>VWZS01007724.1:42687-117457 GCA_013397075.1 Rhabdornis inornatus | reverse complement strand
GGCGAGCGGGGCGGGGAGTGCGCGGCGCGGAGCCATTGGCCGGGACCCGGCGGCACCGGCACCGCGCCCCCGCACCGCGGCCCCGGGACGGCTCCCGCACCCTTGGCCGTGCTCCCGCAGCCCCAGGACGGCTCCTGCACCCCGGGTACCGCTCTCACAACCCCGGCCCCGCTCCCGAACCCCCCGACCCGGCGTGTGCGGCTCCCCCGAGGTTTTGGGCACCGCTTTGCACAACTCGGAATAAAAATTTGCCCTCGCTGTCCCCAAACTGGAGGACTCCGGATGCTGCTGCTGCTCCGGGATACCGGAGTTGCCGCACTAAAAAAAGAAAAAAAAAATCGTCACCAGCAGAGCGCTGACCCAAAGTAAGAGATTTCACAAAATGCTGGCAGCGCTCGGTCTCTGGATGGTTATGGCACAGCGGGGCATTTCCTGATGTAAGAAACGGCAAAATACCACGGATTAGCAAATGCTGTTACTCACACAGCTGAAGTGGTTGAGTTTCAGTCTAAGGAGATTAAAAAAAATTATACCTGAAAGGGTTGTGTGCTCTGGTGGATCTTAAACCAGCAGGGAAGGTGAAGATAATTTAATAACTGGTTACCTTTTCATCGCAGGTTTCATGTTTTATATTGTGCTCACCATCAAAACACAGAACAGAGATTGAACTTCACACCACTGCTGAAGCACCCAGCAGCACTGAATAGTCCAGGGTAGAAAGAGGTAAAAAATCCAAATAATTAAAGAAAATAAACCTTCCTGTAGCAAACAGAAAGTAAAAGAAATTCCCATTGATTTCTCTTTCTTTAAACAAAGCTGTAAACTAAATCCTGTGGAAGGGAATGCTTTCTGAGGATCCAGAGTTAAATCAGAGCAAAAAACAGATGGGAAAAACAGGATTGAAACGATACCTTTGGGTGTAGTGCAAATGGAAACACTCCTGTTGACCAGCAATGCTTTGGGTCAGACAGATGCAAAGGGGGACTCTTAATTTATATTGAACAAAGTCACTTTTATCAAGTTGGACATCTCAGGACGCTGAAAGAAAGCTGTGCCATGGTTCATTTAATTTTAATGGGGACACACAGAAGGATCTGCACACAGGAGCATTGCTGCCCTTTGCACTCCCACCACCACCTTTGCACTTTGGATTCCAGGCACTCTGCTGTCACAGGGAAGAACCAATCCCATGATGGCATTAACAGGGAAGCCCTCAAATCCCGGGATTCAAACCTCAGTGTTTGCCTGGAAGTGCCCTGAAAGGAGCAGCAGAGTTTGAGGTGAGCTCAAGGTTCACAGTCTGGGGTCTGGCTGCTCCATCAGTGCTGGCTGGATCTTGAACTTGCCCACACTGGTTTGGTTTATTTATTATTTTGGGATGAGTGCAGCTTCCCTTGTGCAGAGCCTGTTATAATTATGTAAACTATCATGGAAAAGCACTTTTCCCCCCAAAGGGATGGATTTACATGAGGGTTTTTACACACATTGTTTTCCTAGTGCAGCAACATGTGCCAACAGCCACCTTCTGCTGCTTTACAGCACCTCAGCAAAACCAGAATTAACTTTCTGCAGTGGATACATTTTATTAGAGAAAGACCTGGTTTTGTGATCATGGAAGCACATATTACAGGCTGAGCCCAGGGAAATTGTGGTTAACAAGTCAGACATTAACAGAGAAACCATTATTTCAGGTTCTGATGAATAGGTTGTTGGGGCAAGGTCTGTGAGACAGGTAGTGAGGCACTGAATATCGTGGATTTTGCATTACAGGGAGATTCACGGCTTTCCAAAGCAGCAGAACCTGTGCCAAGATCCAGTGGTTTATTCTGGCAGTAACCGGTGCAACTGAGCTTACTCCCAATACAACTCTGCAAGGGGAGCCAAGGACAAGTGTGCTGAGCTCTGTTGTACCAAGTGTGGTTAAATCCTGCTGGCAGGAAGAACAGGATGAGCCCATTCCCAGATCCTGCCCTCCAGCTGTGCTCTTTGAGCCCTCTTAAAATACCTGACATAGCACGCCCTCCATGAAACACCAACTGACCGTGCTGCCTTGTGGAGCAAGGACCCGAACACTGCGAGACCCTGCAGCCCCTGGGGCTCAGCGGGTTCACAGGTGAGACCCTGCAAATTAATCTTCTGGAATCTGTAAAGGAGAAAGGAAATCACAGAATCATCGAGGTAAACACAGCCCAGAGCCGGCAGCCTGATAGGGGATGAATCCATTCAAGAACTGGAGTGCAACAGTACCACGGCAGCACTGCTGGATGCTCAGATGTCGGACACAAATGAATCACCACTACTATTATTTTCCTGGATTCCACTTCCCTCCAGGGATTCGCCTCCCAACACTCACGTAGGGAACAGCAGCAGCCCCAGTCTGCTGCTCTCAAGTGCCAGAACTGCCCCGGCTCCTTTGTTCCTGGGGAAAGCGACTGAAAGGGATCGCACGTCGTGAAGGGCGCAGCGCTGGGAGACGGGAGCGGCACCCTGGAGTGGCCACGGCCGCTGTCCCCGCGGCTTGGCAGGAGCTCTCCAGCCTCGTACGTGCTGTTCCTTCTGTCGCTGCCGTCCCGGGGGAGCGGAGCTGCCGCTTCGGAGGCCGAGCTCTTCCTGCAGCTCCTGTGATCTCTCCTGAGCAGGCTCCGGCTGCTCCCAGGGCTTCCCGAGCGAGTTCTGCCTTCACACCTCCAGTGCCCTTGGCGCAGCCACAAAGAGCTGGGGAGGAGCCCCACTAACACATCGCTGCACACACACCCAGCCAGGGGCACAAAGAAAAGCTCCCGAGCCAGAGATGAGATGAGAGCTGGGATGTTCTTGCTGGTCCCGCAGCCAGATTTGCCAGCTCAGACACTCCTCAGCAACCTCAACAACAATTTTTCCTCTCTAAGCCCACAGAATTAAAGAACAAGCACTGAAGTGGGAGTGTTTCTGCTGCAAAGGGACACAGATATGGTTTGGCTATCAAAAATAAAGGTGGATGCCATATAAGAAGTTCATCTGTCTTGCTGCTTCAGGTACATCAGCATACTGGCTTTGGCAGCTCTGCATCGACCTGTGAGTGCTGCAGCAGTGGGCAGAACTGCCTCTGGGCAGCCCAGCTCTGGTGGCTTTGCAAGAAGAGGAGCTGCCATCCATCCCTTCCCATGGAGGGCAGCTCCATCCCAAAACTGCCCGTGACACGGGGGAATGGGAAATCAGGAGAGACAGAGGCATTGCCACCAGGCTGGCAGCGCTGGCACTGCCCCCCCCAGCCCCATCCCCACTCAAGTCTCCACTGGCGCATCTGAGCTGTTCTCCTGGACAAGACACAGCCTGTCCTGAGCCTGACTCCAAGAAAGGATTCCCAAGACACAACGCAACCCCTAAATCACAGAGCAGGTACAAAAACCTGCTTCGAAATGCTGCAGCCAGAGGCAGGCTGAACTGCTCGCTCTGCCCAAGCCAGGTGAAAGGAATGGATGTTTCTGGATAACTTGCAGGCAGTGACACCTCTGCATGTTTATTGCCCACATTATGCTGATCATTAGCACATCAAAGGCTCCTGATGAGCCCTGAATTAAATGAGGAGAGGAATGGCCCGAGGTAATGTTTGTAGCTGTAGGGCTGCAGGCGTTTTGCTGGAAGAGATGGAAAGTAAAGAGTGAAATTCCAGGGAAAGCTATTTCCATACTGGAGATTTCAATCATTCGGCAAAACCCTTGGAAAACCAAACAGAAAAAATATGTTAAGATCGTAAACTGCGGATGAGCAAACTTGGATTTTTTTAGGCCCCAGGGTCATTGCCAGATAATAAGTTGTATTATCCTGGAATCTCAAACTGGTGCTTTAAATCATCTGCAAGAACTCACCTCACAATAATGCAGGTGTATGAATTCTTTAGAAATTGTTTCATTAGAAAACAAAGAAGTCACCACAGGACCGGGGAAAAAAAAACAACGTAAACGGCTCCACCAAAGCGGTTGAATTAAAAAGGAAGGATTTTGGCTGAGCGGCGGCCAAGGTATGAGAACACCATTTTGAAGAAAATTTTCATTTTTTTCTCTGCGTTTGGTTTTCTGTACTAACCAGCTTCTGGGGTGGAAAGCCAAGTGCCTCTTCCAGCAGGATTTGTGAAGCAAAGCTGCTGCTCAAGCCCCACAGTGCTGAGCCCTGCACGGGGCTCCCACCTGAGCCCAGCGTCTCCTTTATGCTGTGGAGCTGGTACAGCCAATTTCCCCAAGAAATCAATGGGAAGCGTTGTGTTTCCAGGCCAACATCAGCTCCGCAGAAGCTAGACAGGCACTGATGCCCTTTGCAATTCAAACAACCTGTGATTGCTTCATTCAGAGCTGAGCTGCTTCCTGGGCAGAACCTTCACGAGTTCATAGCCCCAGAACTTGCTGTGTGTCCTCTTCACTTCCAATCAACACTTCACAGCAAAAGCAGAAGTGGTTCTGCTCCCTGCCAAGCCCTGACATCAGGGAAATGAGTCCTCACCCGAGCCTTTAAAGCAATTCAGGTTCAGCTACAGATGTGACATTTGGAGCTCCAAATGAATGCAGTGAAAGGTCTTGAACGGGTGCAACACAACTGCTCTGAATATGGAATTATGCTCAAATACTAGAGAAAAGCAAGATTTAGTTCAAATCCCTCAGCAGGCTTTCTCTGTGCAAGATGAGTGCATGATTTATAAATATCTGTTATTACTATTATTGAGATTATCTGTGGCTGTCAGAGGACTTAGACAGAAACCTGTGGTGCTCCAGGTCCCAACCAGAGCTCTGAAAATCACTTTTGATCCCCAAAAACCAGGTTCCTTTCACAGGCAGGGCCAGGCAGGTCACCTAGGGGTTACAGAGCAGCTTAGCTGTGGTGAAGGGAAACTGCAGAACACACACAAGAATACAAATGAGCAAATGCAAGGGCAGGACCAACCTTCCTGTGCACAGACAGCTGCCATCAAATACTGAATCTGCACTCCAAACCTCTCTGAACCCCAGTGTCATTATTACACAGCCCCTGCTGGATTGCTCCATCAGAGATGAGGATTTTGTTTTGTCCATGCTCCACAACCACTGGCAAAAGGAAACCTGGTGCTGTTAAAGCCCAAGAACTTGGTTAATGTAGTTTCTATCCTTGCAAGACTCTATCAGAAACCCTCTGAGCTCAGTCCCTCTGAAAGCAATGTCTAATCACAGCTGAAGGGAAGAACTGGCCCGCACTATCCCACGGCATATTATTTATTATTAATATAATTAACCCCCCTGCAAGCCTCAGACAGAACTGTCCCTTCCCAGAAGGGCTCTCCAGGGCTGAGCTGCGCAGAGATAATTATTTATGAATAAATTATTTTTATTCAGACACATTTGGGTTGCCTGGGCTGAACACTTTCATTCATGGCTTTCACTGGACCAGCCCTGGCTGTAGTTCAAATTTGGGTAAGGAAAGTAACAAACTTCTTATAACTGAAAAAAAACCCAAGGAAAGTTATGGTTACAGCCTCACTTCCCAGGAGTTTCATCCAGTTGGGAGAATGTTGGGAATGTCCTGACAAATCGCTCACCTGGGGAGCTCCTTTGTCTCCATGATTAGAGCCTGGGAGTGGCTTCCTGTGAGAGAAAGGATGAGCTGACTGAGGAGGCAAAAATTACAGCACATCAAGGTGGAACCAAGATTTGAACTGCTATAAATTCATTTTGTTTTTAAGTCATGAGAAGTTGTAACAGGAGCTTTGCACAGAAGGTGTGCAGCTGTGTAGAGCAGGTTAAGAAAGGCATTTGCTTCCATGTTAATTCTCTTAATCTTGTTACTTTCTCTTTAACCAACTTAAACTCCTGCTGAGGGGGTAAGGATGAAGCCTCGGTCATTGCTGTGTATTTAAGAGGAGACAGCAGTTCACTTTCTGGATATGTGAATAATGTTTACCCACGCTGGCATTTTACAGCTTCATTTTCTTCCTGTTAAGCTCAATAAAACCAGTGACTCCCCCACCATCTGACTCTCCTGGGTGACATTTACTCCAGGGTCCTGCTTATTCCAGTACAAACTCTTAATAATTCTGTGAGGCTTCAGCCACCTGCTTCTGACCTTTGCAGCCCATCTGGAAGACTCTTTATTCTACTCACACTGCTTATGCTTCTCTTCCATCTGTTCTGGCTTCCACCTCTCACCAGTCAGGAAGGGAATTCTTCTTTCCACACCAATCCACATTCTCCAAGCATCAGGAATCACTTGGCACTAAAAGCACACTGAGGCACAAAGCAGCCCTGGATCTTGTCCTCTCACCCCACCTACAACCACCCACAAATCACCCCGGGAAAATACTGGCCTCAGCTTTCACTTTCAGTCTCTTGCTGAACCAAAAGTATCCATGGCTATCACTCACTGGCCATCTCCACAGAGAATCCAGATTTCTCCACAAACGAATCAAAGCACCAGGAGTGTATTCTGAAAAGAGACAGCAGAGTCTGGGAGCATCATTTAATGGCCAGCATTAAAAATCCAGGGCTGGAACACAATACTTAGGTGGGGAAAGGCAAAGTAGTTTGGGTTATGTAAATGACAACTTTTCCCACAGGGTTTCACCTGCCCAGCTGGACACAAACACACCTGAGAGGCCTGAAGAGCTTTAAATACACATTTCTTTTATCATCTCCTTTTCTTTGCTGACTCAAATGCTTGATTGTTCTGGTATTGCTGCCACCACCTTCGTGAGACAAAAGCAGCCTCTGTGGAAGTGTTCTGGAATTTGATCTCAGCACCTTTGAAAGCTCTGTGGGTGGAGGGGATGGTGGCTGGAGAAGACTCCAAGGGATGTTTCTGGCACTGTGCACACACTGCTCACCCTCTGTAATGTTCTGTCACTGCCTTCCAGGTGCTTTGAACTCTGGGAGCTGTAACTCATCTCACCTTCCAGACTGCTCAGGGCCCCACCCAAACTGGCCTTGAAATCTTCCAGGGATGGGAGATACTTTGGATTTTGTATTGTATGAAGGTAACTGAAACATTTCAACAAACCTCAGAAACAGAAAAAGATTTATTAGAAATATTACACAGATTTTTGCATCATACATTTTAATAATGTTAATATTTAAATATTAGCATGTCCAAATCTGCAATGCTTAGTATGTACATTCTAATGTGCTCTTTGTATAAATTAGATTACGATGTAACATCTGTACCCAACAGGAAAAACTAAAACTGTCAGAGGTGATCATCCCATATGACAAACTCAAGCCTGGACCAACAGTCAATAAAAACACTGTGTCCAGCACTGCCCAATGGGACTTGGCACACGTGCAAGTCAAAAATGGAGAGACCATCAGTTGGGAAAATAAAGTTACTTGCAGTTCAGTGAGAAGCTGGTTCTGCACCGTGTCGGTGAGCGAGCGCCAATGGCAATGGAGTTGGTACAAACCAACACAGCTGAGCATAGTAGAACTTATTGCTGGGTTTAAAAATGTCTTAATGCTCCATGCCCTGAGTCTTTTTAGGCAAAAAGCCCTCTTGTGATAGGAAAATGCATAATCTCATCCCATACAGACCCTGCCTGTGATCAGATGCACAAGGCTCAGCTTTGCCAAGAGCTGGCCCAGTCAGATCTTTGCTGCTGGTACCCCCAGCGTAGCAGGATGAGGGAGGTATGAACAAACCAACAAGCCCAGGCTTGTGTGGCCATTGCCAAGGAAGGGGGAAGGTCAGGGAAGCCAGAAGGTGGATTTTTGAAGAGTTCCAGGTCAGAAATCAAACTGGGAAGAACCAATCATTCTGCCCATGTGCACTTACTTGGTTCGGACAGAAAACTTGCACAGAACTGGTTGCACATACAAAACGAGAGAAAACCTGCAAAAACCAGCTTCAAAACACAGAGAGAAAACTGCCAAAACTTAAAGGGACCCTGCATAAGTCCAAAATCCCTCTGCTTAGCACGGCTGCCTTGCTGCAGTGCAGGAAGAACCGGGAAGTCTTTGTCCCCTTCGTGTTGACACGACTGTCAGGGGCATGGGAAGGGGAGGCTGGCACAGGCAGCTGTGCTGTGTCCTGTCCTCACCTGCTGAGACTCCCCAGGCTGCTCTCTTAGGAGGAATGCCCCTCAAGCTGACAGTCCACACTTGACTCTCTGATGTCCTTTGCTGCCCAAGAGCCCCAGGTGTGTCTGTCCCCTGTCCCTCTCCTCACAGGCTGGGCTCTCCCTCAGTCTCACCAGGAACTTTCTGAAAAAGCTCCTCAAGCCCTTCTAGAAATCCTCCTCACAGGGCTGACTCTGGGCTCACTCCTTACATCTCTGTATCTTCCCAAGCCATGAAACAATTTGTACCTTCTTCGTCTCACCTGAAATTCCAGGAGCCAGACTGCACCTCCCACACTTGAATCTCCTTTCCCCTCTGACACTACAATAGTCACATGCTGCCATATTCCTCCATGGAATGTTACTGAAATCCCCTTCCTAACTCTTCTTCTCACATGCTCATCCCAAATCAGCTTCCCTGCAGTCCCACAGACTCCCCAGGTACACCCAGAGGCAGGGGCAGGTGGTGCCTGTGAGTGACAATTCAGGGAGCAAGGGACAGGATTTATCAGCCGGCACACCAGGGAAAGATCCGTTACTCCTAAGAGGCAAAGTCAGAAAGGATTTAGGCAGTTCAGGCAAGGCTACTGCTCAACACCATTCTTGTCATATCATCACATCCAGGACATTTTCAGAGAATTCTCAGAACTTCTATAAAGCCTATCCAAATACCCTCCTGCTTAATTAAATTCCCTAACTCTAACTTTAAAGGCAGCTTGAACTTTAATTTTGCAGCTCCAATCTGAGATGTCTCACAAGGGCCTGTAGAGTCCCTGAAAACCAAGCCAGTCTGCAGCATTTCGTGTAAGATGAATTTAAATTCATATTGAAATTTTAAGGCAGCGTGAAAAAACAACAGCCTGAGAAAGTCCAGGTCTAGAAATGTAACTGTGCAAGGTTTAAAAGGAAGAACCCCCCTACAATATTGTAACAGTTAAATGAACAAATAAACAATATCCTTAATTTTAAAAAATAATCTGGAAAACCATCTCTCAAAGTATCAAAATGAGACGTTTGGCAGGTTTGAGGACAGAACAGTAACATTGAAGAAAAGGAAAAATCAAGTATCTTCTTCCCTACTACAACTCCGTGTTCTAACTCCTAGCTAAGTAAAAAATTAGGAATACACCACTAGAATTGGGTAGAATTAGTGTTTGGTCTATGCTACTGGGGGGCATGGGAGATCAAGCTGCAAAGAGATGACAGAGACATTGCTTTGCACAAATCATTTGGAAAAAAAACAAAACAAAACAAAGAGCTGCTGGATCCCACAGAATGGTCTGTAAGGGTAAAGTGAGCCTTGGAGAGACAGAGCAGTATCAGAAGAGCCTGGGGAACAGAGGATGCTCACACAGGAGGTAACACACACCCAGTGGACACTGAGCCACACTGGACACCCTTCCAGTGACCACAGGGTTAAAATTCCCTTTTTTTACATCATTTACTCTGACTCTGACATGTTTACCAGACACTGGGAATTAAAAGTGTTTTTCTCATCCCTGCAAGTGCCCAATCCAAAGCCCACTGAGGAATATGGAATTTTCTGTGCTGACTTCACTCCAGCTTTGAAGTACAGCTCGTTGGAGAGAATTGGGATCCCTGCCAAGGGACACCTCCAGGGAAAAGAGCTGCTGCATCCACGAGCCAATGGGGCTCTGCAATGTAAGTGCCTCAAGGAACTCTGCTCAGCAGAGTTTTCCTCTTCCATCTTATCTTGCATTTGGGAACAGGGAGAGCAACTCATCTTGGGTTCTCTATGGACATCAGGGTGTGCTGAGAAATCCTGGAGAGTGAATTCCCTCTAGAAAGGGCTCAGCTGCAAGGAGCTGCCTGTGGCAGCACTCACAGCTGCTTTCTCACACTGCAGGCTGACACCCAGTGTGCAGGGGCACTGTCAGAGCACTCCCCTGTCCATTTTTATCACACAGCCTCTCCAAAGATTGGAACTGGACTTTCCCAGAGGCAATGGATTAGAAAAAGTTTCAGACTAAAGCCAAGAGCAAGTGATGATTTTCACCTCCCCCAGAACAGGTGCACACTGCCTTCCTCCAGCATCCTCTCTGTTCAAAGCACTCCCTGGCCCTGGGCTCTACCATCTATTCCTGAATCCTGTATTTTGCTGTGAGAACACCAAGTCTGAAATATGTTGTTTATTAATTAAATAGCATTACAAAGTAAAATCAAATCAAACAACAAAGCACTATGGGGAACCAGAGGCTGAGATCAGCCACCTGCAAAGCCCTTGAAAGCCTGAAACCAATTTTGTTCTGTGAAATCTTGTTTCTATTTCATGAGCCTTTTCCCAGGAGGTAGGAGCAGTGAGCACTAGTATTTCTTACAAAAGAGAAATGATCCCTAGCTCCCTAGGACTAATGTCCACAAAGCATCAGGGTTAAACACAGTAATTGAACACCAACTTTCTCCTACCAGCACACTCTAAAGCAGCCAGGCAGCCTTTACACGCTCTCCCAGACCTGCTCCTAGAACAAATCCAGCAGCCTGTTGGATGCTTCCATCCTTAGAGACAAACACAAAGATTAACTTCATCAGGCGAAATGAGAGAAACAGAATACTGGACATTTAACAGTGTTTATCAGACATTTTCCTAACAGTATTACTGAGGTGGGAAGCTGCTCTCTGGCGCCTGATTTCCGGGGCACAGAGATGGGTTCCAGTTACATTGTTTGTCGTTTGTGGAGTGAAGTTGCACCTTCCATTGGTACTGATATATGACTGTGCTCCTTTACAGCATAACATCATTTCCAAGCATGTACCAGTGCCCTATGGACTGTATTTCATGGCCCAGGGCACAGGCTGTCTCTAGATTCCTGCCTTATGCAGCAATGACATAGTTGTGCCGACCAGACAGGAGCAACACAGAAGGAAGAAGTTACTCCACTCAATCCACAAAAGATATGAGATGTCACTGTATTGCTCACCTGATTACTGGCACCTTCCAAACTAAAGCTATTAAATTGCATTTGCAATGTTCCTGTGATAACTGTGCCTGCACAGTCAGCCGGGAAACCAAGCTCTGGCTTCCCAGAGTAATCAAGTAATGAAGTTAGAGTAATAAACCTATTTTTCCTCAAAGAGATTACTTCTGTTTGAGCTGAAATGAAGTCCTAGCACCTAACAGGATCATTCAGAGTTATTTTGCTAACTGGTGATGAACAGAGGGTGGTTTCTGAGTTACAAATGATCCTGTTACCATCCTGCTGGTTATGCTATGAGTAAATTAGTGCAGTTATTGGGTGAGATGTGTGAGAGTAACTCAGGTTAAGGTTCTACAACTTAAGTGCATCTGTCAAGGTGTTTTATAAAATATATGGAGGCAAGAAAACAACATGTACTTGGGATGAGTTAAGCATGTTTTGGCAAGAAGAGCATTTTTGTGAGCTTTTGTATTAATATTAATCTCCCAGCCTCCCTTGAGTGCCAGCATAGTCCACATTGACTTAAAACTTCATTATGTAGCAGGTCTCCTGTCAAGGCAAATGTTGTTAGCCCAAGGGATCCTCTTCAGAAATACCCCATGTGTGCTTGAAAACGCTTTGCAATTTCCACGCGGGAGTAAACTTACCAATGGATTTGGTTTGCAAAGGTGGACAACAGGGAATTATTTGGTTGCAGTCCCAGATGGAATCAAAACTATGGAAGAGCTTCCTTCTTTGTAGTGTTCCAAAACTACACTAAGAGCTTAGGTTGGTTGTGGAAGAGGAGCAAGCAGGTTTTTAAAGTGATCGAGTGCATCTGTAGCATTCTTTGTTCTCTTCCCCACTTCTGTCCACCTCTTGCTCTGCAGCTCAGGTCTCAAAGTATTTGTAGATCTGGGCCACGTACTGCATGACGCTCTGCCAGTCGGGCCGGTCCGTGTACATCATCTCACTGAGCTCCTGCATGGACACAGCACCAGGCTCAGGCAACCCCACCATGGCTCCTGAGCCCACTCAGCACTTCTGCTTCCACTCCAGAGCCCCTTAAAGCCAGGTACCTAAAGGACCATTGGAATGATCCACTGGCCAAGTGCAATTATGAAATCTATTAATGCATTCTACAATCTAAAATATTTCTTCCGTTGCAATCAAAGATCAGTTCTCTATATAACTTCCTTTAAGCTGATGCTTCTTTGCTCCTGAATCTAGCCTATGAACCTCATAATACTTTTCCCTTCATATTAAACTCTATCTCCCTTGTCATGTAGTTGATTTTGGAAAAGGTTTTTATGAACAGTTTAACAAACAGTTGAATGTCTTTCTGTCTCTTAAAGCACTAAAACAAAAGGAAACAAAATGGTGTAACCATTAATGTAATGGTGTAATATGGCAAGTCTGTCCATAAAATTATGAATAATCTGGAGCTGGCATCCAAGAGAAGGACATAATCCATAGCCTCATTTCAATACTGGATGACTTTCAGCAGTTCCTCCAAATTATATTTATTTTGTGATTCTACAAATTCTTTCTGGAAGTTCTAACACTGTGAACTTCCTGATGGTGGTGCAGCCTTCCCCAGCACTGTGTGACACTTCGAGTGCAGGGTCACTGACTGGCCACATGGCAACAAGAAAAGGTGCTGGAATGGTGTTTGCAGCAAATGTCTCCTTGCTGAAAGGTTACTCACCAGACTGGGTTTGATGCCCACACTTTCAGCAGCTTGAAATGCCAACAGCAGATTTCTCTTCTGTAAAAATAAAGTCCAAAAGGATTAACATCAAAGCACTATTCCTTAACCTTTCCTTGCATCTGGTTACCCAGTAAGTTTAAATTAGCAGGTGTATTTGAAAATGAAACCCCTGGATTCCACACTTGCATGCAGACTCTTTTTTGATTCTTATTCACTCACAAATTCTTTGTCTTTGAATAACTCATCTACTTCTGCCTGAGTGACACCCTCTGTTTTTGACAAAGAGGTTGTTGTGAAACGGGTTACAACTGGGAAAAAAACCCACTGAAGTTCTGTCTTTACTATAAGTGAAAGGTTTCTGCAGAGGTTTTAATTAATATAAATTCTTAATAATAATATAATTCTTACTGTAATAGATACTGTTTTTGTGTTTATTTGCAGCACTCGCTGGACTCAGCCAACTTGCCACTGACTCTTCACCCAGCAGTCCCTAATTTCTCTCTGGGAGTTCAGTGTTGGTTTCCTTCCCGTTTTCATCCATTCTGTTCACTGTGAATTCTGCAAATGTAAAACACAACTTACTTTGTCCTGGCTGTTGAGCTCCTGGTAAGGAATATGTGCAGGCAAATACGTGTGCAGGAGAGCACAGAAAGCCAGCCCATCACTCCAGCTGCTGCTGAAGTTGGTAATATCAATATTCTGTAAGAGAAAACATGAGCCATCCTCGAACAGTGCTACACAACAACAAAAAAATCCAAACAACAGTTTTTACGTAGCTGTGGAACAAAAACCCCAGAGCTGAGCTAGAAATATCTGTGGTGACACTCCCACCACTGCCACCTCCAAAAGGAGGGAGGTGAAGAAGAAAAATTTGGAAATAAATAGTCTAATAGAGTTGAGATTTTATATGGACAAAAAAAAATCTTCCTTCCCTTGTTCCCAGACACGTGGATTATTCTTTACCAGCCACATCTCTTACTCTAAGGCTGCACTCAGGTGCATAGAGCAAGCCCAGTTTCCATGTTCATGACAGCTGAGGTCCAGAACCATGGGGGGGTTACAGTGACTACAGAAACAGCAAATGGTATTTTAAAGTGAGCCCATCTGCAGAGAACTCCTTTAAAATGCAAGATTTCTGGGGATTCAGAAATCACTGCACTTGGGGTTCTTCCCTGGATGTTCTCATGGCGCAGTTAGAACAGGCCCACGAACAAGGTGAACCTTTCTGATGCTCCTGTTTGCACTGTCTGGCCATACCAGCACACATGGGAAGGAATTCCCATGGAATTCCCACTCTTGCTGCCGTAGTAGCAGTTGTAGTTGCAAATAGCAGCTAGAAACAGAACAGTCAACTGATAAGAGCAAGAGCTGCTGGAGCAGGGAGGCTCTGGGACAGAGTGTGGAGTCACTTCCAACCCTTCCCAGCAGCCACATCTTGTGTGCTCAGCTTCAGTTCACACTCCCTGCTCTTGCATTTTCTTTATTCTGCTGTTTCCTGGTTCTTTCAAGACTCCCCAAAGATAAGGTTTTTACTGCATCTCTCATACAACAGCTGAAACAGACACACCAAAACCCAGAATTATTTCAGCATGTGCTCCTTGCTTCTGATTAGTTATCCAACCTGGATTTGGTCCAGTCAGAAAAGATTTCCAATTAGCAATAAATGTCCATGACCAAACATGACTCCAATTGAAGCAGTAGAGAATATTTCAGGTTAAAATACTTTGGCTGTAATAAATCTACAACTCTAATAGGCTCAGAAAGCAGCTGACATCCCCACACTGCACCAGCCACCACACTGTACTGGGCTCTGTTAACATCTGTCAGTGGAAGCAATACAAAAATGAGGCACTGGCTGAACACTGTCACAAGAAAAAAAAAAATTGCTCTGAAAGCTGCCTTGGCACTGCCTATTTTATAAAACTGTAACTTTTTATTTGCAAGTCCAACTTTGGGTGTATGTAATTGGCTGAGCTGGATTATTCTGCTTTCTTGAAGTTTCAGACAAGTTCTTTTCTATTTATCAATCTGCACTTAGTGGGAAAGGACTGACTGCCAAGTTATAGAAGTGTTTTTACTGAGGCCAATATGTTTTATCAGCAAAGAGCCTATCATCAAATGCCAATATTCTCATTTTATTGTAGGATAGAAATGGAAAATGGAGGTTGTTCCTCCCCTTTCCCAAAGGCCATGGAAACAGGAACAAACAGAGCCTTAGTTAAGCAACAGGACTAGACAAAAAGGCAAGGCTTGTTTGTGTGGGAATGTTGTATCTATCTTCATTTTCATGATGCTATAGGGAGACATGTGAGATACAAAACTACTCCTCCACACAGTATTTCACTATCCCAGAATCAGTTTAATAATTTTATTCACCTTTTGAATTTTAAATACACCTAAAACTCTTCTCCTCTTCCCAAATCACAGCATCTACACATAAGAAGTGCTCATGTCTACATCAAAACTAGGTCCAAAAATCCCCAACAGTGTTGTCCAGCCAGTCATCCTCAGTAACTTTAAGATCTAAGCCTTACAAACAAGCAAAAGTTCAAGGATGGGATTCTGCTGACCATATTTGAGCCACAGATGAAATCTGCTGCAAAGTGGTTTGCCACAATCAACAGCCAAAAGGAACTCAAATCTGAATTTTTGTCCTAAAGCCCAAAACGAACATTCAAAGGTTCAGCTCAACTGTTCAGTTCATAGTAAAATAAAAAATACCTAGGCATACTCAAGCCCACTTAGTTCCATTTTTACATCTAACAAGAATCAATGAATTTTGGGTTTTTTTCTCTAAACAAATGCATTTCCATTTCATACACAGTACAAACCCCTCTCCCTGGCACTTCATCTTGGCTTCTGTGTTAGATATGTTTCAGTTTGGGATATAAGGACATGGTAAATGAAAAGTGATCTGTGTTTTGCTACACTGCAGCTTTATTTGTAGTACCTCCCCACTCTACCACACCAAGAGGAATTAAGTCAAAATAGAGACAACTCTGATTTCTCGGAAGATCTCTGGCTCCCCTGAAGCCATTAAAAAAAAAAAAAGGAAAACAATTTAGGGAATGAACACCTCGGAAACTATTCCCTTCTCTTGATTATTTTGGCAGCAGAACCCGTCTCAGTCTTGCTGCCACACCTCTCTCCCTATTCCCCAACAGTCCCTGAATATATGGGAGCTATTTGTATCCATGCTGGTTGTTAATGCACAATCCCCAGCTGCAGGACGGTGATTTCTGTGTCCCTGTGTGCTCACAGCAGAACCTCCACCCCAAGCTCTGAAAAACTGCACATGGCTTCTCACAAGACACCCAGAAAGGATGGCACCACTCAGGGGGAAGATGAACCATCAGAACGAGTGCAGGAGAAATGGGAAAATGGAACAGGGATTCAGATCCAACTGAGCTGCAGCATTCACCAGGAAGGGGGGAACAAGTTGCTGTCATACAGCCACAGCACATCCTGTGGTCACTGGTACCCCAGGGTCTGTCCTCAGCACTCCTGCAGGGTCACCAATCATGAAAACACTTCATTCTCTTCAAGCCCACAAGTGAACTCCTCTACATGCACTGGGAATGTTCAGACACTGGGATCTGGAAGCACACCAGGGAGCACAGCTATCAAAGTACCAAAGTGCCCAGTATAGTCTTTTTCTGTGAACATTAAAGTAAAATTAAAATTAAAAAAAAAAAAAAAAAGAAATAGTCAGGCGATGTTATTTAGATAACAAATTTACAATCAAGGACATTAGTGTCAGGTCAAGCCTAAAAGACACAAAACACCTGGAAGTGATTGACCTTAGCCCCCCATCCCAGGAACAGGACCTTTCCTGCAGATAACAGAGCCCTTGGAGAGCCCTGGTAAAGACACCCACGGAAATCTGTGTGATCTGTTCTCACTAAAAACAATTCTTTGTTTGTCTGAGGAAAAAACCACCACCCCATTAGATTTCACTTGATCTTTGACTCCAAGCAAAAAGCAACAATGACATCACGCACTCTTCATTACAGTCTGAGTAGGTTAAAATCCTGATACAAGATATTCCCACTATGCACGTGTTGCTGTGCCCACAGCAATGGCTCTCTGAGTCATAATTTTCTCCCTGAGACCCAGAATTATCAATTACAGACATGAATCAGCTTGAAGCTAGCCTGGAACTATGTGGAAAAAAGTCTGCAAGAAATACAACCTGAGCATCATTATTCCCACCCTCTTCCCAGCATCAAGCATCCCCTCCCACCTCTCCCACGTTATTGGTATGGAATGGCACACAGGAACCTGCCAGAGTGGCTAATCATGGAGGTTTAGCCTGTGCAGAATATAAAATTAAATACTTTAAAATAAATCTATTGAATAAATAAAAGGGAATTGCCTTGTTTTTTAAGAGCAGCTCTCCATCAAGTGGCTCAGCTTCCTCCAGCTCATCACCACCCAGGCTCCCACAGTTCCTCTTGAACAGCTCAGTGGTTTTTATGTGGATATATTTAAACACATCTGAACACAAGCCACAGCTCTGCACATCTGAACTCTGACCTTCCTAATGCAAAATGGATCAAGGTACCTTGACAGGCAACTTCCAAAAAGGACCCAAAACCCATCTTTAACAACAGCTGCACGCAACTGCAGATCTAATTTGATTTATTACACCCTAACTGGCTGAGGCCAGGTTAACAAGGTTCAGCCAAAGAGGTTCTATTCAAAAGAATCTTCAGGCTGGGCAAGTTCTAAACACTTCCTAAGAAGCAACATGAGGAAAGGATGGCTCCTTTTAGCATGACCGAGCTTTCTGAACAAACAAAACACTCCAGTTCATCTGAAATGCTCCGGCGAAGATATGAAACATCTGGGCAATCTACTGGAACTATGGGTGAATGAGAAGTGCGGTCAGATCCAGTTAACAGGGATGAAAGGCATGAATGCCTGAAATTAAAGGCTGCCTGGATTCTTCTGTAATTGCAGGGTGCACCCAGATGACAACTGCACACAGCTATTTTCAATGGGGAGCTGCAAGTCTGAAGTGATTTGTACATCACATTTAGTCCATCCACTACCAGGAACCTTTCTGAATTCTCTTACCAATCTTTTTCTCTTAAATGGAATACAGAATAAAGCAATGCCTTTTGATTAAAAGAAATCAAAACAGCAATGCTGTGTATTGTACTGAGATTAAGTGGGTAGCCAGGACTGGGAAGGAAGCCAGGTGACCTCCTATCCTCCAGCCTGTATTAATATCCCCGGTTCAAATGGCCCAGCCAACTGCAGTCCCCATAAGAATTGCTTTAAATTTCTTTGAAATGTTGTATTTCTATCCCATAATCCATATTTCTAATGCTTCTCTCAGCATGTCAGTTAGCCATGGATCTTACTGCTGATGACACACGCACGGAACAGCAGAGCTCAGAGCACAAAATGCTCTCTGAAAATGCAGTTAAATCATGTCATAACAGCACTATGAACTGAAAAGGAACTGATGCCAGCTCTTTAAAAGTCATGCTATTTACTGCATTTCTTTTTAAAAAGAATCCCTGCTTCCCATCACATTTTTAGGTTCTGTTTGCTCCTTCTTCCACTGCTGCCACAGGTGCTGCTTTGGGTTTAGCATTCATCATTTGCTTCAGTAAGTGTGAATTAATGAGCCCTTTAGCAAAGACAAGATATTAGAGGATTTATGGCTGTATTTTTTTTTCAAAAGCATCAAACATCAATTTGCCACAGAATTCACATAGAGCAGAGACATTTAAATACAGGTAATTTAGAAAGGATATTATGCACCCTACACAAAGATGTTTCAGCTCCCAATTATTTCAGTCTCAAAAAACAGAGAAGATACCAAAAAGTCAGGCAGATCCAACTTTCTTATATTAACTTTCCCACCCGAGGCAGACTGGCAAGAATAGGTGGAATGATGCTCTCTAAAATTCTGTGTTTAAAACAAGCTCATCTGGACAGGAGTTGTCCTACACACATTGTTCAGAGTAAATTGTAAAGCCATTCTAAAACAATCTGTGCGCTTTTCAAACTCAGGTCCTTCTTCCTGTGATCCAGGACCTCTTCAAGGCAGCTTAGTTCTGATATTGTGCTTACAAGGGAGAGGTACTGAAATAGTTGAGGTTTTCATGAGAATGAAAAATGAAAGTAGTAGCAAATGGGAGACAGTTAAGGTAATAGTGACAAAGTAATCATGTAGCTTCTCATTTCCTTTGCTTGCAAAGTAAGATGCTACTGACACTGAAACCATCCCTGCAACCATGCAGTGAGTAACCAACCTGCCTGAGGAGCCAAACAGCTCTACTGGTGCCTTTAAAAGCTCCTTTTATTTGCATTTTTATATATAAAGACTGACTTTTTATAATGAAAACAAGTTCTAGTGAACAATGGCTGAGAGTAGCTGCTGGCACAGCGTGTAACACAGTGGATGAATTTAAACCTTTCCTAGAAAAAATTCTGAGTTGTTTTGAATGCAAATAACCCCATGACAACATCCTCATTACTAAAAGTCACCTACTTCAGAGGTCTCATTAAAGGTTAGTTAAGTTACAGAGGTTTGTACATATTCCTCAGTTTGGGTCTTAATTTACTGCTATGCACAAGACAGAGAGAGAAAATGTATAAAACCAAGTTCACAGGGAGCTGGTTGGTTGTTAAACATACAGGACCAAATGAGAGCTGGTCTAGGCAGGAGCAATTTTATGGATGTGTCTGGGTCATTTCAGAGATGAGGTAATGGTGACAAGAGCTATTTATCAAATGTGACTGGTATTTCTGTAATTTCCAACAGCCACATTCTGTGAGAAGGCAGAGCAGGAGTCAGTTCTGTCTGCAGAGGTGGATTACACAGCAAGACCAGGGACTGAGGAGTTCTCCCTCTTGTAATAATCCCATTAGACATCAGTGAGTTCTGGGTTTTGCTCTGCATGTCTCTTTTCAGCCTAAATTCCCCTTGTTACGCTCCGTGGCTGAAAGACAACTCCCTGCTTGCCACACAACTGCCACGTTCATCAGTTTTGTCACCAGCTCCTCTAAATTCAGTGCTGAATGCCACAGAGAAGAAACAGCCTGGGCTGTGTCCCTTCATCCCCAAGGCTGCAGCAGTGAAGATGCAGCAGCACAACTCAAGGACCACACAGATACTCTGGGGAAGAGGGGAGGGAGAGAGGAGGGGAGGAATTAGCTCCACTCTGTGTCCAAGACAGCAGCACAGCTACTTCCTGCCTGCAGCCCTGGTGCAGAATTGCTAATGACCACACTGGCTGCTCCCACGGCTCCTTCTAATTATCTGTATTGAGAATTCAGAGATTAGGCATGTCCTGGAATTCCTGGTTGGAGGGGCAGGCTGCAGACTGCAGCAGGCTCAGTGTGGAGGATGGAAACACGGTGGGGAGAGGTCCCACCAGCAAAGGTTACTGGTGGACCAGCAGCAGAGTTAAATTCCCAGTTTGGAGCTGTTCCAGCTGGTGACCAATCAATTGAGTGTTTTCACTGATTGTCAGTGCATCCAGGCAACACAAGGGAAGTGTCTTGGACTTTGGGATGGACAGAATGTAAATGCTATTTTTAAAATTACCCAGCAGGATAGAAAGTTACGCATGAGAGAGCTGCATTTATTTTATCCCTCCAATCAAGAGACTTGTATTTGTTTACAGGACAAAGCCCTCTATGTGAAAAAAGGTAGAGCTTGGCTCAAGTTATTTGGCTCCACTGGGGAAGCATGTTTGTGCACTGGAATCACTGAGAAGGGGTGATTACACTGGTAATTAACCTGGTTATTCCTCACATGCCATGGTCTTGCTGCTGCATTTTAATTCCAGACAGCTACCCTGAGTCCAGCTGGGACATACAGAGAAACTGCATGTTCACATTCAGCCATAAGTATTTTTATTTAGGAAAATAATGCTTTTTCTGGCTTGCTCAGTAAGCTCTGGCCAGCAGCTTCTGATTTTTCAAAGAAAATTGGGACTATCTTGACATTTTCAGCCTGTATTTTCAAGAATTAAAATCACTCAAGATTTCCTTTTTTATCAGAGCATCTTTCCAAATATTAATGAAGTTTATATTCCATTATATGATTGTGTGATCTGTATTTTAACTGCTAGGAAGATCAAGGCAATGCTATAATGTAAGACTTCCAAGATCACAAAGATGGTCCAGACTTGGAAGCAAAATTCCTGACCGATGTATTGTCAATTTTAATTTAAACACAGGATAATCTCTCCTATGTCAAGAGCTATTAGTAAAACTCCTTTCAACTTTTGTACAGATAGGAAAAGTCAACATCCTCCTCTTCATCAAAGATCAGAGAAACACAGAGAGAGCCAGAAATTTCATCCTCATTTAATTCTCAAAAGTTCACAGAATATACTAACAACTTCCTGGGAAAAACCCACTGCTCATATATCCTGCTTCTAAATGTCAAAATGCAACAAGTGCTGTGGACACAGGGCTCTGTAAGCTTGTGCAGTCTCTCAGAACAGAAGGGCTGGCACTGGGACTTCAGGGGAAGTGTCACTGTCCACCATAGCAAACCTGACTGTGTCACTGGTGTGACTCAAGGCTTTTCCTGCTGGCTCAGCAGGCTCTGATCTCAGGCACACAGGTTGGTGTGGCACCAGGGAAATGTCCCCAGTCTGTCCAGAGCAGAGACTCTGCCATGAATGCTGCTCAGAATGAATGGATGGCTGCCATGCAAACCTGGAGGGGTTTTGTGCAATGTTTTTCTTCACCCACATCACACAGCCCAGGAGTTACTTGTTTTGCTGTTAATCTTCACAAGACCACAGCACTGTGGGAATTCCAGCCTTTCCAGGCTGCACATAAACCATGCAGGACAGCACATGGGATTTAGTTTCTTGCTTAGAAAAGTGAACCTGTTCATCTGCTCCTCAGTGCTGCTGCTGAATTAGGCAATGCCACTGCCTACCTCCTTCTCTTGACCAGTGAAACATTTAGATAGAAACCTGCTTAGTATAGACAGAAACCTGAGAGAGAGAGATTGATACAATTTGGGAATGTACTGAAACAGTTTTAGGCTACTTGTTGACACAAACACACAATGGAACGTAGGAAGTGCACATCTGGTCATTGGAAACCACTGGGTTCTCTCCTGTATTTCCTTAGGACAAGGCACAGCTGTGCTGGGATTCCCAAGGCTTTAAAACTAAGCTCCACTATAAACGTGTCAAAGGAAATGTTGGAGCAAGCCAAGTCCCAGGTATCACATTCTGACCAGGTTCAGAGGGTTCATCCTGGGTTTTGTCCCATTCAGCTCTAATTCTGGTAAAGAATCAACTTCGCTGGAACTGCCAACCCTGAGGACTGTGGTAGCATTTATATTTTATATATATACATACTTTTTTTTAAAACATTATTTACACAGCTCTATTCACTCTCTGCAGTCCAAGATGATGCCAGTGAGGCAAAGTGCTCAGCTGACAATTAGAAAAGATTAATGCTTAAATAGACAGAGTATGGCAACTCCTCACACTAATGACATACAAAGAAGTAACAGACTTCTTATTTCTAAACACAGCCCTTATTTTCCAGAATAAAGAAGAAACCTTCAAACATGGATGTGTTAAAAGTACAACTGGCCATGAAGGAGCTTTGGGGTCTCCGATAAAGCAAGTCCTCACAAAATGCAGCTTCAAGAATGCACCTGCTTGATGCATGAGCGGTCCAAAAATTGCCATTCTGTGTCCCAGCAGAGTCCATCTCCCAAAGGAGAATGGTCCCATGACCACCTGACCAAAGGGAATATGTTATATCCATGTTTGTGCATCTTTGGGTCACACTTAATCCGTGCTGGATCTCATCCAGCCAGCAAACCAAGCAAAAAAGCATCAGAAAAAGCAGGGGGGAACAACAAGGAATAGAGCCTGAGAACAAGGAGGATTTGGAGGAAATACTGCCTAGCATAACGAGAAAAGGAATGTGAATTCCTGTGAGAAAAAGAAAGCCACAAATTCGTAAACAAAAAGCTGGTATTAGTCTGAGTTTAAACTGAACACAAAAGGATAAAGAGCTTTGTATTACATCCACTGCCAAACCACCAGTCGAGCAGTCTCTTGCTATAACTACTTGACAAACAGCAAATACTGCAACAGCTTGATTTTTCTCCCTAAGCTTTTGTACCTCTGCTCCATGAAGAGCTGCAGCTGATGCACTGGCACTGCCAGAGTCAGGGAGGTGACACCATGCAATGGCTTGAAAGCACAGATCAAGAATACATGAAATACAAACATTTTCAGAGGTACAGCTGCCATTTCCCTTTATGAGTTCTAGGACATTCCCTGTCTGCTCCTATTTAGCATTCTTCTGCTTAAAACAACCTCATAGCTTTACTGTAAGAGATGGTGGATCTTCAACAAGTGGTGGATCCCAAATAGGTCCTGTTAAACCAAACATTACTTTGAACAAAAGAATACCCAGGAAAATGTATTGGAGGAAAGAGCCAGTCTCAGATCCTCTTTTCCTCTGGGCCACAGGAAGGGTGTGTAGTGGTTGAAAAGAGTATGAAAATAGTTCCATATTCATTAACATGGTGGCAATTCCTTCTCCTCTCTAGAGAGAGCATGTGTGGCAGAAACAATAATCCTCAATTCTAATGATCATGGGTTAAGTGCCTCTTGAAGTTCTGTGTTTTCACAATACATCTGTGAATAGCAATAGACTTTAATCTAGAGAGGTTTGGCCCCTTGACAAATGGTCTCTACAGAGAGGAAAGAGAATCAGGGCACTTAAATGACACCAGAGTCACTAATGACATGATTATGAAAGGTGATAATGCAACAAGAATGACTCTCAGCAGCTTCCAGGAGTTCCAGCTCACAGTAACTCAGTCTGTTAGAAAAGAGGCACCCAATTCCTGCTTCACACTGCTACTAGGATGTAACATCTTTTTAAATAGATGAAAAAAACCCACAAGACAACAGAGAAAAAGCTATTTTAATACAAATAGCCTACTCTCAGCAGGCTTTGTGGTAAATGAGTTTCAGAGCCACAAAAGCATTGCTCAAGCCTGGCCACCTCATGGCCCTACATGACACACTATGATGCCAATGAGCTCAGCCTGTGTATTTGACAGAAGGGAGCCTGTGCACAGTTCTTATAGGGAACCATACATTAGATTTGTTTTTTTAAGGCGGAGATTTTCCCACCAGGAAGTTTTGCACGAAGACATTGAGCCCAAAGCCTGATTTTACCACAATTCTTGTTACTACTGAGACTTTTTAGCACCTCCCCTGCATAGTTATTCAGAATCAATGGCCAAAATGCCAGATATAACATTAATCTGGGCACCAAAACATGACAATTGAAATAACATGATCAATCATGCCAGTTTATGCAATTACATTTTGACATTCTTTTCTCCTAGTCACGAAATTGAACTCCCACTCTATTTTATTTTCACTCTAGTGATTCTGTTTTCATGCTCTCAATATTTTTTCTTAGTATGCATATCTTTCTGATATCAAATCACTGTTTAAATAAGGATCTTAGAATTGACACAGCCAATTACAGAAACACAGATGCTTTCATATTTCCCCTCAGTTACTGTAAACTCACGCAATTTCTTTTTTAAAAAGCAAACAAAACCCTCCAGGCCACTGCTAATTTGTGTTGCACTTCCCCCAACTCCCCTCAGTGTCCCTGGTTTGTTTTATAAGATTGCCTCCTGGGGAACATGCTGAAGTTCAAAGCCAGGGAATGTTCCCACTGTAGTCCATGCAAGGAGAGTTTATGGTTGGACTTGATCTTAAACTAAACTAAACTAAATGATTCTGTATTTGCCAGGAGTAGGATGAAATTTTCTATCTACAGCATAAGTTTTGTATGAATTAAAGCATTTAAAAAGTGGAATCTTGTGTGCTGGTCCCTAGATCTCATCCCCAGATACCTTCCTAGGTCACCCATCCAGCTTTCCTCAGGGAATCTGGGACATGAGGAGTAGCTGCTACTGAGAGTATCAGTTATTCTAATCCATTTTGCTCATACTGCTCAATGAAATCATAATTTAAACAGAAAGGAATTCCCCTTTTCCTCCCCAGCTCAGATGAGGAACTGCTATCACACATTTTGCCACCAGAAAGAGAAGTTAGACTGCCAACAGCAAGTTTTTATATGCTCTCATTCTGCTGTGTCACAGGGCTGAAAAGAGTTTGCATTCAAACGTCTCCCTGGTTCTGGGCTTTATGTGAGGAATGACATGATTATCCTGGAATTTGCACAGATGATGCCTCACAGACAGGGGTGTTATCTCTGGAAAAGAAGTCATGCACGTCATCAGGGCTCTGCTCTGTGCAGTTCATTACCTCATTCCACCCTTGCAGTGGCTGAGGCAGGAAGGAGGATGACGTTCTTTACTCCATTTCTTGTACTCAAGAGTGATAAAAATTCCCTGTGGAGCTAAACATCAGCCTTACCATGGGAGTGCAAGGGTCTGGGAAAAGCAAGTTCATGATGAGTTAGTGAATGCACAGCAAAGAGTGCAATGGGAATGAGAAGCTGGGGAAGAATGTCCAAGAGAGAATCCCTATAAACAAAGCAGTGAAGAGACAGAGGCAAAATTCTCATCATAAATCAATATTGTGATGGTGCTTTGGCTCTTCTGACTTTAATATCTACCCTGAGATGTCACACAGGCCTCTACATTTGCAAAGCCACATCCTTTCTTTCTAAAAGCAACACATGTAGTTCAACTTGGGTGTAAATCAGAGAAAGAAACCTACAGGCTGATGCTCAGAACACTCCTAACAGTGAATTCATCAGAGTTAAACTGTTTTCAGAGTGAAGGAAGCTCCTCATAAGTGCCATTTCAAACAAAAAAGGGCAACACTGCCAGGAGAAAGCATTACTTGAGAGATGGGTTTGCTGGCTTAACAGAAGTTGGACTTGGAAAAGTTGTATTTCATGAATTGTTTTCTGAGGACTGCATGGGAATGTTCCCACATACTTTCAAATCCAAGCCCAGGAGGATTTTAGTAGAGGAGATATAAAATAAATCAACACAGCACAGAACACACAATTACAGGGGACAGCACTTTGAGGCAGTATTACAGAACTGGAGGCTAAACACTAACCCTGGCCTTACTCTTTCTAAGCTGTGTCAAAAGTCAAGCCCTGTCTCCAACACCTTCCTTCTGGGAAATTGCTGCAAGCCAGATGAACACACCAGTGCTAAGAAACAACTGAAAGGAAAGCTACTGTCCTCTCTTCCAAACTCCTGCACCCTGCAGCTAATGCTTCATAAAGAGTTGCTCAGGAAGAAGAAAAAAATATATTATTTACTTTAAAAGATGGAGTCTGCTTTTATTAGAGACTTGCTCCAGGGTGCACAACATGTGGTGATAACTGCTTTTGTCTTCTGCTCCAAGTAACAAAAAATATTATTCCTAAGAAAGAAAACTCCCAACATTATACCAAACCAAGACTTTCCTGCACATCCAGCATCTACCACAGGATGAAATATTGTCTGTAACTGCCTTCCTTGCAGAGCCAACACAAGCCAGGTAAGCACAGCAATGGCCATGCAAGACCTGGACAAACCATTATCCCTGATAAACAGTGAAAATCACTCTGCAAAGAAATGAGACAGTTTCAGCTAGTCTTTGTAAAATCAAGCTGCAAACTTCATTTGGTCAAGGCCACACAATGAAGTATTTCTTTGGTTTTGCAGACAGGACTAAAAAAAAAACTCACACAATAATGTAGTGCCCACAGAAACCTACAGAAAAATATTAGCATGTACTTTCAAACACTGATGCTAAATTGAGGCTGCTACACATATACATTCTGTTTCTCACCATCAACAGTCTTCAGTGCAGGAAATATTTTGGGGTTTGTATACAAGACACTTATGACAACACAATACTGGGGACTGCAGTGTTAAAGAAATCTGAAAGAAGGGGATGGAAACAGCCCATAAAATAAACATGCAAAAATCAACATACAGTAATATCCATATTTCTTTGAAGTGACTGCTTACTGCATACTATAGGACAATGACTAAAGCAAAAAGGTACCTTTTTACCTCTCTTACCTGGTAACCTTCAGTCTTCTTTTGGCACCATTTCAACAAAGCATTCCTCTTGGAACCCCCGTACTCCCGAGCCAGGGCTGCCAGGGGGTCCTTTCTCTCCACACTAAACCAGGGAAGAAGGGAGAAGACAATAAATACACTTGAAATCTCTTTAATTTTTACCAGTGTGTAAATATCTGTATGACAAAGCAGGATGGCAGCACAGAACATGAACATAAACAAAGCTACGTTAGGCTTTGCAACTCGCATTTACTATTTTCCTGTACATGAGGTAAATTCAGGCGGTGTCACTGTACCTCAAGAGCTGAAAAAACAGAACCTGTGGCTATCCAGTGCTGTGTGTTAACCAAGCATTTCTGCTATTATTTTCATCAGCTTCACTTAGACAATTTTCAAGTAATCTCTTTATTTTATATATTGAAAAACAGCATCTAGCTGTAAAGTTGAAAGAAACTGCCTAAAGAGTCTGTAACAGTAAATTCATACACAGTTGAGCTGCTGCAAAACAAGTTCTTGAATAAAATGAAAAATGTGAAAGCTGAGGACATTTAAAGGCCAACAATCAAAACACCCACATTGTCTTCACTCTACAGCTTCTACTGGTGGGAATAACGGTGGAGATCAGAGGAAAATATATGTTTTTTCTCAAGAGAGAAGAAAATTATGTGTCTGATTTCCTTCAGCCCTCAGAACCTGTGGTTTTTAGTTCACCAGAACATGCAAAATGACAGTAAGATAACGAGGGCTGACCACATGTACACACGATGGAATTCTTGTGTACAACTCAGTGGCTCCTGAAAGCTTGCTATCCTCATTTCCCATTTTACAGATAACAATGATCATTACAATCTGAATTTTAATATCTGGATCTAACAGAGCCTGGTAATTCCCAGCAGAGTCTGCTCTGGAGACAGGGTCCTCCAGACTAAAATATTTATCTTGGTGCCAGGTAATGCTGTCGGTTTGTCCTGTTTTTCCCAGGAAGCTGGGCTGATACCTGAGTTTGCTTTGGGGTTTCAAGCAGCTGGGGGTAGAGGAAAGCATCCTGCTGCTGAAGGCCATTGGGGGTTTGCTCAGGGATTCCAGGGAGGGGCTTTTGCGGAGGTAATGGTCTGGTTTCAGCTCGTCATTTCTCCCCTTCAGAAGATCTGTGGGAATTTAAAAAAAAAGCTGTCAGTTTGCAGCCTGAGGAATTTGATTAATCACTGTCCTGCCACCCCAGCACACAATATGTAGTCTGTTGTTTTGATTCTAAACAAATGTACTCATTTGTTCATTAAACACACATGGGGCTAGGAAACCTTGAGCAGATTAGAGGTGACCACAGCAAGGAATGGCTTTGATGATTTCAACAGTACAGGCTGCCTGGTTTCCTGTGATTGATACTCCTGATGGGGGGTAGGGGCCTCAGGTGAATGAAGGGAAATACCAAAATCTACAGCCTTAAAGGTTCAAAAGCTGAGCACCAGATATCTTCAGCAGATGACTGAGCAGCCCTAGTACAATGATTTCTTTTCTGCCATTAGCAGACTTGTAACAAGAAATCCTCTTGTGTCCTGAACACAGCCCAGGGAAAGGCACTTATTCCTCATGATGTCTGGCATCCACTCTGACATAACTTGGAGAAGGCTCAATATATTCACAGCAGATACATCTGTATTTTTCTTACACATATTACATAATTTATATAATGTATTTATGATACATATTGTTATATAATCAAAAGACAATCACTGCATATCAATGCATCCATCACGTGATGTAACAAGCCAGGACTACACATCACATTATCAGAAATTACTGAATGTGGAATTCAACTTATCCCTATGATAATTATCAATTAATGTCATATCACACAGGTGTGAATTCCTTCTTATCTCAGCTTCAGCTCCCTGTGACTTATTGCTGGGTGCTAGAAAGCCCAGATGGAGCCACTAAACCTCTGACTCTCAAAGATCACAGCCAAAGACCAGCTCTGGGTAAAGTAATCCATGCTCCTCTCCAACTATGTAACATTTGGGTCATATTAGGGACATCACAGAACCCTGCTGTGACACTGGTCAGATGGAATCAGCCAGAAGATTTTTATTATGGAGACTACTTCACTCTGAATTTCCTTGGGGATAATTTTTGATTCAGTGCTGTTTGCATAGGGCTTGGATCAACTGCCTTCTAGGATTATTTAGATTGGAACCAGAGCTGTTACAGCTTTACAGTGAGTAAGCCTTTGCTATGGATTATTTAAACTAAATTAAATCCAGGTACAAAGAGAAGCTGTAAATACAGGAACTTGTTGGATAAGCAGCCATAATTTTTTACCATACAATGGCTTATAAAATATCTGTTGATTTTAACAGATTTTCACAGAATTGTCTATGGAAAATAACAGAAATTATCCATGGCCCAGAGTGAGATATTTATTGTTAAGAACTGGCATCATATTACACAGCAGATAGATTATTTCACTCAACAGTAAATTGATAGAGATTAAAAAGGTCTTATGTTGTGTTTGGGAACTATACACTCCTGCAAGACTTCCTGGAAACCAACTGATACCAGTAAATAAACCCTGTCCATTTCCCTACACAGAAGCAGACACTTCTGCTTGCTTAGCCAGGTTCTAATTTCTCTCCTGTATTAGCAAACTATTGCAGAAAATCCAGTCTAGCCATCAAGAAGTTGTGACAGAATTTTTTTTTGTCCCTCCCTGCAGTCTCACTACAGGAATATAACATTTCATCTGTCCTTAAAAATTTAAGAATCTGTTGTTACTAACTTTGATTCCAATGCAACAACTACATTCAGGACCAGATAATCAAAATAAAGGGCCCTAGAGAAAACGGGAAACAAACACTGGTAGAAAAGAATATTAAATGACAAGAGAACAAAAGCAAAGTGTGAAATGAAAACAAACTCATCTCTCGAGAACTCTCAAAACAAACTATTTCCAGCCCAAATATGACTGCTCCTAAAACAGTCACATCATTATCTGAAATGTTTGATGTATTTCAAATGAAGCTCAATTTAAAAACAAATAAACCTTCAGAAGACAGTGCTTTGGGCCTGTTCCAGAGACATACATGTTGAACAAAATCCAACCCTCTCCAGTTCCACAGCGTGGATTACAGAGGTGCCGTGGATACTTCTGAATAAAGAAGGGGAGTTTGTGTTGGCAAACCACAATAAATCAGCTATTTTTTAGTTACTATCAAGATGGGACTAGAAGCACAACAAAATTAATAAGGTCTGTAAAACAAAGACACTGGAGGCACTTTCCATGTTTCTTTTGACCATGTAAGAAGAGGAAAAATGGCTCAGGCAGAGGCCAACAGTTAACAACAAGTTTAGTTAACAAAAGAGGGAGTATCTGTACATTTATCACAACTTACCTGCCAGAGGGAGGTCTGACAGATCTGCATGTCTGGCAATGCCCTTGCTGGCTGGCTTGGCATTGTTATACACAGAATGTCTCTGTGAAACAAAGGTGCAAAAGGTAATTGAAGAAGTATTGGCCATCATGCTTAAATACGTGAGCAGAAAGAAGTTTCTGCTATTTCAAGATCACAAAGCACACGGAAGGACACAGAAACCTTTCAGCAGGGTATCAGCTGGACCTAGAGCTGGGTAAATAACTGTGAAAAATAAAAGGACAAAGGGACAATATTTTATCTGGTAATACACTGGTTCCTGAACTACTTCACACTTCTATTTGTATGATTTTTCTCTTGCCAAACACAATTTAGAGTCACAAACCAAATGTAAGGACGCCTGTTTCCAACCCTGACTCTGTTCCCAACACCCTGAGTCATATGTCAGGAGGATTCTCGTCTCTGCAGCCCCAGCACCAGTTTACAATTAATACCCCATCATCAGGCATTAATACACAGGTCCCAGACATCACTGGTAACTGGGAGCACATATCTTGGAAACTTCAATCCCAACTCATGTGCCAGCTCCCTAGTTCAGTGTGATGTTTCTTCTGTCTCACTCCCAATAATTGAAACCTCTTTTCTGGTCCATGGTGATAAAAGTTCAGAACTGTATTCCACAGAGTTCACATCCGTCCACTGAGACCTCTAAGCTGAAGTCAAGACAAACTCACTTTGATCCTTTTTGTTAGGACCACAGCATTTGATGTTCCACAGCAAACAAACAGATGAGTTTCCCCTTCCCCTTGTCAGCAGATGCAAGAGCCAGCACTGTGTCCACCTCCTTTGAATCTACAAGGACAGAAAAGCTCCTTGTACCTGCATTGGGGAAACAGCAGCTGCTGGGGCTGTCCTCACTGGAATTCCACTGAGAGGGCTCCTGGGCACCTTGTGAACTGGGACATTTTGTCCACTGCTACCTGCAAGGAAAAATCACGGCAACATCTAGATTTCAAACCCAACTATCACTCTCTGGTCAGATCAGGGAAACACTGATGTGGTGTGGTGACATTCTGTATTTATGCACCAAGTAATGACAGAAAATACCCATCCAGAAGCAAGAAGCAGATCCTGCTCACTGCTAGAATTTTTTTTTACTACGAAGTACAATGTTCAAATACCTGAGCATCCCAAGTCGAATGACTTTATCAGTGACTTCACAGTGGCTGCAGACTCTGGAGGTGTGGGAGATGCTCTGCTGAGGCAGACCCCTTGCCAGCGGCTGGCTGTGTCTGACTCCACAGAATCCACCTCTTCAGCTGCCAGCCTGCAAGGCACAAACCACAGCAGAGTCAGGGCAACAAGGAGTGCAAGCATAGATTAAAGGTCTTCATTGACAGTCAGGCAAATCCAACAATGGGCAGGTTTCACTACAATGCCCTGAACGTGGACCACTCCTAGAATATTCAGGTCCTTTTCTTGCAGTGCCTGGCAAACACTAAATCACTGAGAGTAACAAACCTTTCTGCACTGTTAACCATTTCATCCCCATTCCCAAGCCTCACACAGGAAGGAGGATTTTCATAGAAAAAAAAACCAAGCAGTTTGATGAGACTTTTGAGTAATTATCAATAATTACCTGAAGATGGGATTTCAGTACAGCACAGGTGCCAAGGGGCTACTGTGACCCTCAGTTTATAGTGAGGAAAGTAACCAAAAGGCAAATACACTTCAGAGTAAAACCTCAACATTTCAAACTTACAACAGAGGTATCTGCTAAATAAATGAACCCTCAATCACAATTCATAAGCACTTATATGGGGAATAAAACTCTTAAGTGCTTCATCCCAGCAGACACAAGAAAGCCAAAATCCAATGGCTAGAATGAAGACAGACCAAATCAAAAAGGTTTCATATTTGAACAGGAAGGATAAAGAAGTTACTCCTTTGAAAAGAAATTCTGAAGTCAAGATCAGGTGCTGGACTTACAGGAGTTCATACAGGAAAGCCCAGAGCTGTGTTAAACATCAAATATAATCACCTAGTGAAAGTTGCTTCTAGTCAAGTATTTTACATGATATTGCTTAGTGACTTACCTATATGTCTCAGGCAGACTTGGAGTGCAATTACCTAGCTTTAGTTTAGGAAAGCTGCAAGCAAATACAGTCTAGTCATGTAAAAAGAGATTATTTACACCTTTCCCATTGCTCAGAACCTGCACATGAGCTGCTGAGCAGCAGCTTCTGAGCTATCACCACATCTCCTTGCATTTACCATGTTTGATACACACCAAGAACCACATGAACACAAAACCAGAAATTATTTCATAAGGTGCCTGGAGGACTCCTACAGAAAGTGCCTATAGCATTGAACAACTTCTGTGAGATAAAAACAGAAGTCAGAGCCTTTTCCTTTATCTTTAGCCATCAGAAAATGGAAGAGGCTAAAGGGTGTCAGTGAATAAGAGACTAAGTGACTCAAGTTTCTATTTCTGGCAGGGCTTAAGGAGGTGCTGTCTTCAAGCAGACTTTTGCTATTTCTTTAATTCATAGAAGCTCCTTTTATGCCAGGAGAGCCTGCAGAGGCAGATGGCTGGAGAAAAAGCCATTTCAGTCCCATTCTCATTTAATCCAATAAGGAGGAAAGGCAGATTGGATAAGATGCACTGAGCTCTGAGGGAGCCAGTGTTGTGCTAGCTTTAAGTTCCAGCCTTGAATCTTTGTTCTGTCGTTCATAAAGCATAAACAACAAATCAGCACATGACAGCATTTGCACCTGAGTTACACAAACCACAAAAGCTAAATGAGTCCTGCTTCTAGCAAAGTATGGAGGAAGGATGAATTTCTGTCTCAAAATCCCAAGCCACCCAGTGCAATCCATTACACTTTCAGTCTGGCCTTTGACTGCAAAAGGATGCAAACATGTTAAGCAGAGCCACTGGACCAGCCCCTGTGCCACAGAAGAGTCCACTGAGAATTCAGGTGCCATTATTCTGTCATTATGAGGATTCAAGTGCTGGAGTTACAACCAGCTTCAGGTTTTTTTAGGATGCTTCCTGTAATCTTCCATCTGTACATTTGTAATAGGCAGCCTGAAACAACCTCCTTGATTAAACATAATCACCACAAAAACTGAGGCCTCCCATGCTGCAAACCTTCGCACAACATATAAGAACAATAGTCCTGAGAGCCACTTGCTTCAATTAAAACAACACATGCCAGGCAACAAGCAATGGAGAGATGAAACTGGTGAGCACTTAACCTTTAAAAGAAAAATCTGTATGATAGGGGGATGTGTGTGTACACAGATAGGCTTCTTAAAAGAGAAGCAGAACAGCAAGAGCTTAACTTGCAGTAGCTAATTCAGGAGGACAGCACAGAGCACAAATTAGAAAGATTAATGATAAGCCATAACTTCAAACCCAAAATTACTCCTCCTTATGCACAGCATTTCTTCAGCCTAGCACATCTTGGGCCATCCAAGAGACTGCACAAGTTCTGCTACAAAAATGAGGGATTTGAACAAAATGTCACCAATTGCTGTATGCTTTCCTGGAAACAAGAATGAATGGGTCACACAGATAAATGTTGCACGTGCAGCTGGCTGAAGTGGAGCAGCTCCAGGAGGAAGCAAAGCACTGGAGCCACAAAATAATTAAAATGTGCAGTCCCTTTCACAAAACCACTGCTGAGTTTCATTCATTCACTGGTGAGAGAAGTAGGTGCCGAGAGCTTTTCTCTAACAGCAAGAGTGAGTCTCCTTGTTTTCTAGGTTTGAAATATGTGGACAACTGACTGATAACAAGGTACAAGTCTTTCTGGGCTTAATGTACAGATTTTTGGCAAACTCAGCCTTCTCATGTTTGTTAAATTTCTAAACTGCTCTGATGACAGTTACAGGAGGCCTAGGACCACATTTTCAGAAATAATGACTCCCCAATCTCATCTTTGACACAGTTGCTGTCATTGTGTCTCCTCATGAACTCCAAGGCACACAAAGAAGAGACACACAGCTACCACTGCACAGAACAGAAGAGGCCAAGGGCAGGCAGCAGACAATTCCAAACACTTAAACATTTATTTGGCACTTCAATGTATATTTCTTAAACATAAAAACCAACATTCAAGAGCTGCCAGCATAGCAGAGAAAGGCAACACAAGTGTGCATATAGGCAAACACTCCAGCAGCACGGCACAAAGGTGGGGGCCATGCCAAAGCCAGGACATCCTGTGGAATTCTCCACTAGCTCAGCCTGCTCCCACACCAGGCCCTTGCTAGGTCTTCACATCCAGAAGAAAAGGACAGCAATCCCACAGCCAAAACACAGAATTCCAGTCCTGGAACGAATGGTGAGAATCTCCTGGCAGAGATGGTGATCTCGTAGTTTTTCCTCAGCATCCATGGAAAGCTCTCTCCAGGTGTCTCCGGCTGCAGAGCTGAACTTCAAGTTCTCCCTGATCATCAAATACTTCCCCTGAGTTAAAGGCATGAGAACAACTCCTTTCTGAGAGGGTGCTCACTAAGGGCTTGATATGTTCGTTTCTTTTCCTTCTGTTCTCTCCATCTGCACTTCTTACAGGAGGACAAACCTCGCAGGGATCTTCCCCTGGGAAGGTCACAGCAGGACACGCTCCGTGGTTGTCCCTTCCCAGCCGGGTCGGCCGTGCCACCCAGTGGCGAGTGCCTTGTCAATGCAGGAGTGAGAATCTGAAACCAGCAGAGCAGCTGAGAATGAGTGAGGAAATCCATGTCTCCACTCAGTTTTGCTGCTGGATTTCAGTGACCTATCCCCAAGTGTGTCTGTACAAACCATCTGTCTTCTTACATGTATCTAGACACACAGAGATAGATCACAGAATATAATACTACATGGAGAATTTATGTATATGCCATTAAATTTTACAAATCAGACATACACACTCAGTTAAATTTTTACTTAAGGTTAAAATGGCATGTTTGAATGCCTGTTTCAAGGAAAATAGCCCCATCCCTCCAAAAAAAAGAGCTCTCAGTCATTTCAGATCCCCAAATCTCTGTGATTACTTCTTATGGCTTAGCTAGCTTTAGAGTAATTCAGAACTTCTTCTGCCTCCTGGTGTCTTCTGAAGAGAGAAGCCTTCTGAAACCAAGAGAGAGGCTCTTGCCCATGGGGAAGAGGTGGACCTGAGAGTTCACACTTGGCAATACACTTGAATTTTGCAGGGTAATTAAAAAAAACAGAAGTGATTTCTTGAATTGAAACTTCCCTTTTTCAGCTGGGAGTTGAAGGCAAGTCCTGCAGTGTCTCACAGGCCTGGCTGTGCCTCCTTTCAGGGCTGTGTTAGCTGGCAGAGATCAGGCACCTGTGGAGAGACACACAGCAGTTGGGGAGGTTATGGAAAGCCACACCATGCCCACCCTGAGGTACAGCTCTCTATTTTACATCATCCCATCATCTCTAAATAAAGGGGACTCAGGGAAATGCCAGTGGTGTGGCTAGAACAGTTAAAGGAGTGCCTTAACACTCCACTAATTTGCCTTTGAGACGTGATGGGCAACTACAGTACAAAATACAAAATAAATTTATGTTGCTCAGATAGGAAGAAATTAATTATTTACAGCCAGGGAATCAATGTAGGACAGGGGTGGTGGTGCTCCTGGCTTTCCTCTCCTCTAGTCATTTCAAACTATTCATTCAAAAGGGGCACATGGACCCATCCAGGCAGCTGAGCTGCTCTACCTCAGCCAGAATTTCAGCGTCCTTGCACCAAAGAGGATGGAATAACCTCACCCAATGTAAAAAAAAAACCCACCAAGAACTCCCTAACAAACCCAAACTCCCACACCAAACAACTCTGAGGAGCAAACAAACGTTTTTCTGAGAGCCCTGCTCTGCCATCCTCCTTTGCTTGTTGTGAGAGCAGAGTGAACTCTCAAACCTCTGTGAGACAGAACAGCTGCAAACACAGGCACAAATGAGCAGCACATCAGCACATACAGACTGACAGAGGGGTTTAATACACAGAGTACAAGCTCATTTCCAGGAGAAAAGCATGTGACACTGCCATGCTGTGGCATTGGAGACTTTAGGAGGAGAAACAGAAGCAAATTAGTGGGATGCATCACAATGTTCAGTTTAGGCTTCCGTTTGAAGATCTGGTTAATTTTTTTATTATTCTAAGAAGTTGCTCACTTAATTAGATTTAATTTCTCTAAGTACTACTCCTGGCCCAACTGTCTTCCCTCCATGTTCTTAGTTCAAGGCACAAAATGTCTTAGTGCCAAAATAATTTTGACAATTTGAAGCCAAAGAGTCAAAGCAAGACCTTGAAACTTTTACCTAGCATCTTATCCTGTCTGGTCTTGAAAACCTCAAGATGGAGACTATTTAAATTCAATGTCCACTACCTGTGAGGAGACAGCTACACAACAGTGGATTGTAAGCTTCTGCATTTTACTGCAGAGAAATAACATTAAGACGTAAAATGTCATAGAGGACTGCCTGAAGCACGGGTTAATCCATTTGTAGTTTTAACCAGTACTAACTTGGGACAAGTTAACTCCTTTTTCCCTCACTTCATTTGGTTGATGCATTCATGACTAACCTCCCCCCCAGCATTCTTAGTCATAGAATTAGACATTTAATCTGTGTTAAAGATGCCTTTGGGAGGCTCTTACCTTCATTCAGTTGAACTCTGATGACCTCATCAGGATTTTTTCTGCAAGTTCTTTGGCTGTTCCTAAACCAAAAATGACTTTTTGTCTGATTAGAAGAACGTAATGGTGAAATCAAACTCGGAGGCAGGAACTCAGGCAGCCACAGGCAAACATTAAAATGGCAGGATGTCGTAGGAGATAAATTGGCTTCAAGATGAATTTGTGAGGTGGAGTCTAATGACCCTCAAGAGATGGCTGAGATTTTGCCAAAAACCTTCGAGTAGCAAGCTCTTTGGAAGGTACACTTTCCAATAAGAGCTTAAAAATCAGACAGGAAACTTTCACTAGGGACTGTCAGACATTCAGCTGAGTGTGCAGCTGCTCAGCATTAGCAAACACGAGGAATACTTTATAGACTCTGTTAAGGTATCATGCTACAAACTGCTTCCACCAGTGCTGAGCACACAGCAAAATCACCACAGGTACCAGAATCTACTGCTGATTCTGAGCAGTGGCATTTGTGAAAGCTGACAAAGTGATGATTAGAATACCCCCAGAACTTCCTGGGTGAAAGAAGCCGAGGTGCTTGGGGAAGACAGAGACCCCAGGAATGCAAAAGTATCTGGAAGTGTAGAACTGGCTCTCAGCAGGAGCTTTGGCGACTTCAGGAATTTGTTTCATAGGTCAGCTGAGCTTTAAAATTCCAGTGTTTAGCTGCTGATCACTGGTTTGTTTAGACAGGGACTTCCATAGGCTTCATTATGTTCCCCATACCACTCAGTACAGACATTTTGCACACTCTGAGAGTCAAATTAATTATCCTGACAGATGCAAAATTTGGTTTCATTACCTGCCTTTGGAAGAGAATCAATATTGCCCACTGCAGACAGCATATCTGGCTCCATGACCAAGGCAATACTCAAAGCAAGCTACACAGAGATTCAACATGACACAGAGACAGACACATCCATGTGTGTGTGACATAAAGGGAGACACAAAAGCCAAAACTGACTTCATTAAATACATGCCTGAACACTTTCCCCTGGAACTACAGCTCTATGGATTCTGGGGTTCCAATTTAAAAAGGAGTACTTGCAGCTCAGGCTTCTTACACCAAAGAGCTCATAATGTTCCCTATAGATGGAATATAAATATTCCAGTTTGCAAATTAACAGGTCGTCATCTATTCATTTGAAGTAATATCAAATATATCTTAAAAGCCAAAATAATACAGAGGGGAAGCTATGAGAATATGATTCACCACCCTCATATAGGAACCCTGCTTTCAACAAGTGAAATTTCATTAAGAACAAATTAGGAATGGAAACAGAGCCCAGAACCTTAAGTACTGTCTGGTAATCATTTTGTCTGAGTACATAGTCTGTAACAGCTTTTCTTTGCATCCACTTGGGACTCTGCTAATGAAACTGGAGCCTAAAAACATTCCTTTATTTTCTGAAAGGAGTTTTTCTGTTTGTTCAATCCAGGCATTCTGATCCATACACCTCCACAAAAAAGCTCTCCCATGTTTTTAGTCCCATCTACTGTACAGCTGCTGTGGAAACTCCTAAATGGAAAACAGTGAGAAAATAACTGCAATGTAGAGCTGGACTGCTACTTCACCTGAAAGAAATGACAGGATTCACCATGTTCCTGTGGCCATTCTACCAATGGCCACGAATTTACCAGAAGAGAGATTAAAAGGCAAAATCTAGAGGAGCAAAATTAATTTGACATCATATTTCTGATGAACAGATGACTGCTTGTGTCACTTTGTCTTTCTTCATTGACTTCCCTCAGGTTAAGAAGTTCTCTTCTGGAATATCTGTACCCAACCAATCTGTCCACAGATGGTTTAATACAGCTGCACAGAGTTATAAAGGCATCAGCATATTGAGACCAAAGCTATCAGAGGATATTGGCAATTGTTACTACTCAGTATTTGCTCATTAAAACTTTCATGGCTTAGATGACAGAACCAGACTGCCAAAAAGAAAAAGAACAGAAACGTTTTAGAATAAGAGACAACAAAATCTGCCAGAAGAGTTACAAAAAGACAAGATGCACATCCAAGCCAGCAACAGTTACTGACAAAGCACTGTTTGCATGCATGTTAGCAGGCACACAGATCAAGTCTTGGCCCTGGGAAATGGTAAACAACCAACCTGCTGCTGCCCTTCACTTCATCCAGCTCCTTCTGTAGTCTGGCACTCTTCTCCTCCTCCTCCTGCAGCTTCCTCTTCACCACACGGAGCTCCTGCTGAGCTTCACACTTAATGTCATTGGCTACAACCACTGCAGTCTGCAGGTCAGCCTGGAAACGCCTCCACTCCTCTGTGTCCTCCTGGAAGGAGCAATTAGAACCCCAAACTGCTGTAAAAAGCACCCACTGGAGCTGAGCACTTCATTATTGATCTCTATTGCAGTGCTCACAAGCATCCAGGATTTCCCCACAATTTTAAGGTGGTCCTGGGTCAAACTGAACACTTGCTTCTTTATTCTACCAAAAATATTGCCAAAGAAACTCATGCTAAGCTTTCCACTCCAATATTGCCAAGAAGTCCAAAGTGAAGAGAATGAAGACTTCAAGGGTGCAGAAAGAATTTCTGCTCTTGTTTTAGGAAAACACAATGCCAGTATTGCAATAAAAGCTCAGCTTAGCTTTGTCTTGGAGCTTAAACCTTACCTTCATCTGCTTAGTCAGAGCCTTCAGCTGCCTCTCTGTATCTTGTTTTTGTTCTTCCAGCTTCATTGCTTTACCTGGGAACGATAAAAAAATGTGAAAAGATTATTAAACACATTAAGGGCAACAGTGAAAGTGAGAATGGCAGGGCAGAGCAGCTGATTTGGTTTTGCTTCTGGTAATGCCACTAAAACAAACTGAATTAAGACACTGCCAATGACCAGGAATGGAACCAACAGTAGATCTTGTACTCAAACGTCTCTAAAATATGTCATTATTTTCAGGTATTAAACCAGGCAGAAATTTAAACAATCCCACATGGATTCACTTACTCAGCACACACATCCCGAGGGATCACTGACGTGTGGAACAGCCACTGGTTCCACCAGGTGGCAGCTCCCCATCCACAGTAACCTCGACTTCACTGCTCTTCCCAGTGCTTTGCCCTAAGAACTCTTTAATAGAAGTCAAATAATTCCAATTTCTGGAACAGGCAGTATGCTTCCTTCACGGAAGAGTGAAGCTTGGAGACTGTCTCTAACATTCCATCTATAGCACTCTCTATTAAAATAGTACTTCCATGCATGAACAGAAGGGAACATCCAAAACTGGAATATTTGTAAAGGACAGACCTCCTCCTCCCTGTTGCAGCCATAACTGGGCCCCCCAAATAAGTTCACTTAAATCCTTTTTTCCAGCTCCACCTACTTTCTAGGTCACTGATGAGCTGGTTATTGTGGAGTTTTATAGCACGATGTTGTTCCACCTGGTCTTCCAACTCAAAAATGGTCTCTTTCAGGTTTTTGATATCTGCTTCATTCTCTGATGTCTTCTCCTGCAGCTTCTGGCTGGTTCTGCTCAGCTGCTCAGCCTGGCGGTCACACACCTCCTTCAGCTGACCATACTCGTTCTCAGCCTGGGAGGGAGGAAAAAAGCTGCAAGTTTGTCCTTATTTCTTAGGAGATCTCACTCATTAGAGACTTTACTGGGCACCTTGTGGATTTAAGCATTGTGTACACCCAGTTTCAATGAAAATGAGAGTCTCAGGAAGCAGAGATGAGCGATGAATGTCAGTTTTCTTTCCTGGCAATAAAGATAATGCAAGATGCTGCAAAGGAAATGAAATTTTCTGTATGATGACCACAATTCCAAAGCAATCTCTGCAGTTAATGAAGGGAGAGGAATTATATTCCCGGAAAGCTCCACTCCTGTTTCTGTAGCACATTATGAAAGTGATATCGCTGCCTTAGGGCCAGGCTGATGATCAGTTCATCCACATTAACAATTTGCTGCTTTTACCACGTGCATTTTCAATGGACTGTGAAAACACACACAGCAGAGCCAGCTACTGCAGATAAGTGTATTTCTGGATATGGGACATCTGGAATTACTGAAGGGGGAATCTGCTGCACTTCAATTTTTGGCTCAGCCCACTGATCAATGCTTCCAGGTTTGGGGGAGCTCTCTGACTATGAACAAATCATGGAAAAGGTGCAGGCTGCCAATTCAGTGAGCAGCACTGGCACAGCCTCACTGCAGGGCAGCCTTACAGAAGCCTGTGGTCTTGTTTGGGTGTCACAAATAGCCAATGATTCAAAACAGCTTAATTTGAGGGAAGAGTAAAAAGAGGGAAATCTGTGGTTTCCAAACCAAGCAATAAAAAGTTTGGTACAGAGTCTGAGCACTCAGCAGTTTTTCATTTATTCTTCATGAACTGCAGCTCCTGAAAGCACTTGGGAGCTTCCTCTACTAACTCCATTTGCTGTGGTCACCTATTTCAGCTGAAAGGACATCTGGATTTTCTAAATCACTCAAACCATGGAGGTGCTTTTTGGCAATGCTCTCTTCCTCTGCAGCCAATTTTATCATTCTCCTCATGCTCCCTTCCCCATACAGGAAAGGCTGCACACTCTCACTCCTTCTGCAGCACTGGGACATAATCACTGCTTGTGCTTTATTACCACTTGTTGAATGATGGCTCATGCTGCAGCTCCTCTGAACAGCCAGGATCACACAGAAAACAGGGACAGTAACTTGCTTAAGCTTGTTTGGAGCAAAGCTATGAACTCATAAATAAGCTAAATTGTTCTAAAATATTTTTTTTTGTTACTTTACATATCTCAAAACAAAGCATTTATTTTTTATTGTAAAAATATTTGTTTTATGAAAATTATCTCATCTGGAGCTTGACTGTGCATCATCAGCCATGTTGCTGCCCCTACCAGCTTCCCTGAGTATGAACTCATGTCTTTGTGTTCTCATGACCAATTATACTGCTAATTAATCATGATTCATTATTCAGAATTTAATATTCACAGCTAACTATTCATGCCCTTCTCTTCATCTGATTAGCAAGTGCTTTACACTATTTGTTCACATAATATCAAAGTAATTTTTATTGATCTGCTCTTTGCTCCAATTCTGATAGACACAATTCTATTTACTAAAAGAGCCAATTCTACAGAAGGCATTAGGACAAAATAGTTATGAATTTATAAATACAGATATGCTAATAGTTATTTCTGAGAAAATATGAGTATAGCAGCAGAAACTGAGACAGTATCATATAATCCCAGCTTCTATTCAGAGCTAATCATGCAATTTAAATCCTGGGAAGTTACAACCAATGGCTCAATAACAATGTAAAGACCAAGCTATTTATAAAAGGACAGAAACAACCACTTGATTTTAGAGCTGTTACTGTTTTACCTTAGAGAGCAGCCCCTGAATGTGCTTCAATTCACTGTTTGCCTTCAGCAGCTCTTGTTTCAGCTCAGTGCAAGAGGCTTCTAACTGAGCCTTTTCTGCATGGGCTACTTTGAGCATCTCCTGCACCTCAGAGTTGTCAGAGGTGCAGCCCATCACGTTGATTTCTGCAGCCTTTTGTTTCTCGTTCTCCAGCTGAGTTTTGAGAGAGCCATTCTCGATTTTCAGACCTTCCAAGGCAATTTTACAGTCCTCCAGACTTTTTGCTATTGTGCTGTTGCTCTGCTGCTCCACTTCTAGAAGTTTAAGCAGCTTCTCATTTTCTTCTCTCAGGCTTTTTATCACCTGCTGGGCATCCTGATGCTCCCTTTCTAAGCTTCGCAAGCTGCTGGTTAACTGCTGTTGAATGTTGAGCAATTTCTCTCTTTCAAATTGTGCTTTTTCAAGAACTTCTGCACATTTCTGTTCCAGTTCGAGGACCTTCCCCTCCTGAGCTTCATTCTTGGATCTCTCTTGAAGGAGAGTCATGAGCTTCTCATTTTCCTGGCTCAGCTGCTCAGCTCTATCTCTGTGCTGACGGAAGGAAGTCTCCAGGAGAGCTTTCTCTTCCACCAGCTTCTCATTTTCTGTTGTCAGCTCCTGCACCATTTGCTGCTGATCTGACAACTCCTGCAAAGTGGCCTGCAGCTCTTCTGCTGTGCTGTGGTGATTCTCCTCCATCTTCTGTATTCTCTCTGTAAGAGATGCAACAGAGAGGTCACTAATATTGTTTGGAGAACTTCCTGCAGTGGAGCACTTGGAGCCTTTGAAATGGTTGCTGCTGGCAGATGCTGGCCTGGAAGGCACATCTGCGATGTGCTCGAAGTCGGACGCGTCGGGTGACAGAGAGGCTTTGGTGACATCGCTGCTGGAAGATCCGGAATTGCGCAGGGCACCTCCGTTCACGTGCTGCCTGTGCTCCTCTGCTTCACCTCTGGACGCATTCTTGGATGGGCTTCCAAAACTTGACTCTTGAGTAGTTGGGGTTGGGAGGCTGCTGTTGCCTCCACTGCTTGTGGTTGTGTCTGAGAGAGGGGAGTTCTCCAGATAAAGCAATTTCTCTTTCAAAGCACGGTTTTCTTCTCCCAGGCTAGCAAGCTCTTTTTGGAAAGTCCTGTTTTTCTCCTGAAGGGTCCTTATTAATGGATCTATGTCAACAGGTGATACTGTTTCTAAATTTTGGTTGGAGGCACCCATTCCTTCAACATTGAGTGACCCTTTCTCTTTGCATTTCTTCAACTCACAACGAAGTTTGGTAATTTCCGAATCTTTTGTCTTTGCTTCTGCCAGGAGTTCTTTAACCTGAGATTCCAGAACAGCCTTGTCACCGCTTTCATTCTCTTGCTTGGACTTGCTGGTGGGGCGCACGTGTTTGGTAGGAGTTGGTGCACCAGAAGAGGTGGGGCTGGGCTGTGTTTTCCTGCTGTTGGCTTGACCACGCAGCACAGCTCTCTCCCTGGACACGGATGAGGACAATTCCCGGGGTGCTGGGATCCCCGTGCGCTTCGCAGCCGAAGCTGCTCCTTGAGGAACAAGGGACGAAGCAAATTTGAGTTAGTGCATGAACAAAACAAGTTTCACAACGACAATGCTGGAGCCTAGAGCAGTCCTGGAAAAAAACACCTGAGTGTTTGAATAGGTTTAGTCATGACTAACTGTGTGGATTCATGTTTCAAAGGCTTGTATTATTCTGCATTTCTTCCTTTCCCATCCCCTGCAAAGCCTGGTAAACTTTTTCCCAGTGTAATAATACAATATTATTGTAGCATGAGCTACAACCCCCTGTTAATTATATTGATGTAAAGATATAAGGATATGAATTATTTGAAAGCGAAAGTTCTCTACACTACTTCGTAAAATGCTGAATCTAATCCTAATAATTCTGGGGAAATGTTCAGCAACTTAAGAAAAGATATTGTCTTTGAAAAAAATGTATTTTTATCACACACAAAACTATTTGCATTATACTTTATTTACGCAGATCATCACAAAAGAAGGACTGAAACATTTATGCTGAGCACAGATTCAGTGAAATATAAAACTCTTCTGGCACTTCCAACACTAAGACAATTGTGTTGTTGCAGCTTCTTGCAGAGATGGATGAGAGATTTTCCATGTTCTAAATTCCCATCCTCTTATGGAAGAAGAGCAAAAGGAGGTTAGAGAGCTGGTGCTGTTCTGTTCAGTTTTTGGTTGGGTTTTTTCCCCACCAACCAACAATGCAAAGCATTATGTGATTACAAGGGAAATGAAGTTTATGAGTTGTTGATTTTCATCTTTCAAAGCTCTCTCGAAATACAGGACCCCGGGCACTGAAGGAACAATAAGAGACATTTGAACCATGGAAGTTGTAACAAGCTGGTTAAAGAAAAGACACTGGTTCAAAGGGAAGGTTTGAAATGCCACTGCAAGTGACAACACTCTGAATTTAAGAAAATCCTCCTAAAAATTCAGGACTTTATTCAAAAGCAAAAGCCCTAAAGTACAGCACCATAAAGCGTGGGGATAGGGCACAACGAGGAGATGTTGTCCAATGTAGCCACATAAACAGGATGCAAGAGCGAGTTATGCAAACAGAAAGGGCTGGTGAGCCAGTGTTTGCAATAAAAACAACTTCCAGAAGGACTCCGGGGGGAAATCCTAGAACGAATTCCATCTCCCCACATTCAGGAGGCTCTTTGCTGACACACATGTGCAGCATTCACAGAAAATCAAAGAGCATTAAGAGTAAAGGGGAGCAGACTCCCTGCCTTCCACAGCAACCTCATCACCCTTCCACAGCAGTGCAGGGCACGGAAGGGTTAACATTAACACCACCCAGTTTGCTCAGCATCTCTTTTGAAGAATGCACTGGGTTTATAAAGCCCACACAAACAGGAGCCCCTCCTCCTCCCCCCCAAACACACACACTCTGCAGCAGCACAATAAACACCCCGAGACAAAGAGCAGCTGAAGAAAAGCCCCCTGAACCCGGCTCAGTGCTGGCAGGAGAGCACAGAGAGCCTCTGTCATGGCAGGGGCACGGTGAGGCCAGAGACAAAGGCTCCAGTGTTTTTGGGAAGAGATACAGGGACAGCCAGGCCCACACAGCTTCATTCAGTCACCTACAGCTGGAGGGGACAGCACAGCTCCGGGATCTCCACTGGAAAGCACCACGAAAGCAGAGATGGGAATTGTCCTCGTCAGAGCCAGAGGCCCCAGCCATGGATCATCCCATTCCCAACCCAACTGCCAGGATCTGGCACCCCTCTAACCTAGTCAGAGTAAAACCTACTCAGAGTGAGCTCAGCACACGAGCAAAGCTCGTGGTGTCCAGGCAGCCAACACCAGCAGATGAAGGACAGGAGGAAATTGAAAGGACCATGAGGTGATGTGACTTCCAGCAGAGAAATCCCAACTCAGCACAGCCCATCCCTGCTCAGAGAGAAGCAGAGGTGAACCCCAGGTGGGAAAGCACCTGAATGCATCCTGACCACAGAATAGGATGAGTTTCCAGCACAGAGAAGCAGTTTTCACACAAGCTGCAACCATACTACAGTTTTAAGATGTAAAATCTACATTACAAAGATCAGAGACGTTCTTGAAAGGAGTGTAAGGGGTGATTTAAAGCCTTCCGTATATCCTGGGCTTTTATTCGATCTGAGAGGGTTTTCTACCCTTCACACAAAATTTTACGACAAAGCAAGTACTCTGAAAAACTTTTTTAATGCCCAAACCAGTTCAACAACATGACTGTCAACTGGTCAGTACATGACTAAGCAGTATTCTATAAATAGTGGGTGGTATTCTGTACATTAGAAGAAATAATGTGGCAATTACACAAGTGCAAATTGCTTGGCTCTAAGGACACCACCTTTTCCTAGGAGATATGCTGCACTTGTAGTGATGCCAGCATGTTTCCAATCACCACCAGATGACAACTGCAACACGATCCTGAGCAATGGAAGACATATACATAAGGATAACAATTAATGATATTTAACTAGGATTACCTGTACTCCACCAGTTTGCCAACCACTGCAGGCTTTGAGCTTACTCAATGTGCCTCGTGTTTTGCAAGACTCCACGCTCTGCTGACTTGTTCTGTCATAAATCACAAAGCATTTACTATCCATCAATAACCATTAACCAGCTTGGTTTTTGCATGATGTAGGAAGACTTAGATATTTTCCACATTCCACTCTCTACAAGCACCACACGATACTAAAAAGCCACAAGAAGCCAGGAAAAGAATAGTTCTGGGTGCATATGTTGATCACAAAACACCAAATCAAGTATAAACTACTTTAAAGTCTGTTTTATGGGCAAACCCCCTCTGAATGACCTTGGAGTTGAGCAGTGTAGTGGCTGCCAATGACTGCCAAGCCACAGCCCGAGGCTCCATAGGCAGGAACTGCATTGAGGGCTGTGCAAGTCCCCCTGTGACCTGATTAACTGGCCCCAATGTGGTGATGGGAGACTCCAGACAGACACTCCAGGCTGCTGCATCCAGTACAGCCCTGATTTATGCTGCTGCTTTCAGTGGCTGGAATCACATAGAACTTCACTGCTTGCCCAGTGCTGCTGGTTTTGAGCAGGGGAGAGAAAAACAACCAGCCCTGAAGCTCAGTGGAGGTCACCTCATCACTGTGCTCCTCACCTGGGTGCCCACTAAGAACTTCTCCATTTTCAGCCTTACCTTTCAGTCGTGAGGCATTAAACTCTAACAATAGATAGAGCTTATAATTTTTCAAGTGCTTTAAAATTAACAACTATTTAACTCAAATCCACTGAAACACATAATTAAGTTACAGGACAGGGAAGCAGACAGAACTGAAACACCTCACCCGAGGTCACACTGAATCAGGGTGAGGATCAGGGCTCTTGCCCTGCTGTGCAGCTTTCCACGCACCACTTACTGCCAGGGAGCACTCCCTGACTTCCCACTGATGTCAAAAGCCAAAGTATCACTTTAATGAGATAAAAGTTGACCCCTTGAGATGATCTTTTGACATTTTAATCCAATTTTCAACACAACTACAATGTTTCTTGCAGAAGCATCAGGATTACTCCTCAGTTTTACCACATTATGGTCTATTTCTGATCTGAGCTCTCAGCACCTTCCATAGGGACATCCATAATCAGGAGAAAATGGACTACAGAATGGAGAAAAACATTTCTTAATCCCCCAAGGTGAAACACACAGGATTGTTGTTCAGAAATAACATCCAGGCAGCACATCCAATGTAATTACAGTGGTAGCAGGGTAAGGGGAAATAAGAGGCAAACATTTTAGTAGTCACAGGTGTGACATTATAGAATGAAGATTCAATACATTTATCTGCCTTTACATTCCATGTGCTCTGAGACAGCACAAATCACTGCAGTAAAGCACCAGCCTTGAAATTACTTTTATTTTACTTGACCCTTAATTATACTAACAGTTCAAACACCTGCTTCCCCAGTCCCAGAGCAGAAGAATAATCCCACTTGGGAAGTGACAATATTTGACTACATAAACACCTTTGAAAAGGTTCTAATTTCTGCCTTGAATGTTTTTTTAGAATTGGAGTCAATACAAAATTATTTGCCTCTGGCCTTTGTCCCATTTGTGTCCCACAACCTGCCCTTTTCTTAATCCTTCTCTCCATCAGCATATTAATAACCCAAAGGTTAATGCCATGGCCTTCTGCTGTTCCACAGTGGGGTTAACAGGAAATGTTCGATCTAGTACCTTATTCCTCAATTTTAATCCTGTCATCTTTTAAGCAAAAAGCAATAAAAACACATTTTCTCCTTCAACATATTCAAAATTCCATGTCAGTAACTCATTGTTCCGTAGTTTCAGCAGGTACTAACCTCCTACACAGAGTCCATCGATGTAATTTAAGCACTGATCACCAAGCCATCTCACAAAGCATTTCAGTCATGTAAGACTAAAGCATGGAGACAGATGCAGCTTTGGTGTGATGTTTTTAAACAATGGATACCTTATTTGAATTGCAAGGGCAGGATAACTAACAAGAAATAAAAGAAAGCTATTGATAGCACTCTGCAATGTTCCAGTCATACATTTCAGAAAGGCAAACTGTTGCCTGCAGACAAGTTTGTCCTCTCATGAGGGATGTCAAAGCTTTCTCATTCCAGCTCCTGCTTTTGTAACAGATCAGCAGTTTCACTGTCCCGTGTCTGTCACCCCTAAATCCTCCTCAGAAAGGACAGCAAAACAAGAGATTGCAACAAGAAATTAAGGACTAACTCACAGCTTCCCTGGCAACAGAAGACTGGAGTTCTTCTGTCATTCTGGAATTCTGTTCTCACATGCTAGGATGCTTTAATAAAATTTCCCACCTGAACAGAACTCCTGATCCTCAGATACGTTCCTTGAGGGAAAGGTCAGTATAAATCAAGTGGGCTGGAAGCATTTAGCACCATGGCTAAGTAAAGGGAATATTAACAGCCCATGCCTGTACAGCAAATAAAAAGAATTATTAAACAGCCCCACACAATTTTACTGTGCTCTAGCACTCGTGGTTTACGTGAAATATGTCCTCATCAGTTCTGGCTTTCATCCTCTGGCGGTGACTTCAGTAGATCCTGGACTCGAGAGCAGCTCCTCAGGCTTTGCCAGGATGTGCTGAGGATCCAGAGCAGCACCAGGAGCACACCGTGACAGCCAGGCAAGGCAGGCAGGTAGCCTGTGCTCAGCCTTGCCTGGAAAAGCTCCTGGAACCACTTTTAGTTTCTCAGTAAAACAAACCTGGGTCACAGGAGTGTCTTAATTTCACCTGGTTTATGACAGCTGGTCTAGGACACCAATACACAACTGTCTAGTGCCATTCCAGGTGACCTTCAGGTATATTTAAAATACCTTCACTGCACTCAAAGATTTGGCAGCACCTGTGGGAGACTTGTCCCTTCCTCCAGAGCAGACAGAGCAACTGGGATGTCTGAAAACACTTTAAGTGCCACCAGATATTGAACTGGTCAGACTTTCACAGCAGATTCACCAACTGATGTTAAAAGGCAGATAACAACAGCTTTTTCGTGCCACATTCAGAATTCCTCCAGTGCCCAAGTACCCTTTAGCTGATTTCCAGCTCCACAATGAACAATTTAACACAATGGACTAATATGGGATCCATGACATCATCGACGTGAATTTAGTCACAGCCAAGGCACAAAAGATGGCATTAGCTTGGAGTCACCACACTTTCCATTGACTCACTGTGATAAAGCAGCACATGTCACATGGAGCCTGGATGGCTTTTCTGACTTCTTTTATCAGCTCGGAGTAAAGTTTTCAAGAACCTCATTAACTTGGTGTTTAAAATCCATTTTTCAAAGGCAGATAAGCCACTAAGACCTCACAGCTTAACTGAAAGCCCAGGGGACTTGGCAGATCCCTTTCACCCTGTTCCAGCATCGATCCTGAGATTGATACTGAGACTGATTAAGAGTCAGTTAGGGACGTCCTTTGGGAAATGGTGGCTGTACAGCACAGAGGAAGGATTGCTGTACACTCGACTCCTTTAAAGTACTTTTTCATTAAAAGGTTTCAGCACACATCTGTTTTATTGAAACACCCTATTTTCTCCTGCCTTTTTTCCCCTTTGTTTAAAGCAAATGAAACAGTTAAAAAACAACTTCCCTGCTGACCAGAGATCTTCTGATATCCTAATTAACAGGAAACACAGGGACACATTTCACGCTGGCATGAGGAAAAGCAAACACTGAGAAGTAGGGCAGATATAACAGCAGCCCTTACCTGCACTGCTGGGCTACTTCATACAAAACCTAGAGACACAAAATCCCTGCACATTCTGCCACACTGCTTTATGCCCCTATCCTTGAACTTCTGGGAATGGTAGGACAGCTTGGTAACAAATACTGAAGGGATGCACACAACTAAACCAAGCCATGAGGAAAATCTGAATCTGTCCTGAGGGCTTCTTGGCAGCTGAAATGTGAGTGGGACTGGATGCAAAAGGCTGGATTTTCAAAGAGATGCAGGTGGCAAGAGCACCAGCACCTACTGGCATTTTCAAAACTGCTCGAGCTGTTTAAAACTTCATATTTGAGAGTGAAATAGCTGAAACTTTTGTTCCACCAGTGGCTTAGGCAAAAGTCAGGATAAAGAATGACACTATTGTACTGCGGCAAAGTATCATGGCTTGATCTGCTTGGTGCACAAAGGGAATGAGCTGAACAGTTTTGCTGTCAGCATTCTTCCATGACAACAGCACTGGATACTCCTTTGAATAATCCTCAGAAACTCAGAGGAGCACACCATTTTCCATCCCTTTTAGGGTTGTCCTACAGAATACTCTCTGCTACCTGGTCTTTATACAGCAGCAAACAAAGCAAAGCAAGGCTTGGCCAGTCGAGGTTCTTCTGAATTAATCAGTCTGTTTGCAGAGTGTTAGTCATAGAGCCAACACCTTCACAGGTCAGCAATTCCTTGGGAAGGTTCACTTGTACTCCACCTAGCTTTAAAAAAAGACAAGGAGATGGCTCCAGAACAACAAATGTGGTTTTGATAATCCAGCACTAATTATATATAGAAGCTTCTGCTCCAATAGGGCCTTTTACTCACTTAGCAAACAACAGACTAAGAGTAATTAAAACATTAACTTTTTTTCCTAAATCATTTTAATGGCTTGTTGGACTGTCTGGCCTCCTTGATTCCACTGTCTGTGGAAGAGGCACAATATGCAACAGGAGGAAAGAGCTAAAAGGCTTAATGCAAAGATTTTTGATCTATGTAATCATCATGGAGAGTGTAGGAAAGTGACTCAGTCACTGATATTTGAGATGGAGGATAAGAGACCAAAGAGAAATAAAAATTGTATTACAAAGTATTAGGGAAGAACAGATGACTGTACTGAAAAAGCTACACTAGCAAAGAAAAAGAAAAAGCAGTAATAAGCATCTTGGTCTGAGTAATTCCTAATTTAAGACTACAGAGACCCCTGACATTTGAGCTGAACACTTGGTAAAGGTTGGTTGATTTTTTTTTAATTAGAAATATGAGTCTAGAAATCTGGAGTGCAAAAAGCACCCAAGAAAAGGCACTTTTGGTAACTTAAAGACTAAGTCACGGCAAAACTACTTGTCAAGGGTTTAAATCTGCAGATGAACTATTGCTAGGACATTCTTTCCAAGGGTGGCCACCAGAAAAGACTCTCCCATGGCAGGAATGTAACCCAATAGTAGAGACAACCTTACAGTTGAAGCATCTCCATTTAATTCAAATTTTAGCATCTAAACAAGTACTCAGAATCCACAAAAGGCCCCAGTAAGTTTCACAGAGGTTTCAGAAGAGAAAAATGTCTGCTGCACAATTAAGGAATGATCATACACATTTTATTTTCACCTGATCAATAACTCTGTCATCTTGTCCTTGCACAGAAAGTCACATTCAACTCTTCCAGAAAAGTGTTAAAATGAAAATAGAAAAAGATCAACTCTACTCAGTATCTGGTGGTTCCAAGCTCAGCACAGCCACAAGAACTGAATTTCAAGTTCACTGTGTCACAGCTCAATTCTATTACAGTGGAAACAAGGTCGCATTCAGAAGGTAAATGAGACGAGATCTGATCAAAACCCTGTTCACAAAGTCTCATTGTGAATTTCAGCTGACTTTCTCTGCTCTTTATGGGCCTGTTCACAGACAATTCCTCTCTGAATAACAGCAAGAGTAGTTAAAATCTCTTTACCCTGAGAGACTTGCCAGGGTCCACACAAAAGAGTCCCTCTGAACATTTTTGATGCTGTTTACTTGAGTTTGCTGAAAGTTTTTAAACTGAAAAAATTACCCTGTTTGGAGTAAAATTTTAAACCCAAAAGTAAAAAAGCAGGGCAGGCTCTGTTGTAAGAGGCAACTTCTGCTTCCACAGCTCAGGACCAAAGATACACCAGGAAAGTGAATCGGCCGAGCTGAGAAACAAGAACTGCTCCGTGCATGCCCAGTCTTCGCTCTCACAAATACAAACTTCACTTTCTAATCTGCTCAAGAGCCAAGGAGCACCCAAGGCTCCACAAGGCACCAAGAGAATCATGAGGTGCTGCTGTGTTCACCCCCAAAATGAGGAACACAAACCCCAGGGAATTACCAAATCTGCAGGTCACAAGTGGGGTGGAATTTACCCCTGAGCTGCTCTGCATTTCTGGAGTGCCCAGCAACCTGGCATAACAAACACCGAGCCATCCAAAGCAAATGTTCAGGGAAACTCTATACCCCACACTTGCTGGAATATCCCTATGGTAAACTCAACACTACTTTTTTTGGAACTGTTAATACCACTAGGCCTGCCAAAAACTTTAGTCATCTCCAAGTTATACCCCTTGTCTACCCCCCACAAAAGAATGACTAAAACTTCCAATGTGTAGCATTATCTCAAAATTAATCTGGTGAAAGTTACAGAAATAGAGAATTCTCATTTTTTTTAATTAAGTACCCTGACTTGTAAATTTATAATTTCCATAACCATCACAGCTCATTATTTTAAAAATACATAATTTTTATATTCCTTAAGGGGGGCTTGACTCTATATACTTGTGACATGAGCACCCCAAAATTATTGAGATTTCTGTGTACTATGACACTTCCTGATTTTGTTTGTTCTGGAATATTTCCTGCCTATGCACCTGTAAAAACAAGATAGGATCAGGTATAATCATCTCATACCTACAGCTAAATCAATTTTAAGACAAACTCTATTCTGGTGGTTTTTTAGACAACTGTTAAAAAGAAATTCATAAATATGATTTTTCTGTGAAGAGGGACAAAATCGCTGCTGTTTCACTGAAATTAGGGATTTTTTATGTTTGATCTGGTTGGTAAGTTTGGCGTTTCCTTTGTTTTCCTACCTGTTAGAACGGAGGCTTCTGCTTTCCAGAAGGTTTTTAGCAACTGCTGAGGGGAACATCCTTGGAGTTAATAAGACATCACCCAGCACACGCTGCTCAGAAAAAGCAGGGATTTGCTTGAAGATAAAGCAGAGAAATAATCTGTAAAGTCCTGTGGTTGTACTAGGAATATTCCTGAGATAAATAACCACTAGCTGTACTAAGAATCCCAGGGTTTTCCCTGGTTCTGGCTTGAAGACAAGGAGATAATTCTCCTCAGCTCAGAAAGCTAATGTGGCTCAGAAGTCCTTCACTCAGCCACTGCTGGGTTAACAGTGGTGATAAAACAGCTGTACTTCCATTCCTGGAAAATACAATTATAATGGATAAAATACCAGTGTTGAGTGTTTTGAGAAGTACAGGAAATTAAAAAGCAAACAAAACTAACCAACCCTAAATCTAACCATACCGACTCACTTAACAGTGGCTGTCAGTGATGTGTTCCTCCGTGCACTGTGGTTGTCACAACTGAATGTGATCCGTGGCTCAAGTTAATGGAGGAGCTTCCTAAAACCTCCTGGTCCAAGAATCCAATTGGAAGGAACAGTGAGAACCCTGCTCCTTCCAGACACATCAGGTGCCCTGGATCACTCCTCTAACCATCAAAATCTGCCATCTCTCCATGAGCACAAAGGATAACCACACAGATTATATATCCAACATTCTCACAATCAGCAGGGTGATTTACTCATCCTGTTTAACTGTTCAGGAGGCCATGCTATGGATTGAATCATGGAACTGATTGAGACACCTGCACGGGGCTTTATCACCCTTCTGCTTTCTTTGCCAAGGTGCATCCTGCTCTAATTCCTTGTCCTTCCCACTGGGGGAGCAGAGCCATCACAGGGGAAAAGAAGCTGAAAATGCCTCTCCAAGCAGTGCAGAGGAGTGCTTTGTGTCAGGAATTCCTGATCCCAACCCTCCCGTTCAGGAATGCTGCCCCACACTCGGCCAAAAGACCAGCACTGACACCAAGCCAAAAGAAATGTCCTCCTGAATTCCCAAACCCTGCTAATCCAGAAACACGGGGGGGGGGAAAGGGATCAAAAATGGAAACATGAAAGGAGGTTCCTCTTCCTTCCCTTAAAGGGCAGAACTTAAAAGAAGCTTTTTTTTTTTTAATTGTTTGCTTAATGCTTAATAATCAGTTTGCATTGCACTAGTATTACAACTGCTTTTTGTTTACTGAAATGTGATGGCCACATAATAAACCCAGTTTTCTTGTCATTTCCAGCCTGCTTCTGTGAGGGGGTGGGGAAAGGACTCTGAATCAGTCTCCACAGCTCATCCAGAGCTTTAGCTCAACCCAGCACGGAGCTAAGGGAGCTGGAACAGCCAATACTGGGAACTGGGCTAAAATCATCAGAACTATCAACACAGGATGAGACACATCAGGAAAAGAAATGAGACAGGAGGGGAGGGGAGAAAGCTCATAACATAATGAGATGTTTATCTATAAAACATTGCCCACTTCAAAGCAGGAAGAGCTTCAACTCCTTGGTTTAAAAAAAAAAATGAGCTTTTAATTAAAAGATCAGTCAAAGACTCCACAGTCAAGCAGCCTCAAAGAAACTATGTGTGGAGGAGGCTGAAAGTAATTCTTGACATGATTAGTCCATTCTTCGAACTCAACAAGGTTTTATGAAAGCATTTCTCATGATCCAGAAGATAAAGATTGTGGAAATATCCTCAGCCCCTCAAAGAGGGGCTCTTCCCTTCTGACACCTCCATCCTGATCAGCTTTTGCTCTGGAAAAGCCTGGAAAAACACATTCACAGCTCTGTGCCTCCCATCTCCTGGCAAAATAGATTGTAGTCCTAGGACCCATGGCTTTGGGTTAAGCAAAGTTACTGTAATGGACTACATGAGACCTGACTTCAAATATTTCTGTGCATTGCTCTGGTCAGCTGAAAACAGGCTGTACTGAGCACACAGCCTTCCATTAGACAAAGGTTTAAAAGCCTTTGAAGGTTTAAATGAATTGCACCACTTTTCTAGAACATTATTTCCATTCAAGGAATGTTTCCAGATGGGGATGAACATGACACCACCACCTTATCCCCTCCCAGCATTACAGCTGACACTCTGTGCTCTGGGGAACAAGACTTTGAACCACTTCCCTTTGGTCATGGAAATCTTTAATGCTTTTATTTTCTGAAAAAAACCCTAGGATTTTGACAATTTAGCCTTAAATAAGAAAAATGCAACATGTTCTTTACAGGCTGCAATTTAGCAACTATTTCACATTATTGCAGATAGACAACAACAGGGCTATTGCACTCTAGAGGAGCTTTCTGAGCAGAGAATACCAGTCCTGGAATGACTCCTGCTCATGGAATCTCATCCCTTCTTACCAGCTGTTAATTATGACTAATGAACCTCATGCTGAGTTGGTTCTGTTCTGCACAAGCACAGGGAATTACCTCTGTTTTATTTCAGGAATCTAAGTATTCAGTTACACTTTTGAAGATCTTTCCTGTATTGGAGAGAACACAGTTCCTGCCAACAAATTTATCATTATCCACACCCTTGTGGAAACAACCCCTATAAAAGGGATTAGATGAGCATAATTTTTTGGTATCACAAGGATTTCTACATCTTCAGTATAAATGCTGCAATAGCAAAATGCAGAAGACCTTTAGGGTGTGAAAAGTACAAAAGAATATCTTCCACACGCAGGGAAGAAGCCACCTTTGCATTCTACGTAGTTCAGACTAATTAAAACAGATTTCTATCTTTAGTATAGGATGGGATTTCTTAATTCAGTTGGGGAAGAAAGAAAAAAGTCATCCAATGTAAATAAAATGTGTCAGAGGATTAACTGCACCCTGCCCCTAAAGCCATTTTCATTCCATACATTAATAAATATGATTTCATTAAAGTTTCTGGTAAAATTCCTACTTGCCTGAGTAGCAATGGTTTTTAACACTTAACACCAAAGCATCCATCAGGACAGGAATGTGAGAGGAACATAACTCTGCTCATGGGATATGGACACATTTGCTTTGCTCCTAGCAGTTTTTCTAAGCAACTGGATAAATTCCAACCAAGATACAAAAGCTACAGAGCTGGTAACAAATGGAAAATATATTTCCCTGTTTCAGCCAACACATCCCCTACACATGCTCAGAACTGAACCCTGCAAACTCATGTTAGCCCTGTGCTATCCCAAGAGTGCATTTTAGCAGTGATGGATATCAAATTTGCCTGTAAGAACTTCAAATGTAAATTCTGCTGCTGATAAAAATAAAGAGCTTGTTAGCTGTGTGCTCCAGAGCCTGATGAAAAGGGCAGGAAGCTGCAGCTCTGATGTAATTTATAGCCTGAGAGAAGCGACCCATGATCACACAGCACACAAGGGCAGAGTGCTCTGCCTCAGAACATGCAATCCATATCTATTGATGCTTGTGGAAAAACATTTCATGAAGTATAATAGATGGAACATTCCAAAGAGATCTGTGAACAAACACATGCCTGCTTTGGATTACAGGAAGAAAAAAGTTGATGCATGGAAAATCGAACAGTGTCTATTACCATCATCAGAGATCCCAGTTTTAGATCATCTTCAATCATCATGTTTAAATTGCTTGGAGATACAGAATGGGAAAGTATTAGAAAATAATGAAAATATCAAATATTTGTCCATCTTCTAGTGTCAGTCTGTGAGAATCATAGAAAAATCAAATTAAGTTCTCCTCAAGCAATGCAGTACAAATGAAATCAGAGAAGTACTCTTGCCTCAGTTTTACAATCTCATGTTGTTTTGAAAGCTGCATTCCCTCTGGAAACCAGATTTTATGAAGAGTAAATTAGGAAAATGGGGGAGGAATTGAAAAGAGAAAAAAATAAAATAGATTACTTTGTTGAAATACTGGTAGAAGGTCCAGAACTCAGGACTGCTTCCAAATAAACTCCTCAGTACCTCCAGGGCTCTGGCAGCTTTCAGTGGGAAGACCAAGGGGCAATATTGCTCAAATTTCTTTGGCCAGCTTTACAGCTTCAAGATCTTGAGGATCCAAACATAGCCCAAACAGAAAGAAGCAAGCTTCTCTTTTTCTCCAGGGCCAGCATTATTCACTTTTCCCTCTTTCAAGTCATTTAATGCTGTGTCAGAACCAACACAATCACAATCATCCCCTGGCTGTTCCCTTGTCACTCTGCAGCTGTCAAGCACGTTAATTAAACTAATGAAACAATCATCAAGAAAACTAGCTTTTACATTTACTACCATGTTAGATCTACCACTGGTAGGTCTTAAAACACCACCAGCACTGGGGCAAAAGCACAGTCCAGAGCTCTGGACTCACAGGACAAGTTCTTGCTGACCAGCTCATTCAGCAGAATTCCCAGAAGCTCCCTGCCTTCATCCAAAAATGGCTTTGCTTTGCTGTTGGAAATTAATCTCACACAAAATGCATAAACCACATCCTGCTGCCTGCCATGCCCTAAAAGTTCTTCTTGTAAAAGCTGTCACCCTGCCCATGGAGAAAGCACTCCCACTCAGCACATCCCCCCAGCCAGGGCAGAAAACTGCTGGGAAGGCCCTGCAGTGTAGGAGAACTTACTGATGATCTTTTCCATTAATTTAGGATTCATTAGCCTTCAAGCTTGGAATGAGGGGACCTCAGATTATCACTTAACGCTGTCTCAGATAATTCCAGAGGTAAGTTACTCACACTCATGACTAAAGTCTTCTAAGAGGTCAGTCTTAAGTTAAGAGTTAGTCTGTGACCATGCCTGGCTGTTCCTGGTTCCCTGGTCTGGGAGCAGAGGAGACACTGCCACTAACTGATGTGTTTGTCAGTTCTTCTGAAATGATTTAATCATGTCACTCCTGTCAAGTCACCTCACGAGACCAGTCAACAGAGCTGGCCCTCACTGGTCTTGGAAGAAAAGCTGAAGTCAAGTAAAAATTACTCTCCAGGGGAAAATAAACTTCTTCAATACCAGTTTAATCAGCAGTGTGTTAGTACTCTGAAAAATGAGAGCGTTTGTAAACCCCCCATGCAAGAATGACTTGTGGGAGGAAGAGGTGACTAAGGAATCAAACTATCCAGTGGAGAGCAAACTGTGGTTTGTTGTCTCCACTGGGAACAAAAGGTCTATGGCTCCCTGCCCGAGCTCCAAGAGGACATGACTTGCTGTCGGTGTTTCCATGAAAGCTGTTATGTGATTCATTAGCTTTGCTGGCCCCCCTCTCCTCCCTCCCTTCCCCCCACACCATCATTAAACTCATCTGGTCTCTTGAGCTCTTGCTTGGCAGAAATGGTGTTCTGACATCCAACAGAGTTAAAATGAACGGCTCTCATGTTTGGGAGAAAGGGAGACTAAAGGGAGCACCCAGAAAGGATCTGACTGCACACCCTGAAAACAAAGAACAGAAACAACAAGAACATGTATTTCTACAATAGCATTTATCTCGAGATTCTCCTATGTCTTACACTGAAAAATTTCTTCCTCAAACTCAAATGAAGCCTCCCCTGGGCCAGGACAAAACAGACATAAGGAAACAGATCAATACTGACTCAGTGCGTGCACTGACACTTGATATTCTCATCCAAGCCATGTAAGCATGTTTTACAAATAAACACAATCCCAAAAAAAGCCTAACCCTTGGATAACCCCACCCATCACCTTGTTCCAACAAGAGATGTTAACATTTCCCATTCAAGCGATTCTTTCACAGAAGTTTTTGTGGGTATTGAGTAATTTTTCCCACCTCTTCCTGAAGATATTCATCATCCATCACCTGCAGATGTTTAGAGGATAAACAACCCCCCCATCACCGTGTCAACCAGTGTCAGTGCTCCTGTTCAGAAATAACAGGAGGCCTCCCTGTTTCCAAGGCAAACTATGTTTGAAAGGCTTTCTCCCAATAAATACTGGTGCACTGGATAATTCTGGATTCTTCCACACAGCTCCCAGGAAATGTTCCAGCTATTCCACAGGTGCTCCGGCCTCTGTTTGTATACACTGTTTCCTTTAGCTTGGGTAGCCAGTTTCAAAAGCAGAAAACTAATTCTGCTGACAAACTGCTACAATATTCACTCGCCTTTCACATCATTTTCTGCATTACTTTATAGGTGTTTTCATTCTAAAACCTCCCCTGGTTTTAAAAATACAAATATTCAGAGCACTGGGGTACAGCAGGAAAACCAACCACTCGCAAGCAGCAGAGTTTTGGCAAAGTGATGCAAACTTGGGTCACACACCACAAATCTCTCACAAATGATTATAAAAGCTGTTTAAAACAAGTTTTAAATTAGAAGCTAGGAAAAGCCTACAGAATTTAATGTTATTCCAAGCAATCCTCTCAAATCCTTGTTAGACACCCTTACACTCTAAGGAAGATGGTGATCAATTTGAGATGATACTGGGCTGTTAGAGTCTTGTCTTCTGTTCAAAACATTCCCAGCACACCAGCAGCGGATTTCTTCTCTCTTCTCACCACAGTCCCTTGCTCAGTCAGTCCCAGTTCTTTGATTCTCCTGTATTAATGTGTTAACTTTCAACTGCTCAGCTTGGAGGCAATAATTTCTTTCCTGTTCCTGGACAGCACTGACCAGCCCACCCAGAATTTACACTTAACAGGAAAATCCATTAAAGTACATGAAACTCTCAAAAATGTGTAAAAAAAAGTATTTTACTTGAAATTATAACCTATATCATAACAGGATCGGATTTTTAAGAACTTCAATGCCCACTAACACCAAGAGGAGGAACAAAGCTGCCCTCAGCACACCAACTTTGGGGTGAAAAACTTAAGAAATGAGTAATATGAAACAAAGTTTCCTAAGAAGGTAGACAAATAAGATGACCCTGAATGCCATGCTCAGGGAAATTCGTTGTCTGTTGCCAAAGCTGGCTCATGAGCTAGATCAATGAAGCAATCCATTCCTGGGGTTTAGCTTGGTTATTCCAAAACACAAGTTTAAAAGTACCACAGTTGTTCATGATGTTGGTGTTCCTGAATGAGAGCTGAATTAAGTTCACTCAAGCAGAAACAGAACTCAGAGATACTACGACGTATCATATTTTGTTGTGAGAAGCAGGTTTTGGCATCCTTGCTGTCAAAAACACAAACTCCGAGTTCCAAAGCCAGAGCTCTCACACACAATAAGGAACATGTTGTCAGAATTTTTTCTTTTTGTCAGCAGGAATGTTCCTGACTCTTTTTCATGGTTAAACATTGGAGTTTTGAACACATAGTTCAATGTAAAACACTGTTTTTCAGTCCTACTCATACCTTACAAACAGTGAGGACGAGACCTAGTACAGCCTACACTTAAAAACTGAGAATAGTTTAAAGACTGCTTAGGTGCAACAGAAGTGCAACCCTTTCCTCTTCAATAAAAAAATAAATCAAGAGAAAACAAAGGATGGAAGCAATTTTTCAAATCCACATGGGGTCTGCATACTCATTTATCATCTGTGTTAATAGCAATAAGCTGTTCAAACGGCCCTGCAAAACCAGAGTCTGTTTCCTCCAACCGATCAGAAGTCAGCAGTGTATCTCCCCGGGCCATTATCCAGCTCTCCCTTAGTTTATTATCAGTATTACCCCTCCTAAATGACACGTTTAGCTCCAGCAAACTTCACCGGCTGGCAGTGGCCAGCAGATTTCAGGGGCTGGGGATGTAGGCAGCCATACTCTTCAGCCTAAAGTTTAACTTTCCCTTAGGGCAGCATTTCTTCTGGTGACTGGATACTGGCAGCTTTTGTGTTCTTCATTAGCCCGGTGATTAACATAGTGCTAGAGAGTTCTCACTACACCTCACTGCTGTTCCAGCACTCGCTGGCAGATCTATTGTGAGATCCCTGAGCAGCAATGCAGCCCCGGCTAACAATTCCAGAGATCAGGTACATTTGTGTTTGCTCTTAGAACAATACCTACAGATCTACCCGAACTCACAGGAACCCCTGATCAAGCAATAACAACTTTAATGGGAATTTGTGAATGAAATTACCATGGCAACAGCAAGAAACAGAGTGCCAGGAAATACAACCGATTGTGGTTTGATGTGTGTTAGAGGGTTCTAAATTCAGAAAGAAACTGAGAAATAAGCAGCAGAAATCAGTGGACCTACAGGGCTCCCCCCCTCATTCAGTATTCGAGAAACAAGCAAAATAAATCAGAAGGGAACCAAAGCATCACTACGGCATCAGGAACAAATTAGCAGCCGTGCTGGTGTACGGTGCAGACATTTGGCACACGGGGAATGCGATCTACCTGATACCAGCTCTCAGCTTTCTATGAAATCTGCTCCTGATTAACATGCAGAGCGCTACACTTCTGAAAGGACAATGGTGGGAGACCTTCCACAAAGGCATCACTTTAAATTCTAAGGCCTGGAAAATTTCAGGCCTCAGGCCACGAACAATGGTGAAGGCTAACACAGCCAAGCTGCAGATCCTGACAAGTTCTATGTACATCACTACATCGGCTTTGTAACTTTTTAGCTGCATCATGCAGCCTATGCCAAAATAAAAAAAAAATAAATAAAAAAAATCAAATCTGTCAGCGAAAAGGGTCCCTCCCTTGCAGGCATTCTGCTCCGAAGGATTCCTTTCAGAAAAGCTCCCCTAAGGACGCTGCCGCGATCTCAGGTACGGAACGGCAATAAAGCGCATTTACAAGGCAAACAGCAGCAGTGTCCCCAGCAGGCTGGAAGCCACCAGCACTGGCTGTGACAACAGCCCCGTGCCGGCCCAGCGGGCACAGAACAAAACGCCATCCCCGCCGTGCCGCCGCCCCCCGCCGCTCGCACACACCTTGCTCGTGCTCCTCCGCTCTGCCCGGCTGGTTGCCCATCTCCGCCGCCCGCCCGGCTCCTCCCGAGCTCCTTCAGGCCGCCGGAGCCCCGCTCATGCCCGGCGCCAGCGCGGAGCTGCCTGTCCTGTCCTGTCCAGCTCCGGCAGGGAGCGGGGAGCGGCAGCAGCGCGCCCCGAGCTGCTGCTGCTGCTGCTGCTGGCGGCCGAGCCGCGCTGCGGCCCCCGCCGAGGCGGCTGCNACATGCAGAGCGCTACACTTCTGAAAGGACAATGGTGGGAGACCTTCCACAAAGGCATCACTTTAAATTCTAAGGCCTGGAAAATTTCAGGCCTCAGGCCACGAACAATGGTGAAGGCTAACACAGCCAAGCTGCAGATCCTGACAAGTTCTATGTACATCACTACATCGGCTTTGTAACTTTTTAGCTGCATCATGCAGCCTATGCCAAAAAAAAAAAAAAATAAATAAAAAAAATCAAATCTGTCAGCGAAAAGGGTCCCTCCCTTGCAGGCATTCTGCTCCGAAGGATTCCTTTCAGAAAAGCTCCCCTAAGGACGCTGCCGCGATCTCAGGTACGGAACGGCAATAAAGCGCATTTACAAGGCAAACAGCAGCAGTGTCCCCAGCAGGCTGGAAGCCACCAGCACTGGCTGTGACAACAGCCCCGTGCCGGCCCAGCGGGCACAGAACAAAACGCCATCCCCGCCGTGCCGCCGCCCCCCGCCGCTCGCACACACCTTGCTCGTGCTCCTCCGCTCTGCCCGGCTGGTTGCCCATCTCCGCCGCCCGCCCGGCTCCTCCCGAGCTCCTTCAGGCCGCCGGAGCCCCGCTCATGCCCGGCGCCAGCGCGGAGCTGCCTGTCCTGTCCTGTCCAGCTCCGGCAGGGAGCGGGGAGCGGCAGCAGCGCGCCCCGAGCTGCTGCTGCTGCTGCTGCTGGCGGCCGAGCCGCGCTGCGGCCCCCGCCGAGGCGGCTGCGGCGCCGCCTCCTCCCTCACGGCAGCCCCGCTGCCGGCCGGGCTGGGCAGGCACGAGCGGGGCAGCGCCGGGGACACCCAGCGGCCGCCGCGGGAGCTGCAGCGCTCCGGCCCGGCCCGGGCTCCGGGACCGAGCGGTGCTTCTCCAGCACCGCCTGGAGCGGAGCTTCCCCGCCCTGGAACAGCAGAGAGCCCGTTCCGGGCGGTACACATGGGTGTTTCTAAGCAAAACCCTGAAACGCGGCTGCGGGAGAAGGGCAGAGGGACCCTCAGTAGCCAAATGCCTCCAAAGCAAAGCCAACATTGATTTTCCCCCAGTTCCACCACTCGAAGCACGCTCACCATGGAGCAAACAGACCCTGCCCACAGATCTAACTACACTGCTGAGCACAACACTGACGTATCTGGGCAAGGGCAGCTCCTGACGGTCACAAAAATGAGGGGACCCAATTTCAGAAATGCTCAGCGTCTCGTGAAAGCATAGATACACAAAGGATGCTGAAATAGAGACTGGACTCCTCTGAAAACCTGACCATGAGCGCTTTCTGACAAGTCCCATCTATTAGATCTGTTCTGATATCCTCTGGGGCTATTCCTGGGTCAGCCGAGCACCCCCAGCTGCTCTCAGCCTCCACTGATGCTGAGAACAGCACAGCAGGCTCACATCCCTATTATATTAAACAATATACAGGATTCAGTGAATAGCATTAAAATCTATTTCTCTTTTTTGAAGTAAGGATGTAGTATTTTATTCCTAGAAGTCTATTACGGTGATTCCCAAATTTCCCCTTACGCTAATAAAACAAATAATATGCTATATGCTAATAAATCAAACCTGACAGACACTACTACTACATCTAGACCTGCAGCCACAAACAGGAGCAGATTTCACACCACATCTCTATCATCAATATTTTTGCCTGTGACTGGCACTGCAAGAGCAGCCGCATAGGACAGGCCCACTCAGACCCTGGCCAACAGCCCATCTTTCCAAAAAAATCAAGATGCTCCACAGTCATGGAGCCCTGATGTACATGGGAAACAAGGATACTGAACGACTCCAGTGATCAGTTTCCATTATGTGCATAATTAACAGAATCCTCTTGAGTCTTTGTTTCAACAAGAGGGTTAAAAACAAATTCAGAACTAATAAACTATTCTCCTAGGCTCAAAACAGCCTGAAAATAAAACATGGAGAATTAATCTATCTAGCTGTTAATCCATCGCTTCATATAAAAGTATCTGGAGACCATTCAAATATGATAGAAGCAGAATTTTGTTAATATTTCAATCTAATAGGATGAGTTCACTGTCAGTCTTAAGCTTTCCATTGTTCTTCCTCTGAGACTTTACAGATGAAGTGAAAAGTTTTCATACAGCTGTCTGTATCTGCATGACATGAAACAACTCCTGTCTACTCCTGTCTTATGACATGTCAAACATAAAAAGCTTTGTTTAATGAATAAGCCATCAAAGTTATATAAAAAGGAATAAGTGATAGTGCATTCTTTCTCTAAAAGTCATCTTATGATCTCTTAAGTCTTGTATCTTACTGTGGTGGGTACTCAGCTGCCTTTTCCAAGGTACAGATGCAAACTTCCTCCAACTACTGTTGAAATATCCCCCACAGAGATTTTCTTCCATCACAGACTAAAGAATGACTTCTGCTTTTCTTCAACAGGACTCACCTGAGGGGCTGCATGAGCTGCAAGAGTCTGTTGGACTGATAAATCCTGAAGCTGAGCATTTATTACTTCACCTGCTTTCTATTTCTGTAATCACAGAGGGGAATAGGGTAACAAAGTCCCAGTGCAGCATTGGTGCAAGCCTGGAGTAATTATAAAATGTAATCACTGACTCAGAGCAAACACACCTGAAATCTGAGCACTGTAGAAGAGTCAGGACTGGAAGAACCAATCTGTTATTTTTGACAGTGCCACGAAATGTAAATGAGAACATTCTAACACCATGATAGCGAGAATGATGACAGGCCAAAGACTTCTAGCCCAGGTCCATAATGAAAAGTAAAGCACAAATTTTTAAATACAGCTATAACCTGAGCAGAAGGCGTGGATAAGAGATTACTGCTTATGGAGCTTGCAGCTCAAGCTGAGGAAAAAGAAAAAGGAGTAACAGCAAGCATGACACGCGGACCAGGACAAATTACAGCAGATGCATGGCTAAATCTTGAGGCAACTATTTGTTATCTGAACAGTTTACATTACTTTCTCTTCAGTAATAAGGATATAAAAATGAATGAATTAATTTCAGCTCCACAAAGCAGATTAGCTGGTCTCTTCCTAAGCATGAAACGTGACTCATCCCATTGCTCCTGGTTCAACTGGCAATAAAAGTTCACAAACACTCCTTTCCTATATAGTGAGAATTAATTATTGAAGGTGTGACATACATAATTCTTTCGACTCTATAGTTAAATGACAGGATTTGCTTGCCAGGCATAACTTTCTTTGCATCCTACTCATAACACAGTAAATGAATGAGTGTAATTTCTGTTCAAATTGTAATCCATGCTCATGAGAACCAAGTGTGAAGATGCCACCAAATCTCAGATTTGCAGTGGTCAGGTAGCTGACTGTCTCTCCAGATGGCTGAGGTCTGAAGACATTACAGATACTGATGCTGGACTAAACAGTAATGAACCCCAAAGGATTAGGAACATAACACCTAGAGCTGAATCCCAGATGAACAAAAGCTTTTTTTAACCATTCTAGAAACAATTTTTTTTTTTAGTAAAGATACCTGGTGAGGTCACAGTTCATGGCACAGAACCACGGCCTTCCAGGAACCCATCTGAGATAGAGCTGTCAATCCTTCCCCTCTTGCTCTACAGTATTAAAATCTAATGCAAGCCAAAAGCTGCTGAAAAAAATACAACAAACCAGTGAAAAAAAAATACAACAAGAATGCTAAGCCCTCCCCTGATCTGCATACTTGTCAGACCAGGCCAGCTTTGCGTTCCTTTCCTTCTCCCTCCCATTCTTTAAGTGCAAACACTGTGGCCCTCTGCCAAGGCATTCTGGCTGCAATACATTTAGACCCAGAGAATTTGTGCTAAGGATCATTTCTCTCCAAACCAGCTAAAGGAAAGCTGATAATTAACCTAGGGCAGGTAGTCAGAGCAGGGTTGTGTTGACTTTGCTGAACAACTTCAGTGAAGAAGCCTGAAAAGAAATGAAAACAAGCTGAGAGATCCTAGATTTGTGCTATTCCTGGAACATCCAGGCATGCTCCCCTCTCTGTTTAGGTGTCCCTAGCAAGGCTTTTAGGATTACCACAGTTCCCTTACAGCTGTAATGAATCCTCCCTATACATGCTGCTTTGAGCCAATTAACTGTCAACAATTTAATGAGTCAAGTCATTACAGCCTTCAAGATTCAGCATTTCAGTGTCCCTACCACACACTGAATCCTCTTAACTGGCTCGGGTCCCAGAGGGGCTCACGTGTGCCAACAAAGTCATTCTCAGGGGAATACACAGAGAAAAGGGTCTCTTTCACAGGTGGGTTAACAAGAAGTTGAATGCAGAATCTCAGAATGTGTTAATAGAAATTCAGCACAGGAAATGTAAATTCTGCAGGAGATTAGAAGAAATCTAATTTTTGCAAGAAAACGGAAAAAGGTACATTCTGCAGATAGTGCTGTCAGCAGAAGTTAATTCCTACTTGTTTAATGCAAGAAGGCTGCAGCCAGCCTGTGAATGGCACTCAAAAAGCTTGTTATCCATAACAGGATCAGGTATCAGAAATCCTACCAGCCAGCCTCTAAATGCATTGGTCTCACTACACTGCCAGTTACCAAAGAGGAAAAAGCTGCCTGAAGAACAGTCATGTCAAGCAGCCTCCATTCCAAGCCATTCCAGGATGCACAACTATCCATGGCTCACAGAGGGAAAGAGCAAAGCTTCAAAGAATATGAAAAACAACACAGCAATAAATATAATACAAGAATATTTCCAGCAAAGGCATCAGGAATCGACAACTGTATTTGCAGGCTCTGGCAAGAAAAAAATCCTTACAAGAAGAACTAAGAGAAACTTGACAAGTAGCAGCCATAACCTATATCTGGAATGCCAGATTTGATCTGCCTCAAATCATGAGCTTTCCCTTCAGAGGACAGTGGGTGAAATCTTCTAAACTGGTGCTGAAACTCAGTCTGACTACTTGACACCTGGGGAAATCACACACAGAGGAAACATTTTGCTAAGGAATGCCAGGGAGATTCAGGTTCACATTTGTAGCAATATGCTAAACATCCTTGCAGATATTTATAGGTGAGTGTAGATGTCAATATGCATATCCAGCTGCATGTAGAGCTCTAGATGTAAATGCAGACACATTTCCATTGCTTGGCATGTTAAATTCCTGCAGCATTTCTTGCCAACTTGAATGGCAGTCTGACAAAGCAATATTTTGAGTCTTCCTTTCCTTTTTATACCACTTTCGGAGCCAGAATCTCTTTGTAAGAAAGAATAATTATGCAAGAGCTGTGTCTTGTACCTGGAAGGAGGAGCAAAATGCAAGTGGCTTTCCAGATGAGGTTTTGAAGCATATTTACAGCTCCTGGGAAAGCCCAGATGAGCTCAGCCATTTGGTTGCAGTGGAGCCTGGTGGAACAGAACATACCGATCTCATTAGTGTCCCTCACACTTGGCACTATCGTTCACAAGAAAAATGAGACAGTAACGAGCCTGAATGCAAAGTGCAGCAGCCTCTCCCAAACCTATAGCAGTGCTTTGATGTGACAGATCACAAAAAGCAGGCGCTGTCAAAAGCTGATGTATGGCAGAGTAAAAGGGCCCCAAGGTCAGAGAGCTGTCCTTCAATAGAAATCACTTTCCTTTTTCCTGTCCTAATTGGGGTGCATTAGCATCTTATGAACTACTGAGTTGTCAGATTTTTTTTTCAAGGATTTTTTCCTTTTTAAAGAAAGCTTTTATTTAAAAGATACTTTCTTGAATTTTCTGACCATAGAGGGACAGCTTCTGGTCTGGATTAGCTTCACATTAACCTAAATTTTTACCCCACATCAGAAAGTGGCAAACACCAAGCAGAGAAGTTGGCTGAGAGAAGACAGTAAATTTGATAGAGTCCATATATTACTATCAAACAGCAAGCTGAAAATAACAATTCTATGAACATGCAGGAAGCTCTGAAATCTGTAGCGTGCCACATTTTCAATTTTGCTGGGAAAGGAGCATATCTAATGAGCGCAATGTGCAATGAAAACCACACACCAGCCTCCCCTCTGGAATCAGCCACAGGTGAACAAGTTTCACCAGTGATATTCAAGCTTTCCCAGCACCAACACCAGTGCTGGCAGGGACCAGTTGGCTTCATTTAGTTAAAGCCTCTCTTTCCAGCACTATCTACACAGAAAAGCTGCAAGCAGCTGTTTTAGAGAGAAATCAAGTTTTCACATAAACGACATGAAAAAGCAATGATGGACAAATGGAGTAATGGTATGTGCTCTACCAGCACTAGGAAGGAATTGGTACACAGGTATCACATTTAGCCACTGGGACATTAACTCTGATTATTGGGCAGGAATGTGGATGACAAATCACAGAAAAACTCATCAAAACATAGCCCCTCCTTATTGGAGCTGAAAACTGTTCAACCCAAACTGTGCCACAACAGAATATAAGCCTCAGGCCCTTCTATACATTTCCCTGATTATGCCAAATCTCTTGGTATTTTTGTTTCCCTATTTAATTTCCTGGGTTTATTACAACAGCCTGTGTTGCAGAGCAGCTTCATTTCCAATGCTGGCAATGTTCCATTCTGGGATTAGCAGCTTTTGTCCAGGTAACCTGCAGAGTTCAGAGCCTCAACATGAGATGCTGAGGAGATAATTGAAACTCTTAATATCTTTGAGCTCCCCTCCTCTATGCTCCTGGATTGGCACCATCTCCAGCCTTGGATGTGGATCAACTCAGCAGGAACACACAGAAAGCAACAGGCTTTTGTTATTTTGGCTGAAAACTCAGGCCAAGTATTGATTTTCCTATTTTATGCACAAAAATGAATGGTAATTTCTGATGGAGCAGGGGGTGACACAGCAGGCCACCCCTCACAGTCCTGCTGGCATCTTGGCTTCTCCCAGCCTCCAAAGATGTAGCACACCCCACTGTCACTGGGGCAAGGTATAGCACCTGTCTCATGGTTTGGGCTTTAGAGAGAACTTGAGCTTGTCAGTAAAATAACCAGAATTTCTATAAATATTAAGGTAGGTGATAATAGCATTGTTATTAACAGTTTCCTACTGTTTCTGAGGCAAAATCAAGCTGTCTAGAGAGGTTTAGCCTTTATTTAGCTATAAAAAATAAGCTGATGAAGCAGCTTGAGAAAACAAAGTACAGCTATCTCTTAATTACATTTCAAGGATAACTGATATCTCATATTGGAGCTGGTAGCACTTGATATAAAAATTAATATATTTGTGAGAAATGGGAATGGCTGAAATATTCTCAATGCTTTTGGATGATGTGTGACTGGACTGTGCCATGCCCACATCCTGGCTTTCTCCTTTCTGATGTCCAGACTCTTTTTGGTTCCTCTCCAACCTGACAGATAATAGCAGCTGTCACTGAAATCACATCAAAGCAGCAAAGGAACATGATTAAACCAGACAGCCTCCAGGGAAGTTTTCAAAAAGTGCTTGAACTGGGAGTTTGTACAGACTGAATGACAGAACTCAGAGCAAAGATTTGGAACGACTTCCAGGCTCCATTGAGAAAGTAATTTCATCTGCCTGAACCTCAAATTTTCCATTTGCATACCAGCCCTGCCATGCTCTTCCTGAGAGGTATATGATCACATAAGAAGCTCTGAAATTCTCTGTGAAACTACATTTTTTAAGGTTATTTGGCTTGCAGACCTCAAAGGAGCAGCATCTGAAGTCATTGGTTTCCTACAATCCTGAACCTTAGGAGGAGAGAGTCCTAGTTTCTCGTGAATGTACAAACTTCTCTATTTATGCATTTTACAATAATTTCTTTGCTATATGGCTTCATAGACTGGGTGGCTTTACAAGTACATGCATGAAAATCAATGTTTTCTAATATTAGTGAACTTTCCCTCACGTTTTACAATTTTCCAGCTCTTTTTCATCTACTGAGACATTAGGAACAGTGCCAGAGCTCTGTAAGCTTGGTTTTAACAAACCCAAACAGCCACTTCAGGACAGCACATGGGAAGACTGTGGATAAGGAAGCTGAGTACAAGACATTTATTTCTCCCTGTGCATCATTTCCCACTGCCTGGGATTTCAAAACTGCCAAGGAGTTACAAAAGCAAACATCACAGCCCAGAACTTCCAGCCAGAATCAGGCTCCAGCTCCATTTGTTCAGCTCCACTTGCCAAGAATGGATACATGGGCTTGGCCTCAGTTGTTGATGATTTACTGTGTTAGCTCCCAACAGGGCAGGCAGAGGTAGTTCCATCAATAAAAGGCTGGAATAAATAACTGAAACTCCACCAAGGGCAGCATAGAAACAACTCTATTTCAACAACCAATCTTTGAGGTCAATTATTTATTATCTGCAGCATTTGGAACAAGTCTTATTGCTCAAGGTCAACACACAAATGGTGGACAGTCACACCCAAAGAAGCTTTTGTATTTCCGTACCTTTTTCCCTTTAAATTCCCTCACACAAGACTATTACACCAACTGAGTACCACCAGAGTGTGGCTGGAACTTATAGAATATCATTTCAGCAAAATAATCAAACCACTCACTTGAGTAACAGACAAAAAACTCCAAACAAGGGGGAGACATAATGCTGGCAGTCAAGACGTGAAAAGAAAACACAGAACAGATGAAGGCCATCAAAGAAACAAAAGAAAATGATTTCAGAATAAATTTCTAGATTTACACATTTGGCTATGTACACAAACATCTGCATTTCCCAGCTACTGGAATGTTCTCACTTGCATTAGCTCCACAGGCAGCATTGCATCTTGATCCCAATCAGACTATTTGGGATGCCACTGCAATGAAATACAGCAGATGAAAACCTTCTCTCCTACTTATGTTCCCTAGAACATGCTGTGCCCTCTGTCATGCTCACTGTTAGTTCTCTTAGCAACAATACACCATTTTAGTGGGACTATTGGTATTTTTTGCAGTGTGACAAAGCATTCAGCTCTGTAACCTTGCTCAGTAAGATCAAGCACCTTCCAGTGGCCCTGACAATGACATGTTCTCACAATACAGCTGGATTTCCAAGCATCCTTTTGGATTATGGAACCCCTGTAAAAACAGACATACAAGACACCGTGTACACACAACAGTCCCTGTGAGAGCTGGGACAGTTCTCTCTGCATTAAAAACAATTTTAGAGGGGTAGCACATATATTCTTAGTGTTTATCTATACACTTGTTCTCTTTTCATTTAGCATTAATATTCCCATTCATGCTTCTACAAATGCTGATGCAAAGCAATATATGAGGTTATATGCAATGATGTAATTTACAGTGTCAAAGCAGTATCCAGATGTGGCTTGGCCTCCATAAACCATTTCAGCCTTTGTATTTAAAGCAGTCATCACCATCAGTCTCCCTCCTCCAATCCCAGTTATTATAGCTGCATGCAGAAGAGGGCTCTCTATTCCAGTGCTTGTGTTCTGACACATTCCATTCTGGACTCCCTGCAGTGCTGTTTCCCTGGCTCCATTCCCAGGATCCTGTGCTGCATCATCTGTACAGGTTTTCTTGTCCCTGCATGGCTCCTCCCAAGCATCATGCCTCTTTATTGGCTTGTGAATCCCAAATTCCTTTGGATACAGCTAGTCACTATTAAATTTGAGGATTTACACACTGATTAACAGCAGAATGGGATCTGCCTTTGGGTTACTATGAAACATTTGGGCTGTTACAAGGCACATCATTTTCTTCCAAGGGTATATAAAGGTTTTTTATTCTTTTTTAACAGAAATCTCTCTCTGGTTAGTAACATTGTTCTGTCACACAGCCAAAACCTGCAGAGGCTGTGACAAATAGGGAGGTCATGGTCAAATTTAATAAGAGCTCACATTCCCTTGGAAATGCCACCAGGGAGCAGACAAAAGCAAGCATTTGCTGAGCTCCTGGGGGAAAGCAGAGCGTTTGCACTGGAGCCCTTGGTATGCAGATGGTGCCGCTGCCTTTCAAAAGGGGCTTAGGTTTGAAACCTATGGGAACAAGCTGATGGGGCTGAGGCTGCCGGGGACAGCGCGCCCCGGGGTAGCTCAGGAGCAGCACAGGCTGCACATGAGGATGCCCAGGGCTGGCCGTTTGTTCTCACGCCTTTGCCGTGTCCCAGGAGCAGCAGGGAAACAGCTCTGCTCACTCAGTAGAGAGAGAAGAGAGAATGCTATTGATAAATGGGGAAAACTTCAGACAGCGAGCTCTCCATTGCTGTCCTGCTCTGGAGAAGGGGGGCTGGGTCCTCGGCTGGGTCCACTCGCCCGGGCCACCGGCGCCACCGCCTGGCTACTGGGGCAGCCAAGGCTCCTAAAACCATCCAGCTTCTCCCTTTTCACTTCATTTCCCTGGCTCGTGGGGTGTAGGTGCAGCGTCCTGTGACTGCCACAGCAGGAAAGGCACGGCTGTGCTGCAAGGGGGATGGAGACACTGCCGGGACCTTGGCAAACCGAGTGACGCTCACAGCACGGGGGACAGAATCTTTGTGCCTACCTGTGCTGGGCTTCAGCCGACTCTCAGCGAGCTCCGAAATGGCTCCTGTTGTGATGGTCTTCTTCAGCCTGGACACTCCCGAAGCTGCTGCCGCCGCCCCAGGTTTTGTGAGCGTGTCCTCGCTGCTCGCCCGCTTCAGCTGCGACACAGAGGGTGCAACAGGTCAGGACCCTGAATGTTCCCATCACTTAGTTCAAAATGCAAGATTCCTTGGAAAAAATTAACGTTTCCATAAAGTAACCCCACGGGAATATTGCCTTGATGACTGGAGTACATAATTTTTGTATTTGCATTGCATTCTAGGTTTTTGTGAAGTGGGTTAAGAGATAAAATACTGTTCCAACAATGAAGAATCAAAATGGGAAAGACTGTTCCAAAAGGCAAATAATTGAAAGGTAAGGAGAAAACACTTTACAGGAGTGGTCTACTGGCAACTCTAGCAACTTTTTGGGAAGGAATCTCTGGTGACACAAGTCTACTCTGAGTGCCTACTCAAGAAACCCATGGGACACAAGCACAAGGTAAGATTCAAAGAAAAACACTGAAATAATCTTGCTTCAGCAAGCAGAAGTTGCAGTTTATCTCAGAACTTTAGTTAACTGATTTCCCATTTGTGTGCCTCCAGTAACAGCCTCTAATTAATTTCAGGAAAAATACTTTAAGTATTTTAAGACCAAAGCTTTGGAGAGTCCCCCTAGAGCAGTAGTTTTTCTACACTTTTGAGTTTGTGGACACCTAAAGTGTTTTCTGAAATGAAAATCGACTTCCTTTGAAGTTCTCCATTGACCAGGGGGTCCCTGAAGCACAGCCTGAACAACCACTGCTGGGTTAAGAGAAAAGAGAGCACACAACAAGCACTGCCCCCTATTTAGTGGTTCCTGAATGTGAAACATTTAAGCAAAATGAAATCTTTCAACTCTAATTCCTTCTCCCTTTCATCTCCTCCTCTGACTCAGAGTCTGTGGTTTCCTGGACCCTGTGAGCCCGTAAGTTTCAATAGCTGAAGTGTTGATGTGCTCCAGGATACCAAACAACGAACGTTTTGCCTTCTGGCAGAGGTTTTGTCAGCTCACTCTTAGGAGGAGAATGGAACAACCTGACTTTCTGACCTTTAGAGAATTCTGCAGTCTCTCTGAAGTAATCTCTTCAATGTGTTCTTTCCTATAGCAGCAACTATGGTGCCTTTTCTACTCCCTTTCTTCAAGGAAGCCACTTTGATGGTTTTGCATTTGCAGCTGGACGACAATTTGAAGGCATTAACTGTCATTAGGAAGAAATCTCTCCACAATTAACACTAAATTTAACAAATCAATCGTATCAGATTTCCTGATTAGTGTCCTCAGTAGCATTCCTTCAGAGATGCTGCCTCAACCACACAGCACAACTTGCCTGGAGCACTGAAATACCCTATTGGTAAGTGCATCTAGGAGTCCATACTGCAAGTTCAATAAATTAATCCTTTCCTTGAAAAACTGTGACAATTAATGAAGTTTTAGTCAAGAGGAGATCTAAATACTGTACCCTGCTATGTACTGTTCATTCAGCTTTATTACTGGAAAATTACAGCCTTGGTCTGGACTTGGATGATTTCAAACAGGTTATTTCTGTTTGCTGGCTGCAAGGGTGCAGATGCAGCACCATTTCGTGTATTACTCCATTTTCTTAAAAACATTACTTGGACAGAAGTTTCTGCTATTTTTCAGATATATCTGTATAGAAAAATAGGATTCATAAAATGCATTTGTAACATTGCAATATCTTCTGTTAAGACATTTTGCCTTGAAGGGAGAGGCAAAGGTTTTTAAGAATGCTGCAAATTCACTAATAAATCTCTTTGAATTTCTTTACATGTGTAACTATCAGCTGAACTAAGAATTTGCCATTTGTTTTTCTCCATCTCCAAAGTTTAGGCAATTCGCTCACACACAGAGTGTACAGATACAGCACATGCAAAATACTTTGAGAAATGTGTATTAATCGAATATACAACAAAATTTAAGTCTCCCTACACTTAATAACAGTGAGTGTAGTAGTTTGAGGACTAAACCAAAGCTGTAACCTGGAACAAGACTGGAATGCTTGAACAGTCTCCAAGGATTAGTACCTTGCTGAGCCGGGATTCAAAGGCAAGGGAAGTGGAGGATTTGGATGTCTTCATTCCTGTGGTGGAGGTGGTGGAAAGAGGTTTTCCTCTGTCAACCCCATGGCTCCCTTGCTTGGCTATTGCACTCCAAGGCCTGGCACTACTCTTCATTTTCTTCCCAAGTAACTCAGGCTACAGACTCTAAAAAAAA
>VWZS01007724.1:0-42639 GCA_013397075.1 Rhabdornis inornatus | reverse complement strand
AAAAAAAAAAAAAAAAAAAGAAAATGTTTTTATGTGTTTATGCACTTATACAAAAATATAACTCATCTTTATGTGACCTGAAAGGGCAAGAGAGATCTGGCATGAGTTTAAAGGGATGACAAGGCCATGGTAAACTTGATCTCCTCTCTCACACACATCAACACTGAGCCTATAGAAACCTTCAGAGCAGGCTACAGCCCCTTTTACTTTTCATACCAACCATAGAAGGAACATTAACTTTTCTGGGGACTATTTGAGTCCCAAAACCTCTCTCAGGCACAGCAGAACACCTGTGAATGCTGAAGCACAATGAAAGAGTAACTGAGAACACTGAAACCCACAGCAATGTAAAGCAACCTTGGGATAAAAGGAAAATTACTTCTTTTACCATTAGATCCAGCATCTTCAACTGCAATAACACTCACTTCTAGAAAGTCACATGAGAATAAAGTTTCCTCAGATGGATGGAAAATATATCTTTAACTTATCAGACTCTTCTAGAGGAGCAGCAGTTGATGTTGCCACAGCGATAAAAAGATGTTTCACAATACCAAGATTCACAAAACATAGTAAAAAAACCAACTTCCTTGCAAACAAAGATCCAGATCCACTATTCCTCAGAGATAAGCTTATGCAAGAGAGAAATCCTGCCAGGAATCAGCAAATAGATGTGATTTCCTTTTTTTGGATGTTTTTTGGATGTAGCTGAACACATTTCAGCTGCCAGCAGGAACAACTAGCCTGTTTCTGTCAGTAGGCTGACAGCTGCCAATTAAATAGCCCCTTCCACTCCTGGAGATCTAAACCCATACATTTTCACCAGCCATTGCCCAATCCAAACCATGAGCAGAATAAAAGAATTATTTTGATATTTTTTCAAAGTCCCATCAGCCTGCTGGGCTGGGAATGTGAGGGAGGGGAGGTGGCCTGATATCTCCTGTCCTCCCCCACTTCATATGAGCAACATTTTTCTTCATTTTCCAAAATAGACACAGGATGTAGCTATGGCTCAGCCTTGTGTAGGCAGAGGGTAACTTTCTCCTTGTCTGTTAAACAGGTAACCAGAATATCCACAGGCACAGATTTTTAGGAATGCTGGAAATTCATTAATAAATCTCTTTGAATTTCTTTACATGTGTAACTATCAGCTGAACTAAGAATTTTCCATTTGTTTTTCTTCATCTTCAAAGTTTAGGCAATTCCCTCACCCACAGAGTGCTCAGTGAACTTCCTTCAGAGGAACAGTGGGCTTGGACAGCGACACTTTGACAGACACCAGAACAATTTATTCCTGGCTGAGCCAGGAGGGGCTCTGGTCACATTTTACATCTCACAAGTTGCTTTGTACCTGATTTCACACTCATAAATAAGAGCATTCACTGAAGTCCCAGGACACAGATCTGTCTGGGGCCAAGGTGGATCTGACAGTGCCAGCACCGTCCAGGTGCCACCACAGTCTGTTCAGGGAGGTGAAGGCAATGTCAAGTGCTCAGCTGCTGTTCTACAGAGAACAAAGCCAGCCACTGACATTCCCTCTGTTTGTCCTTGGTGCCTCTTGCAGGGAGGGCTCTCTGCTCTCTCCACAGCCGTTCCCTATCAGCTCCTAAATAAAGGAATTTAAAAGTTAGTTGTTGCTGCTAAATATAGGCTTTACCCCATTAAAATTCTTAACACATCCAGTGAGGAGCCATCCACTGATCTCATTAAGAGTCTTTGGTGGTGATTATGCTGATCACTGCTTTAAAGCCCTGACAGATATGTAAACTATATTACAATGGAAAATATTATTTAGCATTTCCACAGCTCATGATCCACATTAGCAAGCTTTGGTGCTTTACAATATTTAAAAACCTATATTTTAACAGGCTCTTAATCCTTTTAATATTCACTGTATTTATATGGGTGAACAGGCAACTACACATGCAAACTCTCTTGCTGATTAGATCTCCAAATTATGCAGATTTTGTTTTTTTGCAGATCCAGTGGTTGCACATACACTGCTTTATTATACCCTCTGGTTTTCTTCATAACTGTACCTCATATTTTCCTGCCTTAAGCTGCACAGATGCTTTCTTGATATCCAAAGGAATTTAATTTTGAGTCATCCATGACATTTTCAAGTTGCAGTGGAGTGATATGCTCATTAGACCATGATGTTAGGAATAAAAGGAAGAGGTACTTAAAAAAAAACCAAAACCAAACCACAATTCAAGAATTCCAGCCAGTAGCCTGAGGCTTTTTCATGTAAAGAGAGCTGAATTAATTGCCATGTGAATTCAATAACATTTTACTGCACCAAACAGATGAAACTAAAATTGGGAAGAAATACCTGGATTTATTAGTGTTTATTATTAGTTTTTATTTATAGAAGAACTGGCATTTGTAAAAGATGGAGTTAAGACTTCTCAGGTATTTGGCTAACCTGAATTTGCCTTGTAGATAGAGATTTCCATCTCTGAAGTGGGACTCCAAGACTTTTCACAAGCCTTGTATGTACTTCAAAGCATCAAGCCAGGTTGCACGCTTCCTAAGCTGCTTTCATTCCTAAGTAGGTGACACATATTTGGGTTATTAGATGTACTGCTTCAGGAGTAGTGCAAAATAAAATTACTTAAAAAAAGAGAAAAAACCCCCAAAAAACTGGAAAAAAAAGTCCTGCAGTTCTTTGATGAGAGCAGAAAATCCATTCCCAGAGTCAACATCAGCTTTCTCCCCCCTCCAAATGCAATTTACGGCGTTACAATGAAACAAACAAAACAAAAAAGCTCCATGGAAGGTGTGAGCAGTGGGGACAATGGAAAACCCTGAAGTTCAGCATCATGAAATTGCTCATGGTAGCAGTGAACCAAAATATTAACTCAGCCATCCCAAATGTTTGCAGCCAGGCAGCAATCAGGACACCCGACATTGGCAAGGAGGTTTCTCTTATCCTGGAGTAGAAACAGCACATTTATTAAAAACGTCAAATCCAGCTCTTACCTACTTGTCTTAGAAGTAACCCTGCTGTATTTTCACTAAATATCAGCCTTTCCTTACAAAAGGACCCCAGAGAGATTGATTTGATCTCTAGGCTATCCCCAGGGAGAGCTGAAAGAAAAACAGCTTTCCACAAGAGACACAACCAAGCTGTTTCTGCAAACACAGGTACAAAAATCACTTGTTTTACACCCATTCTGTGTCAATAAATTTCAGATGAGAGCTGCTTCTCATGGGAAAATGATTTGCTTTAAGCAATGCCTGGAGTTCTGTGGTTTTATTTTTCATTTTTGCACATTTCACAGGGAATTTTCCTTCGGAAGGAAACAGAATTACTGCCATCCTGAGATTCAAAGTCTCCCTTTGGCATCAGCCAGAGCAGGGCACTCAGCTGGCCAAACTAAATCCCTGTAGCATGCACTGCTTGGAGCTGTACTCTGCAAATGAGGAAGCAACCCCACACTGAAATAAATGAGGACTCAGCAAGATGGAACTTCAGCAAAATTGGTTCTATTGCCAGGGACTTCCAGACTGCAGGGGGTTGGGGTAGGTTTTTTTAAAATCTTTTACACCCAAAAGTGGTGTCTGAATACACCCCTCCTCTGAAACAAGAACTGCAAATGATAATCAGGTTTACCAAAAATGTAAAGCTGGTCCTGACAGAGCTGCTTCTCTCAGTAATCCTCAGAATTCCCTGCAGGCATGAGCCTTTAAAAATCCAGGCCATGCTATAGAGTTCATCCTTTTTTCACTGGTATTTTTAAAGGATATTTGGAGTACGTTGATGAGGACTATTCTGGCAGCTGGCAGAAGTTCTGCAGTCAGTTTTACTTGAAATTTTACTGTTTTATTAAAGGCTGAGAAGCCAGACATTTCTTTATTAGTCAGTCCACATGCATTTATTAATAAAAGTCTTTAGAACCAGCCTAGAATGATTCCCATTTTTTAGCTAGAAAAACTGGATTAAGAATTTATCCTAATTCACAGGCAGTCAGCATCAGCAGAAGCAACACCAGGGCTCCAGGATCTTTAGACCTGGCTCTGGATCAAAAGAGGAATTCACCAGTTCTGTGGAATAAACTTCTAGGATACACATTCTGCTGACTATTAAAGGCTATTTTATTCTGAAGAACTGAGTTGAGTGATGATGAGCAATATTATTTCACAGTCAAGAAACCTAGGAGTTATTAAATAAATAAAAACTATTAGCATATCTACAGAAATGAAATTACACAGGAAAATCTCTGTTGGGGGATGGAAATCATCTGCACCCCACATATAATTGTTATATGATTTAGGTTTTGGTGCCCATGTCTGTGTGTCAGGACTCAGCAGGACACTCAAATTAAAGCAGAGTCATTCACAAGATGCTTTGGGAAAAGGAATGAAATAAAGAATTATGAAAACTCATTACTGAATCTGGAGAGGAATGTGCCAGATGGCAGCTTCACCAGGACCTGGGATTGCCCAGCCGCCCTGAAGGATGAGGACAAAGTCCCAACTCTGCAGCTAAGGCTCTCAAAGGACACAAGTGTGACTTCGGTGGGTCAAACCCCACAGTCCCCAGTGCCATTTTCCTGTAATTCAGTTACTTTTCATTACATCCAAATGTCAGACTATTCCAGAAGCTTTATTACACACACTCACAAATTCAAAGCACGATTATTTTTTTTCCTGGTAAAATCTGCATCATGTTTCTACTGTTTTCCCTAGAATCAACTTCTGCTATTTTCAGACAAACTATCAACTGGAACATAGAAATATCTAACAAGTTCAGTAAACTGTAAAGCATTTTCTAGTGGCACGTAGGAAGCTCTATGGCAGGATAGACAGCTGGGCTAAAATAGAATTCTTTTCTGCCTTTCACATCAATTAACTTTAAAAACAATTTTTAGGCTTGACAGATGCTTCCATATGACTCATCTTGATTTCTTAACTGATATTAGGAATCAAACCAGGGAAGCTGATAGTCCAAATACACTAATTGGTAATGTGGAGATGGATGGCATGGAGAAAAATCCATTTGGAAATAAGATTAAGTTAAAAAATAAAAACAAACTGTTACTCTTTTGGTCACCTTGAGCAGCTTTCCTCAGGCATCTGCTCTCATTATCTCAGTAGGATTTCTTTATCTATCCATTCTCTCTTTGCTTTAATTCTTATATCCTTTGTTTTGTATTTGAGGCTCTCAGTGCAATCTTCCTCCATCACTCCTCTAAGCAGACACTTGCTGGATTCTTGCTGGTACAAAGCTTAGCTTTCATTAGAATTGGATGAAAAAGCTCAGAAAAAACTCCCCAAGACAGACCACCTGCTTCCACCCAAACACAACTCAGACAAAAAAAATACCCGTTTCCCAAAACCTCATCTCTAAAGCTCCTCTTGCTTTTGCTGTCCAAAAAGAATCAATTATAAACCTGACCCCAGACACTTCACAGTTTCCTCTGGTCTACCTCAGCAGACTCTCTTTCTAACCTCATTTGCAGCTGAATTTTCGTGGTTTGCTGGTAGAGGACCAGGAGACAAGACATCACTTGGAAATTTTCATGTCCAGACAGCAGGGCAGATTCTGCTGGTTTTATTCATGCCTCAAGCAAAGATGGTTTTAGTGCTATTATTATTTTTCAACTTTTAAGAGTGAAGAAAATTGTACTATAATAAAAGAGCTAGGCAGCTGTAGAATCTCTAAAAGTGAGACTTTGTAGAGGAGTGATTTTGCAAGGAGTTAAAAATGCTGTTAAATTTTAGACACAGAACTACACAGAAATGAGGATACAGACACTATCACCCATCTAGCCACTCTTTTGGGTTGGAGCTTGCTTTGCATTTTTGTCTTAATGGTTCTTCTGTAGAACCCTTAAACATCAAAAGAGCATTTCAATGTGGCATCAGATGAGAATTTTCTTTCCAGGGGACACAGCTCTACCTCTCCTCTACAAGCAACTTTTGGAGAGCCAGTTTCTATCCTTCCCCCTGTGGTGTCAGATGCAAACAGATAATGGAAACTCCCTTGAACTTCCCAAAGACAAAGTTTATCTGTGGTTACAGTGGTAAGTGACCAGCTCACATTTTTGTGTTAAGGCTTTTCTTGCTTGTTTCCTTAGTGTGTTTTCAGTAATTCCCTACAATTGGTATTTATTAAGCAGCACACAAATGTACTGAAAGATTCCAGGGATGTCCAAAGTACATCAGAGTACATATCCTTATATGTCCAGGCAGCCACATGTGACAGGTTTCCAGCCATCAACAGCCTCCAAAACCACCTCCAAAAACCAGGCTGCCAGAGGCCAGGCCAGCAACTGCAAAACTCCGTGTCTGAACATAATTCAAAATAAAATCCTCTTCCCACAGCAACCATTAGAGTCATTGATGACTTTTGCAGGGATGGAGAGCACTGCAAAACCTTCTGCCCACCCTCCTCCACAGAAGCTCTCCCTGGAGTTTTGGATTTGTCAGCCTTTCACTCATCATTAGATCACATGAGAAAAATGCAGAAATCACAATGAAATCCTCATGTGTACACATGGATAAGGAATCAGCTCAGCTGCCTTTCCCTTGTCCTTGTTCTGTGCTGCTGGCCATTTATGAGACAGGAAAATACAGATATCCAGCACAGTGACTGATGCTGGAAAACCAAGCCAAAGCTGTACTTAGAGATGTCTGGGAACATGCTCATCCTGTATTTGAATTACACTGTTTGTACATGGATTCTCCATCTCCTCCTCCTCCTTCCTCACACTGATTATCTAACCAGTTACCATTACACAGCTCAGAAGATAAATGCTGCTACCTCCTTATGACCCCTGATCTTATAAACGAGAGGATAAAGAAATAAAAATCCCAACCCAGCTGTAATTTTCTACATGATGTGGTGATTCTGAATCACAAACATCATGTTACTGAAGGATGCACAGGAATATTCAGGAAGGCTAAAAATGATGCATTGATTCCAAACTCCCTTTTTGAAGTTACAACCATGTTATAATCATGAAGGTCACTCTAGGCTTTCCCCAATATGACTCTGTCCTGAATAGATGGTTTTAATTCATGTTTTTTCATATTTTCAAGTTGAGAACAAAAATGTTTCAGAGCCATTTCAAGGCAGCTATTGCTCATTAATCCATATTCTTTGAACTACTGTCCCAGTGAATACAGCACAAAACAAGTGACACATTCAGCACTTCATGTTTTGCCAACCCACAAGAAGGAAGAAAAGGAGGTTTCATTTCAGATAGAGCAAGAGCTATATAATTGCTGAAGAAATTAAGAATAATTACAAGTGGTTTGCCTGATAATTACCTGTCATTACGTTTTTCTGTAGCATAGAGGGTAGATACAACTACAAGAAAGAAAATGGTGATTTTTTTTGGAAGAGCAGAGATGCACAGCATGTGGCTACACAGGTAATCCTGATTGGCACATACTGGTACAGAGACTGGCAGCTTCCCTGTCCCCTCAGAGCATGGAGGGATGATACCAGAGGCAACACATTCCATGGAATTCCACCTGATTCCATCCTCAGCTTCAGCACAGAATCATCATCCCCCCACAGCCATGCAATCTTCCCATGCCTTAGTTTTTCCATTTGTAAAAATGGGATAATAATTGCTCACTAAATAGGGATATTTACAAAGATGGTCTCATTCATTTGCCTTGGAAGGGGACCCCACAGGAAAAAAAAGCAAAAATTAGATAAATCAACATCTGCCACACAGCACACAAGTGAGCAGCCTCACAGATTGCCACATGCTGGGATGTTTCCCTGACTCCCGTTTTCCATCCATCACAGTGCAGAGAAATAATTAAGATCTGGAAGCTATCCCTTAAGGAGATGTTTATCTCCCATTAAAGTGCAGAATAGCTCACTTGAAGTTCATAAACTGGGAACTTCTGAGCGTTTATGAGCCACAGCGTGAACTTCTGACAGAAAGGGCCCTTTGCAAAGATGAAGACGTAACTCCAAAGCTGCAGGAGAAACCAGAGGACTTCTGCATTTTAAAAATATTCATAACCAACAGGAACAGAACAGACCTAAGCAACAGTACCAACAGTTTGCAGCTGTGACTTTGGGGGCCACTGATGGACTGAATGAGCCACCTTGGTAGGATACAGACACTAATTAAATTTACACAATGAAATTAAATTGGTTTAGAACTGCATAAGAAAGGGAAGGGGTAGCCCATAGCCATGTGCATGTCAGGATGAGAAATTTCTGTGGTAGCTACCTGTGCAATCGTGCAGAGAAACAACACTGCTCGAGCAAATCAGGTATCCTCTCTCCTGCCGAGGCTACAGGGGCAAAGAATACTAATTTAGAAAGAAACATGCAAACCAGAAAGGACCAGTAGGGGGTATCTAGAACTGTACACAAGAGAAAAAGGTAGAGAATCCCTGTTTTCAAACCAGTTCTACCACTAATCCTTTACTGCTACACGCTCAGAGCTTAATTGACATCTCTACAACTTTGCCATATTACCTGCTCTATAAATGCTGTTATTATTGCAATTGTTTCTATGACCAATCTTCATCCACAACACAATTTCAAAGACAACAGTTGAGGTGCTGTAATGAAAGGCTCCTGCTGAGAAGCTGCCCAGCTCTGTGCTGTGGGGCTGTAAGAGGTACCTGCTGGAGTGCCCCCAGCGCTTCCCCTGCTCCCACAGATGTGAGCTGCCAAAGCTCCTGGCTCAGCAGCCCATTCCCTTCTGCCCTTCCTTGGCTGGACTGTGTGCACAGGCAGCAGCACAGGAAACTCTGCTCGTGCTCCTGCTTCATTTCACTGTCGGGGAACGACCGTAAATTGCCAGAGGAAAAAGCAGGAACAGAAACAGCTTCACCCCTTCTGTCACTGAATCTATGTAGCTGAGCAGGAGGAAAATACAGAAATACAGTAGCCAGCTCTCATGAGGGGATTTCTTTCTGTGCTTGGAATGGCTTTTAGACCACCTCCAGCCCATTTTCAGCTAACACAGACTTGTTTACCCTATTTTTTATTAATTCAATTTAGTTTTACATTGAGATACTATGAAAAAAGTGGTGTTGAGCAAAGCAGGTTCATTCACTCTACGAATACATTACTGACCCAAGAATCCCTCGAGAGATAATATAGTTCCCACCATAAAAAACATAAAAGATAATAAAATACTTACAGTAAAAGCTTGTCCTTTTTTCTGCGTTAAAAAGAAAAGTATCTCCCACTAGCTTCTGACAGCATGTGCAAGCCAGACTGAAAATTCAGGGCTTGAGTGCTTCCCTGAGAGGAAAACCACATTGCAGAGAGACACAGAGAGCTGCTTGAGAAATGATTCACACACGGAAGCAAGCTGGCTCCACCGGCGCCTCGGCATTCAGCACACACACACAGGCACTCGCTTACTCAGGGGAATGACAAATATTATATTTTCATCAAAGCAAGGAGCATTTATGCAAGAAAGCAATTTGTAGCCTACGTCCAAAACACTGAGATGCTTCAATCCTTAAAGCAGATGAAGAGTTTCTTTCAGGGTCCCATCATCCCCAAGTGCAGGACTGGACACTGGGCAGAGCATAAACTACAAACTGGTCTGGATAATCCAATCAAGCAAAAACATGCAGCACATGCCATGGAGAAAAGGCAAGGAGGTGGCACAGAAAAAGGCATTTTCAGAGGAAAACACAGAAGCAGCTTTCAGAAGCTTTTCTATTCCACAATAACACGTCCCCCAGAGTGCCAGCAATCACAGCCAGGACACCTTATGACATTTCCCTTGCCTCCATAATTGCTTCAACAATGTGGAAAAGTGGGTGTAAGGGAAGGAAGATGCACTAAGACAGAAGCTTTTACAAAACTAACCAGAATCAGTCCTGAGTGACTCAAGCTGCCCATGAAGGGTCAATCTGTTCTTTATTTAGAAGAGAGCAAATAAAGGACAAGAGCAAACAAATGCTTGAGAATGTTCCTCTTCCTTAAGATTTTTGAAAATAATTTCATGACTGAAACAGGAAGAAAAAGGCCAAAGGTCTTTACAGAGTTAAAGCAAGCAGAGATAGTATCAAGTTGAAGAAGACTGAGGGGATGCAAAGACACCAAATCCAAATTTCAAACAGAAAACGAACATGTTTAGAACAGGGCTTTTTGTCCAAATCTGTCTAATGGGGGTCTGATCATCCTCTGGTGCCTCTGACCAAAGACATTCAGCCTGTGACTAGAGATCAGGAATTCTCCCTTCCAACAGTGTGAACCTACTATTTGATTCATGTTGATACTATAGTAGATACTCCTAGTAGAGGAAGACGGAAGATTTATAATATTTGAAAAGTATTGATGGATCTGAATAGTCCAGCCTTATTTCACCCTCCTTACTCGAGGTGCCAACGAGGCCTGAAGGAAGCTGATGTTATGCCAAGAGTAAATTTACGTTTCAGCTCAGTGTTGGCACCACTACTGTTATCCCAGAGTAACCAAAGCTTAAAAACAGATTGAGTCCAAGCCAAATCTTCTCTGAAGATTATGGATTGGGGATCCAACTTACTGATATTCATAAGAGTAACAACCTCTTGCCTTACCTTAAAATGCCAGAACAAGACAAAAGAGCACACCATGACTTACTTAGCAGAGGATAAAGCTCTGTGTTTTGCAGGTCTCAAGCAGGCATTATTAGTTCTAAGTCCTTAAATTCAGTCAGGTGCTATTCCAGCATCCCCAATGTACCAATCCTTTCATCCAGCCCGTTTTGACAGTTTCTTCAATATCCAAGGTCAGGCTGTGTGACCACTGGTAGAATTTACCTGTTCTGTATTTTTACACAACATTCAGAGTTCTTGAGATTATTCACAGCTCAGATAAGGAGGAAGTTCCTGTAGATGCTTGATCTGAATGCAGTGTTCCTCCTCCCTGAGGAAGTGAGCCCACACATGATGCAGGCAGAGGCATCACTGGGTGCCCAGGGGAGGGACTGCAGCTCAGCCCTCTGCTCTGACCATGGACCCCCCTCACAACTGAACAGATGCAGCTCAAAAAAACCAGCTCATGGCAAACAGCTGCAGGTACCTGGACCCTGAGCTCACAAATGACAGGGACATCAGGTGCAGACACCTTGCTGAGAAGCTTCTTTGGCTGAAGAAACCAAACCCTTTTTGGAGTGCAGCGTTCTGCCCCTATGCCATTGCTGGTGAGTTTGCTTGGGCTCAGAGGGACAGCAGTGTTGGCAGCTTGATAGGTTTTCCTGTCCTCCAGCCAAGAGAAATAAAGAACTGAGATGATGGAGTGGGGAGGGAAGACGAGCTCCTGTGTTGCACTCTCAAATATCTTTGGGATACATTGGATAAATATAACCTGACCAAAACCTAAAAATGAAATGCTTGGCTCTAAGGAGACAGTCACAACATTTACATACTTCAGCTTGGGGAGACAGCCTGGAATAGTGGTGAATTTCCCCAAACGCAGCAAGACCAGACAGTATATTTGTTTATTTAGAGGTTTTCTGGTAGCCCTTATGGCTATAATTGCCTCTTTACTTAGACCAAAGAATTATTCAGCCTAAAACTTTCTGAATTGATAAATTGCCTTTCTGTTTAATGAAAAAGCAACCCAGAAACAAACAGCTGAAATGAGTTGGCCAGGCTCAAAGAAAGCCAGGGCCTTAACCATAATTACTTTCACACAACCAGGGTGAGAAAACAATTTCAAGTAACAATATAAACTTTTTTCAAGTATCTGCCAGGTTCTCACCCAGCTGGTAAAATTGGTTGACAGACAAAATAACAGTGAACATATTGCCTGCATTCTGCTCAATGCACTTGCTCCCACAACTTCTCTACAAGGTAGGAGAGAATAAGCTCAAACCTCACCATTAATACACCTTTAAAATACTGCATTTGAGGAATTTAAAGGCTTTATGTTGCAAGCTGCATTAATGGTACAATTCCACAAGAACAAATATGGATGAGAATGTAATAAAATGGGCAAAGGGCAGAATTTTGGGTAGCTCAGCTCATTTGAGAAGCAAATGCTTGGTGTGGAAAAAAGGCATGCACAAGGAACAAAGTTTAAAATATCTTTGCATTTACAGATATTTATGCCATATTTAACTGCTTTTGTGCATGAAACAATCTTAATTACAAAGGAGAGATATTCCATAAACAAGGCTATTATGTCAATAACAATGTCTTTTTAAAGCAAGTCTCTAATTCAGCTGTAAGGCTGGGGACATTGCTGTCTGGAGTTAGAAAACCAAAAGCAATTACAAAGGCAAGCCTGCATCAGACAGTGGGTATTAGTGGAGTCAGGCCATGGCTTTGGGACAGCATTTCCTCTGTGCTTTCCTCCCTTTTGGAAATAACTGATCCAAACTTCTTTATTTTCTCAGTTGCAGTGCAGATGTCAGGAAGTTCACGCTGCTGGTGGACGTTTGCAGAGTGAATCATGGGGCACCACTTTCCATTTTGACAAAAACAGCTGCTGCTCAGTCAACAAGATGCTGCTCATCAAATGGGTGGCTGCAACTCCTGCAACTGCTGCCAAAGAGGCTCCACCAGCACAAGAAGCTGTGTGAGCTGGCTTGGAGAACTGGGATTTATTTTTCCTTCCCACTTCTTAGGAGACTACTCACAGTTTCATGTTCCTACTCAACACCTGAGGGGCTCAGCCTTTGGCTACCAGATTTGACCTGCAAGTGGAGAAAATGCAGGTTTCTGGAAGAGACTAGAATAATTAAATTGGGGTGAAAAAAGGCAGATAATGTTTAAAGGAACATGAAGTGCTATAGCAGACAAGAAAAACAGCTTCTTCTGGTGCCTATTGCCAAAATTTCAGAAGACCAGACAACAACTTGAGAATTTCCAAGGGAACAGCCATTGAGTCAGTCAAAAATAGAATTAAGAAACTGCCTGTTTCAAAAGTAAGTCTGTAAGATGTGCCAGCATTTTTCAGTATTTCTGTCATTTCCAAGTAGAACACTCAAGAGTTAACACACATTTATCTACCAATTAAAAAAAAGCCAAGCCACAGAAAAAGGCAAAATGAGAAAGGAAATCTATGTAGCAAAGAAACACTTATCATATTTCATATACTTAAAATAAAAATCACTGATCACTTTTGCACACTTTGATGCAAAGTTTATTATTCTTTGCAATTTTCAAATATCTCTACTTCCTTAGACATCATCAACAACCAAGGACAGCTTTCCTGCAGTCACCCTGTTATTCAAAATGTGGCTAAATCTAAACATGCAAAAAAGGCAATACTGAGTGCTCTTTCTTGAAAGAGGATAAGACTTATACTGTTCTTTTTCACTAACTTATTTTTTTATTTCAATGATTAAAAGCAAGAAAAACTTAAGGGAAAGAGAGTAACTTTCTATTTTATTATTCCTTGCTGTTAGTTTTCTGCTATATAGGTTATAATGCAGCACTCATTAACAATTCATAGAGAATTACCATATTCAAGTAGCACAGCAAGTTTTTACTACCTACCAAGACAAAATCCTGCACAACCCTACTTGCTCCCTTTACTTATTGTCCCAGAGGGATCTCCTGCTGGAAAAGCTGGCATTTAATCACCTAACGGGAGAGGAATTCCAACAGGTTAGAAACTCCAAGGAACCCGGAACAGAAAAACATTCCATTAAATCACTGACAATGCAAAGCTGCACAGCAAAATGAAGCACTGGAGAAGATATGTGCTGGCGGCTACCTTGGAATTAAAAACCCCGACGGGATTCTGGAGCTGTGTCCCACTGCTTTGAACTTCTCGAGGCGTTTCAGGGGGATGCAAATGAGAGACCTGAGGTAGGGCTTTGTTTCCGAGGGATTCACGCTGCAAGTGCCGACAGCCAGAACGGGAACGGAGCTCTGGGATCTGCCCGGAGCCGCGGGGAGCCCAGCAGGAACCAAACCAGGACAAGTCCACAGAGGAAGCCCGAGGAGTTCAAGTCTCAAGAGAGAGGAACAAGCCCAATAATGCAGATCAGGATTGAAAAAACGCTCTTGGCAAGATCTGATTCCCCACACAGCAATGCCTTGGAGTTCCCACCTCGTGTTTCCTCTGCATCTTTTACAGACACTCGATCAGAATCAGTTGATCATTGCAGTAGCTTAATAACTCATCTATTTTACAGGTCAGGAAATGAAAGCCCTAAATGACTGAATAAATATCACAAATTAGCAAGGGTCTACAGTGCTCATTGATTTTAACTCCCACATAAATCAGGAGTTTTGACAGATGAGCACACTGTTGTACAGAGGGACCCAAAAATTCTGCACAGAAATTTGGCTTTGATGATGTAATCAAATCCAGAAAAAAGGAAGAATCTAAATTAAAGTTCAGCAATTCCTTTCTTCTAGACAGCTTGTACGAACAAACATGTTTGCTACTGCTTAAACTTTTAAATCAGCTTAGCAGGCTTGAGAAATTGAACCATGCAGCTGAAATTTGAAGTGCCCAAACTCTGAGACCTTCCCAGCATTAACCACAACGCTACAGAAGAACCATTAAGAAACAAGTAGTGGTATAATGCAGGCAAATTCCATTCTGAGGCCCAGGTTCTGCTTTCAAGACTTTTTATGAAATTATTTCCTTGTATCTCTTGGTTGGCAACCATAATCACTGCAGATTTTAAACCCTTGGTGCAAATCTGGCACTCAGCAAACCTAATAACTAAAATGAATTAGAAGTATCCTAAAGCTCAGCAAAAAAGATCTTGGCATGTGGCTCACGTTGCCTGCGAGGCAGGTAAGGACAAATATCAACACTTCACCAGCATGAGCTCATCCTGCAGGCACAATCTTCCCATCAAACATGCTCAGTGCCACTCGTGCTGGCTCTGCTGTGCCAATTGTCCCCCTACACACAAAGTGGATGCAAACTCCTCTCCTCAAGGTCTCGTTTTCTCATGCAGCACAGCCACACCAAACAGCTCATTACCAGAGCAGAAGCCTCCCTTACCAAAAGACCTAAATGCCAGAAGCAGGAGGCACAGGCAGTGAAGTGGGAAAGGAGCAGGAATAGGTGCTCAGTTTTCCGTGTTTCTATAAAAGCAAGTGATAATTTAAAATCTCCAGCAGATATTAAAGTAGGAGGGCAATGAAGCAAGAGAACAGATTGCATGAAAAGGAAGAAGGGCCCTATGGAGTTTGTGACCTGTTTACCATAAGTAAACAAATAAATGAAAGCAAAACAACCCCCTGAGGTGACAGTTTGCATGAGGGACATTAGTGATTCTGTCATGCCTGTAGAAACAACTGTCATTACAGAGCAAAGGATTGATTGGCCACACAACAGGAACTTGGGAAAGAAAGCAGATGTGAGAGAAGGGAAGAGGAAGATTTGGAAATCAGGACAGCAGGGAAGTCACTCTGAATATTGCCCAACTAACACCACTGTCTTGAAGCTGAAGGCCGAGAGGAAAACTGAGCAGTTTGAGAACACCATGAAATGAAGAGAGGACACATAAGCCAGTTCAATTCTTTCTACTCCACATTGAATCACTCAGCAACTCTGCCTGCTCCTGTGGCACGTGGAATATCACAATTTCTCATCCTTCATTAGGGTTAATTTGTTCACTTGCTGACAGTATTGAAAGAAAGGCCAAGTGTTGGCTCAGCCAGAGGGAGTGACATCTTCCCATTCCTGCAGGATCCTGCAGTCCAAGGAAAGCCTGGGCTGCCCCTGCCTATGGAACTCTCCTCTATTCCCTGATCTGAGGACAGGCTCCAGAATAAATCTTATTCCTTTCAGTTCGACTAACATCCACTGCTATCAAAAATCAGGCATATATTATTTTGCCCTCTTTGATCTCATTCAAACCATGAAAACAACAGCCTAAGCATTTTGCCCTGCTGTATCTCGGGGAGCTGGAAACCTTCTACCAGCAAGAAACTCTTACAGCAGTTACCATGGTGACTCTGGTAATAGATATTTAAAGGCAGCTCACTCATAATCACATTTATTAGATATCAGGAGGCTTTAGTAGGAGAGGCACAAAAAGCTTGAAACCAGGGAGCCAACCAGGCTTGGTGATGGTACAAGAAATTTATGGGGAGGGATCTGCTTATCCCATCATTTAGCTGGACACAAAGGGCTCCTGTTCAAATTTGGAATGGCACTGAAGCTTGCAGAATAAACTATTTTTAGTTTGTCATTTAAAAATTGGTTCTGAAAGCCTCATTTCAATTGTGGTACTTCAATAAATCCTTTCCGAGCGGACATTGCCAGAAATATAAGGAATAGCTGTGCCACAGCTCCATCCCCCATTAGAGCCAGGCTGCTGGGAATCTCCTGGTCTGCCATCACCTGGAAACTCAAATCTGGATAAAGCTCTCGGAGTTGAAGAGGTATGTTTGGTAATGTTAATGTTAATGTTATAAATGTTAAATAATTTATTTCTTTAGGTTCAAGTCCACAGCTTTCCAATCCACTGGAACACAACCAAGAGAATCTGCAGGAGCAGATCTCCACATAGGGAGCCACTTCACCAGGCTGGCTAAGCCTGTGTTACAGTCATCAAACTGAGATTTCCTTTCTCTTTTTGCTGCATATTTCCATGACAACTTTCCTGCAGTATCAACTTCTTTCTATTGGAAAGGTCTCTCAAAGAGAATTTAGGCTTCTATAGCAACAGCTGAAAGCCCTGGGAGATGATGATGCCTGAAACTTTTTTTAGACCACACAAGTGTGTTTCAAATCTTATAAGTGAAAACAAAAATACATGTAATATTGGGCAAACTGTGAAGAGGAGAAAGACTACCTTGCTGAAGTGGAACAAACACAAAGAAACCACCTTACTTTCAAAAGGGGTGCAGACTTTGAGATCTAAAATGTTAGGGAGAGCAGACAGGATCAAACACTCATCTTGAAAAGCCACATCCTGTTCCTCCTCTCTGAGTTATAGAATACAGTCACAAGGAACAAGTCTGCTGATCCTGAAAGGAGATTTTAGTCCAAGATCCCTCTCTGCAGTCTATTTTATATTGATCTAAAGCAAAATTGGAAAATCAGTGAGTTTTAACTCCAATATGCCTGCCACCTACCTATTTCTTAACCTTTTTCTTAGTACTTTAGCTGTTTGCCATGGTAGTGACACAGTATTCTCCAACACTACTTTAGAAGAAAAAAAACCCCAGCACTCTCAAACAAATACATTTGTTAGACTCAAAAGCCAAGGAAAGTACAGAAGCTGAAGTAGCTTTCCTTCACTGAAATTAGATCTATCTCACAAAGGACTTTCAAACCTAAAGTCTTTTAAAGAAAAAAAAAAAAAGACAAAACACTACATTTGCAAGGTCAATTAGAAATAGGAAAGAATTAAATTTAATGTATAGATGAGAATACCATAGGGTGGAAACAAAGCCCAGCAGGTCCCAACACCTTCCCTTTTGCAGCCACTGGAAACCTCTTTGTGCACAACAGGTGAGATCAGCAGTGTGACCACCTGCAAAGCAGCCACCACTTTTTTGTGGTGATTAAAAGCTTTTCCTTTTTTCATTAAAATACCCATTAATTGATCTCCTCTTCTTTTCATTCACCCCTACATCATGACAGCTCTGATAATGAAATAAAAGGTACCCACAGGTAGGGATGAGTGAAAAATAATGGATTTGATCTAATTCTTGTTGACTTCCACCTTCAGTCCCTTCTTGCCCAGCTGAAAAACTTCAGAAAATACTCTGGAACTGGCAGTTTAACAAGATAAAAGTGGAGGACTGTGAAAACTTATTTTAATTTTTTAGTAGAGTCTATTCAAAACCTGGGAACTCTACAACCAAGACATATGCAAAACCAGGATTTCTGACAAACCCCTCATTATTTCCAAGATTTACCCTGTCTGGAGAATACTGAAGTGTGGGAGTCACTGAGTCACTGTAAAGGTCAAGTGAAACGCAATTATTCAGTGTCACCATGTGCTGCCCTCTGCTGAAACACCGAGCTCCTTGGAGCAGCACAAAAGCTCGGGATCATCTGCGCCCGCTGCTGCCGCCACACTCACCCGAATTCAAAACGTTTCATTTCGTGCAAGGTTAAAAATAACCTGAGCTCCTGCACTGGACTGAAGAGCTCCAGGATAAAGGAGTGGCTTGAGGGACAGCACTCAGGGAGAAGGAAAAGGGTCAGATGCATCAGCTGAATACTCGGCAGCGAGGAAGGTTCACAGCTTGGAAAAAAGAAACAGCTCAAAGTTTCATTTGAACGACTTGTTTATCAAAGATGGGTTGAACTGTCCTATTCCCTCTCGAATCCTTATTCCTCCATCTGATTTCACCCACACGAAAGATCTGTTTGGGCAGATGAGATTATTCAAATACTCGGGCACCAGAATTTGTTCCTATGTAGAACATGGAACAGCGTGAATGGGAAGAGGAGAAAACTGTTAAATATCTAAGGGGGGGGAACATCTAATTACATATTAATATCTATTAATATTCATTAACATATAAATAAGAATATTTTATAGAGTCATATATACAAAATTCTTGCTTAAATATTTTATTTACAAGCAAATAGTAACCCAGCATTTTCTCCAAAACTCAGGAAAAGGGGAAAGAAAAGTCAAAGCAATATTTCAACTGTACATATAAACTCTCAGTGCTGAAATTCCCAATACAACATATATGTTTTTTTCCCTTTAGGCCTTTGGAAATTAGGCTTTGCTGTGTGACTTCGAGATCAGCCCAGCAAGGTTATTTTGGATCAAGAAGATTGAAATCTCAAGTTGAGGGTTCCTTAGGGAGATCATCCCGCCAGCAACCTTCCTTACCTTGTAAAGATCCTGCTGTAGTAGATTTTAACTGCGTGCTTTTTCACGGGTTTTGACCTTAAAAAAAAAAAAGGGGGGAAACACCCCCCCCCCCAAAAAAAAAATTTTAAAAAAAAATTAAAACCTCCAAGTAAAAAAAAAAGGGGGGGGAACAGCAGCGGGCAGGTGGGCCCTGCTGGTGCAGCCAGTAGAGGGCAGTGGGATTTAGAGGAAAGTTGTTGAACTTCAGCTAATGAAATATTTGAAGTGATAAAACCATCCATTTAAATCGTTATTGGAACCTACCTACAACTTGGGACCACTAAAAAGTTGTGCTTCAGGATATCAGGCAAGATTTCATACCAATGCATAATTTACTTAATTTTTAAAGTAATTTTCAGTTATTTGAAATAATTGAAATACAATAATTCCATGCATCCTATTGAAGCCAGGACAACTATTTCTCATAGATTTAAAAACCTATGGGTAATTTAAAACAGAAAAATATGAAATAGAAGGAAGGGTATTTTTAACGCACACCTATTGTCACTTGTGAAGGCGAAAACTGGCTCTAGCCCACAAGAACAGGAAAGTAAAACAGGTGAAGAAAAAAGCAACACTAGCAAGGAACATAGACCTTTTAATGCTCACTGCACTTTGATGACCAAAAGGAAAAGCAACATTTCTCACCTTATCACCGAACAGAACAAGCTCCCCAGAGCTAAGATTTGTGCACGATTTGACACGAGCCAAGTGCGCATTTTGTGGCGGAATATTGTGGATATTTTCAGAGCCCTTTCAAGCTACACATGTCCTGGAGTAACGCTGCTGCCCTATGCCCGAGGAGACCGAGCTCTCCTCAGGGAGCAGCCGGGGATGTCCCGGTGCTCCGGTGTGCCCGTGGCACAGCGGGGACACTTTTGCCGGGCTCAGGTGCCTTGGGCTGCCCAGCACGACCCAGCCCGGGCTCCGGCTGCCCTCGGAGCCCCCTGAGGGGATGCGGGAGCCCCGCCGCCCCTTCCGAGTCCCCTGAGGGGATGCGGGAGCCCCGCTGCCCCTTCCGAGCCCCCTGAGGGGATGCGGGAGCCCCGCCGCCCCCTCCGAGCCCCCTGAGGGGATGCGGGAGCCCCGCTGCCCCTTCCGAGTCCCTCTGCCCTCGGAGCCCCGGCTCGGCTCCGGCGGGACGGGGCAGCGCCCGCCCCGTGCGGGACCTGTTGCCCTCAGAAACCGGCGCGGTGCCGGAGTCAACCGCGGGGAGGATGCGAGGACACGGCGGCGACACCGCGACACCTCACCCCCCTCCCCGCGCCTCAGCCAGGGCACAGGGACTGGGTCCCGCACTGCGGCACCTCAGCGCTCCCTCAGCACGGGGGTGCCCGGCGCGAGGCTGCCGGTTCTGCCCAGCTCAGTCGGTCCCCCCGGGCTGCCCTCACCTCCATCCGCTCACCTGCAGCCGCCGCCGCGCTCGGGGATGCTCCGCAGCCGGAGCCCTCACCTCACCTGCACCGGCCGCACCGGCCGCCAGGGGGCTGCCATGCGGCACGCCGGGTAGTGTAGTCCCCTGGCTACCCGGGATGGCCAATCCCCGCGGCGCGCCGCGGAACATGCTGGGCTTGGTAGTTCTTCTCGGAGGCATCGGCGCGGGGCAGACTGGGAGGTGTAGTCAAAGTGCGGTGGTGCGCAGCCAGCTTCTCCGCGTTGCGGAACTACAACTCCCGTGCGCCCCCGCCGCGCGGCTCGAGCGGGCCCGGACGCGGCGTCCAGCGCCCGTGGGTGTGCAGGGACATCATGGCGGCCCCGCCGCCGCCCTCAGGCCCGGGAGAGCCGGCGCCGCCGCCGCCGCCGCCGCTGCAGTACAGCCTCCTGCTGCAGCACCTCGTGGGCGACAAGCGGCAGCCCCGCGTGTGGGACCCCGCCGCCCTCGGCGGAATCCCCTGCCCGCCCAAGAGCGAGGAGCAGAAGATGGTGGAGCGGGTCATGGAGAGCTGCCCCTTCAAGGCGGCGCTGGCTTGCGTGGGAGGTGCGGCGGCTGGAAGGATGGGGCAGGCAGCTGTGGGGTCGTTCGGGGGTCCCTCTGGTGTCGGGACAGGGGTGGATGGAGAAGAGGCTGCTGCCCGCGTCTTTGATTTTCCTCCTGAGCCTGCTCCAGTGAGATGTCCCAGGGCGGGATCTTTGCCTTCCTTGGAGAGGCACAGGTGCTCATGGCCTTTCCTCAGCACAGCACAGGCTGTCACGAGTGTCCATAGTACCGAGGGATTGCTGCCCCTGTCACAGTGCAGCATTCACACACAGCGGCAGCGGAGCCGCTTCATTGCCTGCAGGGAATGCGCTGCTCCAACCCAGCCAAGCTCATTCCATTCTGTTTCTCTTTTACAGGATTTGTTCTGGGAGGTGCGTTTGGTATCTTCACAGCTGGCATTGACACCAACGCGGGGTTCGATCCCAAGGATCCCTATCGTACACCCACGGCCAAAGAGGTGCTCAAGGACATGGGGCAGCGAGGCATCTCCTATGCCAAGAACTTTGCCATCGTGGGTGCCATGTTCTCCTGCACAGAGTGCGTGGTAGAATCTGTGAGTAAGAGCCTCTCAACATTAAGAAATGTTTTCTGGTACTCTTTCAAATCTTCTACTAGATCCAAAGAAGTACGTATATCCTCTTTGCAATAGGACAATGGAGTACACTGCTTTTTTCTTCCTTGGCCAGCAAAGCTTTTCAGCTTTGAGATCTGTCTTCAGAGCTGCTGTTCACTGACTGAATGAAGAACTCTTTTGCAATAGCAAAGTCCTTTTCAGTTTAAGTCCTGAATGTATTGGCAAGCATAGGCATTACTTTTTAAAACCCTAGCTATGAGTGCTTGTGCAAAATGTCAGACTGTGAGTTGCAGCATGGTAATTTGAGTGTCTAAAAATTCCATATGCAGAAAGGGATCATTTGATGAAAGTTCTTGAATAACAGGCTGGTTTTCATCTGGTTGCTGCCACCAGAAATGACCTTGTGCAGCTCAGCGATAAATCTATCATCTGCTTTTTTAAAGAGGAAAATTACCCTGTTATGAATTTGAGTCCTGCCTTTTAATTGAAAGGCACAATTACTTCATAACTCATCTAGAAGAAAAGTGTATCTGCTTGTACAATAGAGCAGAACAAAGAGATCTCTGCAGAGGTGAAAATCCAGTGTGCTCTGGCTATGGAGATAGTCCATCTTTGTCAGCAGGTGTTGTGACTCTCACCTGTGCCAAGGACCAGCTGCATGGCCAGGCTCATGGCTGCTCTCATGTAGTTCTTGCACTTTTAGACTCAAGGCTGTGTTCTTAGGGCTGTGCTGGCTCACCTGAGGGTCCTTCCCACAGCACTGCATTGCACCATATGGATTTGTCTTACCTCTCCCATTTACCTGCTCCTTTCTCCCTTCCCGGCCTTGGAAGTTTGGGAGTGCAGGGCCATCTGCTGAGAGCAGAGGGAAGAACATCCTCAGCCAAGTAGGGGATGGAAGGTCGTTTAATCTTTCTTGCTGTTAACACAGATACTGAGTGCTTATTCCATATTTACTTGTTGACTCTGATTTCTAATTTCTGATTTCTTCCCAGTATCGTGGGAAGTCAGACTGGAAGAACAGCGTTATCAGTGGCTGCATCACGGGAGGAGCCATCGGCTTCAGAGGTTGGTGCTGCCTGCTGGGAACTGTTTCTGTGATAGCTGTGATAAGATTGAATTTGGTTATGCAGCACACGATGTTCTTAGTGCAACACACACTACAAACCTCTTTGCATGGGGTTGTGGCGAAGCCAGTGTGCTCTGGACTGGCAGAACTGCGAGCTCCAAGAATAAGTGTGGATGAGGAAGGGTTGGTCATAGAGGAAAATCAACAAAATTCACTTCAAAGAAAAATCAGGAGATGGTGGCGGCTGTCCACACTCTTCTGTTATTCTGTGGTGTCATGGGAGAGAGCCAAAAATACATACAGAGCAGTTCAGAAGCTCTTGTGTTAACTGAGCTCTACAAATCTATTTCACTGTCTCTGCTACTCCCTTTTGAAATTAGAGATAAAGAACTCTACTCTCTTCTTTTGTACCATGTGTAAAATGCTTTTCTCCTTTCTCATATATCAATTCAAACAGACAATTCTACTTACATGTGAAGGAGAAGGAGCAGTGGGGTTTTAGTCCAGCAGCACTGGTGGGGACTTTACTTTAGTGGTAACATCTGGGAAAATCCCCAAGTAGGAGAGAGCTGCTTTGCTCATCAGAAATATCAAACTTCTCTCACTCTCCTTAAGAAAAATACTTGTCCTGTTTTATGGAGCATAAATGAAAAGAAAGCTCTTGAAAGCGCTTCTAATTGAGCTTGTTAAGTTGTGTCTGTCCTCGACCTAATCCTCTTAGAGCTGTCAGAGCAGTGGCTGCTCTTCCTATCCCTCCCTGGTCCCACCAAGCCACTTGAAGGGCTCAGATAAGAGCACAGTAAAATCAGCAGTGGCCACTGGAGGGTTCTCGTCTGTCCCCTGGGTGAGCCTGAGGACACAGCACCCAGAGAGCAAATCCTGCTGGCCCTGAGGGGTTGGACATCAGGCAGCGGCACTGCCAGTGTCCCCTAGGAGGGCGCTGCCAGATTCCTGCCTATGTGAGCTCTTTGAGCCAGCACAAGTTACTGGGAAGAATATTTTTGCTACTTTGTCTCATGGTTTCTCACCCTTGCCTTGCAGCTGGGCTGAAGGCCGGGGTGATCGGCTGCGGAGGATTCGCCGCTTTCTCCGCTGCAGTTGATTACTACCTCCGGTAACAGCAACATTCCCTGTTCCAGTGCTGCTGCTGAGAGCCTGCATCACGGCACAACCATCAGGCTTACCTTTCCACTGCCTCTGGAGTCCTGGCCAGTGTGAGCAGGGCAGCACTGGCCACTTTCTAAATGACTAACAGCAACCTGGCTGCGAGCCCTGGTGAGCTGCTCCAGGCAGGCTTGTGGGAGCATGGGAAGATGGAGCCAGGCACAGAGCAGCATCTCCAGGACAGATCAGCTGACTGTCAGTTTCCAGGAAACATGCCTGGACTCTGAGCTCTTTCGATCCTTTGGGGCTGATTTTGATTAAGTCTGTTGCTAGCATCAAAAGAAGGCAGGAGGACAATCTTCGAAGAGAAACGCACTGATTTAGGTTACCACATATTTGAAGGTGCTGCAAGTGTTTTAACAGTCACCAGTTTGCAGCTTGTTACTCTGTTGGGGAGAGGTAAGATCCTGTGGAGAAGTAAGTTTGTTCCAGGCTTTTCTTAAAATACCATCTGAAGTCAAACCACCATCTGTACAACTTGTCTTATTTCAAGTACAGAGATGAGCGCCAGATTTCTTTACCATGTTTTAAAGGGAAAAGCAGAAAGGAATCCTTAGCCTTAGAGCTGTGTGGTTACTGGCAGATGAACAAAACAGTTCAAGGGAAAAAAAGAGGTTGTTGCTGAAGTATAATTCTCTGTAGCCACTTGGCTAGCCTGATTTAACCTCAGTGTGGGAGTACAATTTTGCTACTGCTTTAACTGCCCCAGACTCTCACCCCATTAGTTGATAGTGAGACTTAGAAAGCACAGTTATGAGAATAAACCAGTGTTTGACAGATAACTGGGTACTCACTCAGTACATAGCCTGCTTCCCATCATGTCCCTGTGCCACCTCCAAGTGCCCCAGTGTTACACAGGGGGAACTGAAGTGTTATTTCTGCCCAGCGTTGGTGCTGAAATCAAAACATCTGTTTGTTAGCTCAGGGAACTGCTGCCTCTTTGGTGTTCTGTCTCCCCTCCTGCTCTTCTAACCAAGCACTGTTCTCAGACCTCAGAGAGTCGTTTTTAACCTTCATTGAGCCACTCCATAAAGGCAAACACTCCCTCTCATCTTTTTGAGGCAGTGGCATTTCAGATGCAGTGCACACAACTAAGAGGGATACTCCAACCCACTTCCCCCCCTTCGCATCCACAGTTTGACATCCCAGAACAGTGACAGCCCTTGTTGACCTAGAAGAGCAATACCAGCAGTGTGTTTTGGCTGATATGGTGGTCAGTGGTCAGCTTGGAGGCACACTGCCTCCCATTCCCACATGGAAAGAAGTGGGGAGACAGCACCATGTGATCTATCAGATGAGGTTTCCAGATCTCCTGATGTCCCTTGCTGTGCCTGTTCAGTATCCTTAGGCCAGAAGCTGTGCAAGTCAGCTGAATTTTAAGCTTGAGTAATTCTAGGCTGATTAAACAGGCTGGCTCCAGACAGTCCAGGTTTTTTTCCTCCAAAATGCAAGGATGTAGCCCAAACCATAAGAAGTCTCTTCAAAGTTTGCCTGGCACAATGCCTGTACTTATACCACTGGTTTGAAGTGCAGCTAGCAAGAATTCCATGTCAGAAAGAAGAAGCTGTGATGCCAAGGTGATCAGTTAGTGCAAACAGCAACACCACAGGGCTTCTTTTGTGCAAATATCGGGGCTTTGCATTTTTATTAACATTTTTTTTCTCCTCACGAGGTTTTACAGCCATTTAAAGTTTATAATCTACAGAAATTGAAACGGAACACAAACAAAAATATATCCTTAACAACTTTTAAAAGTCAAATATTAATTAACAGTTCTATTCTACCTGTAGCTGCAAGAGTCCACCCCCCTCTTTTCCTTCCTGTAGGGACAAGCAAAAGCCAGTCATGGGGACAGCCACAGCCTGTGGTGCTGGGCTGTGGGGACCGGGCCTCCAGCCACTGTCACAGGGGGAGATTTGGCTGTACAGAGTCTCCATCTGGAATGACAGTGTCGTGGACAGAGACTTGGACACTTGTAACAAATCAGACACACACAGGGATCTGTTGTGCAGTCAGATCTAAAGCTCGGCCTCCTTACTGGGTCCAGGGCCGAGACAGATGCCTGGTTATTTTCTGCAATGCTGTTTCCCTTCTGTTTAGCTGGTAGTCAAGAGGAGCAGGGTCTGGAGTGTGAGCCCTTTGGAGGGGGACTGAGACCTCTCCTCCTTGGTTGCTTTGCTGGTGCGGGGCTGGCAGGTGCTGCCTTCCCCAGGGAGGTGGCTGAGGACATACCTGGTGCATCGGTGGCTGGGCTCTACCTGGAACAGTCCATTAGCTGGGAGGGTAAAGGCAACACTGCTGTGAGGGACACGCTTGGTGACTTCTCATCCATCTCCATTTGGCACAGGAGAGCACAGGGCCAGCACAGTCGGGGAGGTGGGGGGGCTTTTCCCACAAGAACACGGACTCAGCTCACAGAGCGAAAGGTTTTGTGTCCCAACAGGTACCAATACCTACATGGGAATGTGGGGGACATCCCGGGAGCCGGGCACTCGGGCAGCCTGCCCTGCTTTGGGACATGGCATGAAAACTCCAGCCATCAGCCTGATCAACAACTGGAGCCACTAACAAACAGACCTGAGCTGGCTGGGCACAGCTAACCCAGCAGCAACCACTCTGGGAGAAAGACAGAACGAAGCATTTCTGCCTTCAGTCACGAGGGCCATGAAGGTTTTCCTCCTCCCATCCTTCTGTGCTGGTTCCCAGGCTGGGTGACCATCCAGCTGCTGCACAGCACTTGCCTCTGGCAACCAGGCTGCCACTGAGGCAGGGCCATGTGCTGCCATGTGCCCAGTGCAGCAGGGAAGGCCAAGGAGGGGAAAAATAATCTCCTTGTCCCCATAGCCATGGGAGGAATGGTGGTGCCCTGGCAGGCTGTGCCATGGGGTGCATGCAGTGCTCATGGCAGTGCTGGGCTGGCAGGGGTGTGAGTGCCTCGCTATGGCAGAGATAGAACTGTACAGCAGGTACCATTTTCCCCACCAAATTTCCAGAATGGGGAAATTTGGGACCACATCAGTGCCAGAACAGATGTGGGGTCAGCCCATGGTGCAGAAAGCAAACCTTCCTGGCTGGCCATCCCTTCAGCCTGCTGTGGATCAAGACCAGCACAGCACCTCTGGCTCCAGCCTCGTGTGAGGGGTTACCCCATAACTCTACTCAGAGGCAAAATCCAGTGAGGGAGGAACCACCACGCCACACACACACACAGGCAAAGCACAGGGCTGGGGCTGGAGAGGGAACTGGCCTGAAAACACGCAGGAGAGCTGTGGTGGGGAGGAAGCAGCACCCTGCTCCTCTGCTGTCGTGGTCGCAGGTTTGCTCGGGCCAGAGCAGGATCCAGGCACAGGGTCCAACGTTTGCGCAGGCAGCGAAGCCAAAGCAGGGCTGGTTGTCACCGTCACTGGGGAGGGAGGCCCCTGAGCTGCCAGCCTTGGAGCCAGCCACATGCAGGCGTGGGCAGGGAGCTGGGCAGCAAACAGGCACTCGTGGGCACTGCAGGCTTCAGGCAAGGGATGCCTGGTAGGAGTGAGCAGGCGAAAAGGAGTCCAGGAGAAAACTAGCCAAGGGGGAAGCCTGTGTCCACAGCCCTTGTCAGTCACTACCTCTTCCATTGAGCAAATATACATAAAAACAATCCTTGAACACAAGAAGGGACATAAGACACGACTACTTTACAGAGAGGGCCTGGCACCTGTGGGACCAGGCCACTGGAACGTGATTGTACAGGAGCTGCAGGCGGCACCGTCCTGGGTCTGGGCTGGTCTCCCTTGGGGACTGTGATCCAGTCCGTGTCCCCCAGCAGGGAGCTGGAGTGTTTGCAGCTGGTGCCTTCTGCCTGCAGGCTACACGTCCGTGGAGAAGTAAAGTGTGTTGCGTTTGAGCTCGGTGAAGGAGATGGGAGGATGCTGCAGGTAGTAGAGAAGGACCTGGACCTGTAGAAGAATATAAAAGGGGGGGTGTTACTACAGAAAGGGGAAGAGCTGCCACCTCCCAGCTTGTCCCATCCAGCAAGAAGTAACAAATCTTCCCAGACAGGCAGGTGAACCCCTCCGGTACCCAGCTCTTACCTGGGCCATCACATCATGGGACCAGATGTCAGAGGCCAAGGTGAGGTGTGCCTTGTTCTCCCCCTCTGAGGGTCTCAGCAGTGTTGGCCCAAAGACCGTGGCCAGATTGTGGAGAGACATTTTGTTGATGGGTTCCTTTTCAGCCACCCTGTGGGGTACAGGGAGAGAGGCAGTGTCAGCCCCTAATGATGCTCAGGAGTGGGGAGCCACGGGGTGATGGGCAGGCTGAGGGCTGCCCTCCCTTCTCCCAGCAGCAGTGGGACACGTCCAGCTTTCCACTGGCCTTTGTAGCCCTCGGAAAAGCCAGGTGCAGGGCAGGGAGCTCTGCCCCCTTCCCGGCCTCTGCTGGAGCCGCCGGGCCTGGCCGGGAGCCCCGGGTGTGATGTGGCAGCAACCAAGCCCTCACTTACGCACTGCGGGGCCTCCAGCCTCCCCGAGCCTGCAGGGCACAGGGAGCTCTGCACCAGCCCGTGCCCCCTGCACCCACTCCCCTCGAGGCTCCCTGCCACAACCACCCTGTGGGAGCCCTGCCAGCATGGAGGGAAGCAGGACCACAACATTGCCATGTTAGGAGGCAGCTGTGCTCCCCGGTACAGGCTGCTCGCTTGAGCCCCGGCCAGGGGAGCAGATGTGGGAACTGGCTGTGCCCGGTTCTCAGGATGGAAATGGATTTTTCCTTCTCCATCCCCCAGCATCAATCACTTTTTCTGTTCAGTTTTAGCCAAACCAGAGGAACAAAAAAAAAAACCATGATGCAAGTAACATGAGCTGTGAGCCCCAGTCGCAAGCTCTGGCCAGGCTCTGTGTTCTGCTCTGCTGCCCTTCCACAGCCCTGTGCCTTCCATGAGTTTTGGGCCCCCAGAGAGCCCCATTTGAGCTCCCTGAGTCCCCAGGTTTGGATGCACCTCATCTGGGCCAAGACAAAGCCTGTCAAACCACACACTGTTGCCCTCACCCTGAGAGAGGTGACATGAGGTGTCACCGTAGTTCTGGGACATTTCCACAGAGCTGACCTTCCTTGGTTCTTGGCCACCCGCTGCTGGCAGGTGGCAGGGATTGTTGCACCTTGTTTTGCAAGGGCTACTGCTGGACTGGTGGAGCTGTTTTCCTGCTAAGGGGGACACTGCAGAGCTCCCAACTGATTCCTGTCCTGTGCTGAGGCCAGCTGCTCCCTGCAGAGCTCATCCAACCAGCTGCACACCAGCTGCAGCAGCCAAGTGTTCCATGTTTTCAGAGGTTGTGTGCTCCCTGCAGAACTGACCTGGATCACTGGCCAGGCACAGCACAGGCCCTGCTGGCATCACAGCTGGTGGTGCTGGGACACCAGGGGATGCTCTGGAGGGGCAGAATGGCTCCAGGATCCCCCCAACATCTTACAGGGCCCAAGGAGTGAAGATGCAGAAAGCCAACACTGATATCAGAGAAGGGCCTGAACAAGCTGCAGCCTGGGTAATATGCCAGAGCCCAGAGAGATGGGGCAGGTGGGATACACCTGGACCTCTACCCTCTTGGAAGGGCTGGGAAAGGACCATTCCATGCCTGCCCCAAGCTGCTGTTGCTGGCCCCGGCTGCTGCCCTTCTCTGAACCAGCACAGCACCATCTGCCTCCAGTCTGGGATCAGCCTGCAGCCGTGCAGGGACCAAAGGAGTCAAACAGCAGTTCTAACTCTGTTCATGTCCCATCCCCACAACAAAGCAGTGAGACAGACCTGTCCTGCACCTCCCACCCATCCCAGGCAGCCCCTGAGCCATTACCTTTTCAAGTGCTCCAGCAGGAAGAGGAAGGTGATGAGGTTGGGGTCAGGCAGCGAGCGGAGAAGGTGCATCATGCAGTTCTCCTTGGCAGCAGGATCTGAGAGGGCTGGAGGCAAAGAGAGAGAGGGCTCAGGACAGGGTCTGGTGCAGCAGCAGCAGCACCCACCACAGCCAGATACCTCCCAGCAGCCAGTGTGTAGCACTGGAGAGCAGCACCACAAGCCCTGAGCTGGCCTGGAGCCAGCAAGAACAGCCAGGACCTAGTGGGCCAAGCTCCCTTGGGAGTCTCCCATCCCAGAGCAAGCAATGCCAAACAGAGCCACGTTTGTGCATCAACCCCTTCCCATCCCCGAGCCTTTACCAATCCCCTCCATGAAGGCGGGGTAGAGTCTGTCAGTGAGGAGGGGCTCGGGCAGCTCACGGAAGTACAGCTTCAGCGTGCCAGCAATGGCATTGATGTCCATGTCACTCAGCATCACCAGGATGTCCTTGTTATCTGTCCAGAGAGCAACCACGTGTGAGGCCTCCTGCCCTCCTTCCCCTCTGGGTCTCCACCCTCTGTGTCACTCCAGCTATGCAGACAGGCTGCCAGCTGGAGGGCAGGGACAGCACTGCTGGGTTCACAGCCCCATTAGCCAGGCTGAGGCTGGGAAAAGCTGAGTGGTTCCCGCCTGGCTGGGCAACAGGACGCAGAACGATTTCCAAATCCATTTGCAACGTTTCCCTGACTCAGTGTCTCCCAGGAGCCAGCCAGGAGTGGCGGCAACTCAGAGGCACAAACAGGGCTGGGATCTCTGGGTGTTTTTGTCCCTCTTCACCCCCAGCCCCTTCCTGTGCAGAGTGGCATATCTGGCACACATGCAGTGCACTAACCAAACCCCGAGCTTGCAGAGGGCTGGCGGGGTCTCAGTGCCTGTGAACCCTCCCATTGGAACACCAAGCTCCCCCAGGACACTCACTGGCATCAAAGACAGCTTTCAACGCCTGAATGTCAGTGGCAACTCCAGAGATCCTATAGATGCCAACCTCCTCAATGCCCCTCTTCTCCACCTCCTCGATGCACTGGCGCACGATGTAAGGCACCTTGGAGCGCTCGCGCCTGGCTCAGGAAACAGAGCTGTCAGCAAACGTTCCCAGGGGATCCCAGGGCAGCCAGCCCAGCCCTGCAAACCCCGGGCCAGGGGCAGGATGGGCATGCAGGAGGGAAGGATGGGAATGCACAGGGAACAGGGAAGTCCCCAGCAGAGAGCAAAGGCCAAGCTGCCCAGTGTTGGTGGGAACAAGGGGACATGGTGCAACCCCCCTCCCCAGGGACGAGAGCAGATCAGCCCGCACAGCCCTGCATTTACTTTGTCACGACGCTGATTTTGACCCCGAAGACACCAGTCTGCTTTTTGGACGGGGTCCTCTTCAGGCTCATGTCCCTGCTTGTGAATTTCATGGAGAACTCCACCTTGATCTGTGGGAGACAGGGAGTGAGTCCTGGCTGGCCTGAAGGCAAGAAGGGGCTGCATTCCCAGCGAGGGGCTGTGGGTCCCCCAGCCCCACTTACCCCGTTCATCTCAATCACGTCCATGTGCCAGTTTTTCGTCTGCACGGCCTGTGGGTCCAGCTGTGGGGAGAGATGTCTGTGAGTTCTGTGGGGACACAGCCTCATGCCAGCCCTGCTGTCATCCCAACCTAGTGGCCCCCAAAGCCCCTGATGGTGTAGGGCACAGGACATGCTTTTCCTGGGCATCATGCTGCTCATGACCAGAGTAAGGAGAGGTTCCCCTTTGGGGTCTGGAGTTCCTCTGGCTGTGCCCTGAAGCCAGGTGGGCTCATCCCCCCTGTCCTGCACTCTCCCCAGAACCCCTGCAAGGCAGTGCTTTAACCCACACCCAAGAAGCAAGAAACTTCCAAGAAATTAGGACTATTTCTGGCGGCAGATTGATGAAACAGAACTAGGGCAGCATTTTCCATGCAGAAAAACAACATCTCCCCATAGCCAAGGCTATTTATAACCCCTGGGAATGACAGGCTCTGCTATTTCTGGCTCTGGGGCTAGCAGGGGACTCGGTGATGCTGCCCCAGCGCCCGGGTGCAGTGAGAGGTGCTGGCATTCCCAAGGCCCTGGCACGTGCCATGCTGGGTTCCGGGCCCCAGGGCTGGGCAGAGGCGGGTGCAGTTGCCTTTTGGGGCTTTTTGGTCTCCAGCTGGTGGTATTGATCCAGCCCCATCGATCCCTGTAATGCATGGGGCGGGCAGCCCGGCACTAATGTCCCCTTGGGGAAGGGGATGGGATATGGGAGCTGGTGGGGGCTCCCAGGGCTGGGGACACAGCAGCTGCCAGGCCACACTTGCACCAGGCACGCGGGGTCACTCTGCAAGGACACAGGAGCTTCCTGCAGCTGCTGGGTCAGGAGATCCTCTGGGCAAGTGTAAAGATGTCCAGAGCTGCTGCTCCAGCCACGGAGCTGCTGTTCCTGTGCCCATAACACTGTATGTCATGATGGGGGGGCACTGTGGGGTCCCTTATGTTCCTTCTAGCACACCAAGACCTCACAGTCCTAAGGACAGGCTCGAGCTGCCCTGACTCTTGGCACAGACCCAGCACAGTGGCACAGCCACATGCCCAGCCCTGTGTCAGTGAGCCCAAGCAGCTTCTCAGCCATGGGAAAACTGTGGTTTCCAGCAAGGCAGAAATGCTGCTGTCTCCAGCATGGCCCAGGAATGGCTCTTCACATGGAGCCCTCCCTGGTGCCCTAGCCCAGCACATGGAAGAGCCCAGCAAGTGCCCCGCTGCTTCCTTCCTCTGTGCCAGCCCTGCGGCTACTGGAGAGCAGGAGGAGGAGAAGGAAGGCTGCAGCTGCCCTGGTCTCCCATGGGACCCTGCAGCAGGTCTGGACACTGGGATCACGAGACTGCAGCCAGACCACAGCCAAGCCCAGTCCTGCTGCTCCATCTACTCTGTGCTCCCCCACAGCACTCTGTGCATCCCCCCAGTACTGCCATGCAGCCACCACAGCTATTGCCACTGTCCCAGAGACTTTCATCCTTTTCCCCACACATCCCTGTCCCACTCATGGCAGTGAAGCCCCTTCATCCCCCTGCCAGGTCAGGAACCTCCCTGCTCTGCAATGTGATTTTAACTGCAGCCACCATACATGCCTTCCCCTTCCCCATCCCTTGGGTTCCTCTGGCTCCAATGGCTCTGGCAGCTCACATCTGGAAAGGCTTTAGCAGAGCTCTGAAGAAAGCTTTAACAAAAGCCAGGTTGGCTGCTGCCAGTGCTGCAAAGCACTACCCTGAGCACATCACTTCCCTGCAGCCCCTTCCCCCTGCATGGGCAGAATCATCCCACAATAGCCAGCAGGGCCCAAATTTGGGCTAGTTCTGCCGGCACCATGGGCCTGAGCCCCCTTGCAGCTGGGGCAGGTCCCTGTGCACCACTGGGGCAGTGCCTGTGGTTCTCTGACCCTCCTGGCCAGCATCCCATGCAGCAGCAGCAGCAGCAGCAGCAGCAGCACACGACGCTGCCACTCCCCAGTTTAAGCAAAGCCGCGTCCAACGCCTCATTTCCAGGCGTGGGAGGATGGACAGGAGCATCCACCCACACAGCCACAGACAGCTCCTGCCCACAAAGCACTGGCAAACACCCTGTCCCAGCTCCCACCACCATCTCCTTCTCCTCTGAAGGGAGCTGCCTTGCTCCAGCAGGATGCAGGGACATCCCAGGGCAATGGGGAACTCCGGGGCTAGGAGCCCTGGGGAACAGGCTCCGAGCCAGCATTGTGCAGGATGAGATGTCAGCTCCTCTTTGCAAGATCAGATGGCTTCAAACACCACCCTGTGCCAGGTCATCAGCACGTCTCCAGGCTGCTCCCTCCTGCATCTCAGGGACTCTCAGCCATGGTGGTATCCATGCCCAGGTCAGCATTCACTGTGGTGCTGCTCTCATCCACGGCAAGGTGAAACACCCTCTGTTTGTTGCCACAGGGATGTGCCATCATCCTGGTTTCCCAAATTATCCAAAGCTGTTTGCTTGTAGGACAAGGCCCCGGGTTGTGGAGGAGCAGAGAATGAACATCCTGGCAGTCCTGCAGCACTTTGTGTGTTCTGGGGAGGTCCTGCTGGTGCTGACCCTCCCCTCCTACTGTTTGTCTTGTCCATGGCACAACTCCAGACTTGAGGTGATGAGGCTACATCCTGGAATTTTGTCCTCAAGACACATCCAGGTCATGGCACTGTGACAGACCCAGGCAGGGTTGGATGCCCAGAGCTCCAAGGTGAGGAGCTGCTAGGGCTCCAAATCCTCATGGTGGCTCCCAGGGCCCCAAACACTGGGATGCTGCGGTAGTGCAGGGTCTGTCAGGCTGGGCATGTCCCTTCCTCACATCTCAGGCCCATGAGGTCACCCAACCGTCAGCCTTGGGTGAAGCAATTGGGAGCAAACTGGTGACTCAGTCTGCGAGGTCATCTCTGCCAGGGCCCTGGGGAGCAGGATCCCAGAGGAGCTGCTACAGCCAGTGCTGCTTCCCATCAGTGTGGCACCCCCGGATTCCCCAGCCTGGCCTCCCAGGACTGCCCTGGCAAGCAGATCCCTCACCAGACCTCCACGCCAGCAGCTCCAGACAATCCCTGAGCCCCCTGGTGCCATGGGGCAGAGCAGCCCCCACACCAGCAAACACTGCCAGTGGCAAAGTACAGCCCTCCAAAAAAGCAGTAAAAAAGCAGTAAAATAGCAGTAATTCACAGCCCCAACTGAGAGTGACCCGAGGAGCAGCAGCAGCACCCACAACCCACCAGGACCCTGCTGGGGCCACATCCTGCCCTGCAGCCCCAGGGCTCCCAGGCAGCAGCTGGCAGGGAAGCCAGCAGCCACAATGGGCATGGGAAATAAAACCCCTTCATGTTTTGACCCAGCAACAGCCGCTGGGCAGCCTCCCCACAGAGCTCTGGCTGCCCCTTAATCCCCTGTGCAGAGCACAGAATCGAGGTTAATGCCGCTGCGTCACACGCGGCCCCGCCACTGCCAAACAGAGCCCCCACGGGCCCAGGCAGCCCCTGGCCACAGTCACAGCTCAGCCCCGAGCCAGCACTCCCTGGGCACAGGGACTCCACCGAGGGAAATCCCCAGAGTCCCCCTCGGGGCTTTTGGGACAGCCTGCAAGGGTGCTGTCCCCCTCCTTTGCCACCTCTGTCGCACATCCCTGCGCTGTGTCCCCACAAAGACGGCAGCACTGGCTGATGTGGTTGCGACACAGCTGTGAGCTGGGAAAGCCTGGACTGACCAGGGTTGCAAGAGGGGGGGATGGAGGCATTGGGTGCTGTGGCACCCCAGAAACCCGGCCCCAGCCAGCCCAGAAGCATCACTGCCTCCTGGGCAAGCTCCAGGGCTGGGCTGGGCAGGGGCTTCCCTGCCCTGCCTCTGCAGGAACCGCCGGTGCAAACGGCTCAGCCTCCTGGAGCCTGCCAGCACACACAGGGACAGAGAAGGAGGAAAACAAACACCTCACAGGCTGCCAACTGCATCCAAGAGCTCCCAAAGCACCCAAACAGCCTCCCTGCTCCGTGCACAGACCCCGCAGCACTCACCCTCCACACAAACAAGACAGCCTCCCATATCAGCCCCCCACCAAAAAGCCACGGTCACCACGCACGACACAGCAGAGCCATCCCAGAGCCCAGCACTGTCCCTTGCAGCCACCCCCCGCACCCGGAGCACCTTCTGCCGGAGCAGTTTGCTGCGCACCCTGCCCCAGAGCCGGGCGCCCGTGTTCGGGGCTCGCTTCCCCTCGGGCTCCTCCACGCCGCGCTCGGGCTGCTGCTCGCCCCCGGGGCCGGGGCTGCCCTCCGGCTGCACCAACACCTCCGTCATCGCGACAACCGCTTCGGCTCCGGGCAGGCGACACGAGGGTGGCCGGGAGCGTGCCCGCGGCTGGGCTAGCACAGCACCCGCATCCCTTCTGCCGGCGGGGAGAGGCTCAGCGGGGGCCAGCCAGGGGAGCCCCGCTCGGGCGGCGAGGCGGCGAGCGGCCAGGGCTCATCTTCAGGGTGTGAGCCAGGCTGGCGAGGCGGCGAGGCAGCCCCAAAAACCTCCCTCCCCCTGCGAGGAAGTGACTCAAAGGCAGCCCCCCCCGGCGGCCCCCACGCGTTTAACTCTCGCCCTGCCGCCCGCCGCCGCTCGGGAGCGCCGGGGGGGCTGCGCGGGCTCCCCGCCGCCGTTATCCGCCGTTATCCGCTGTTATCCCCGTGCTGTTATCCCTGTGCCGTTATCCATCTCCCGTTATCCCTCTGCCGTTTTCCGCCCCGCAGCGCCAGCGGCAGCCGCTTGCCCCCGAGGCACCACCGCTGGCGGCTGCAGCATTCCCGGCTCCACGCAAGAACCAGGCTGGCTCTCCTGCTCTCAGCAAGGGGCACGAGCAGGAGGCTTTTGGGGTCTGCTGTCACGCTTAGGGACAGCTGGGTAGCCCCCTGGCCCTTGTCAGCCCCACTGCCAGGGGGTGATGGGGGCAAGGAAGCACTGGAAGGGTCCCTGCCTGCTGCTTCTGACAGATGAGGCGCAGGTTTTGGGGGACTTTATTTCCCCCTAGTCCATCCCCCAGCAGCCCCTGGAGTCCACAAGGGTCACTGTGGCTCCCTGCAGGTCTGGGGTGCCCCAGCACCACAAATTTCCCCAACCAGAGCCTCTGCCAGCCCAAGAAGGGGGCAGACAGACAGGCAGCTATTCCCTGAGGGTACAGCAGGCACCATGCCCATGACAACACAGGCTCTGCTTCAACAGCCACATCCCCCCTGTGCATCAAATGGGCTGAGAAACGGGGTCCTGAGACCCCCTTCATGCACCTACTGCCTGTCTCCTTCAGGGCATGGGGGCCACATCCAGCCTCTGTCCTCTACAGCATGGGCACAAGCACTCACAGCCTGCTTTGCCCACCACATCCGTCTGCCATGCTGGCACAGCACCACACAACCCTGCCAGCACCCAGCAGACACAGCCCAGCTGCTGGGAGCAACTGGGACAGCTCAGAACAGGGCTGAGCCCTGCACTGCAAGGGGACATGAGACCCTCATGGGGACATGAGCCAAACAGAGCAGCCTTACCCTGACCACAGCACATTCCAGCCTTAGAAAATAGGGTTAATAATAACAAAACAGGGTTAATGCCAATCAGGAGTCACACCTAGTGACTCCAATCATGCCAGTGCTGCTGTGTGGAACCAGCAGCAGCTTTAATGAGCCCAGGGACCAGCTGGGGTGAGGAACATCAGGGCAGCATCTCTGCCTGACAATCTCAGGGAGAATGCAACGGGGGCAGCTCTGGGGCTTGACTACAGCCCACAGCCCCAGAAGCAGCACTGCCTATCCTGCTCACTGCTGTCCTGCCCTGTCACCCAGCCCACCCCTGCGGCAGAGGCTGAGCTGTGGCTCTGAGTGACAGCAGGACAGCCCCAACCCTGACACTCTTCCATCCATCCAGATCCTCCTTGGGATAAGCAGCCTCAGGGCCTTCTCTCTTTCCCTTTCTTCCCCCACAAGTTTTGCACGGCGGTACGAGCTGTGCTGTCCCTGTCCCGACCCCCGCATCTCCCAGCATGACTCATGTTTGTTGATCCAGGCTATTTCCGAGAGCGCAGCTGGACTGATCCCCGCGGGACACCGAGCCCCTTCCCTGCCCTGGCCTTCCCACTTGGCCCAATGCCACCCCCACACCACTGTTTCCTGGGGGAAAGGGCAGCAGATGGGTGATTTCAGGTATGAACAAGCCACTGGTGAAGCTGAGCCCCCACTTCCCACCCTGTGCCCCCTCCAGTGCTGTTTCCCCACAGCATCCCCTTCCCAGCAGCATTTCCATGCTGCTCTCTGCTCCCCTGGGACCTGCCCTCAGTTGCTTTCCCACGGAGCAGGCAGCCATGAGGGGCCCTTTCAAGTGGCCCTGGGTCCAGGGCTGTGTCCCAGGCGTGACCCTGTCCCCAGCACAGCCAGGCTGGGGTGCCCACAGGAAAACACAGGGACACCCCCAGCCTGAACTGCCCTGGGCTTCCCTGCAGCCTGGCCAAGGTGGCTGCAGGGGGAATGTGAGGTCTGGGGGTTGCCTGCTCCCCGCTCCATCCATCCTCCTGGTCCTGCTCACCTGGGAGCATCTCAGGGCAGCCCATCCTCCCTGCCTAGCAAGCACCAATCAGAGGTGGCTCAGCCGTTGCCCTGGAAACCTCCGTTGCCATAACAGCAGCTGATGGAGGCACAGGGAAGGCAGATGGTGGCAGAGGGGGACACAGGAGGGACGGGGGGCTGCACATGCAGAGCCCTCCCTAGGGCAGCTGCCAACCCCTCCCCGCAGCCCCCTGGGGCCACAGCACGGAGAGCAGCAGAATGGAAACACTTCCAGCCCAGAAGAGGCTGGATGCACCTCTGCGGGGAATATCTGGCTTTGCCACCTCCACAAAAGGCCTCTCTCACTTTGTCCCACCTTCTCCTGCAGCACTGTGCCCCAGGACCACCACCCCCCATACTTGATGCCCACCCACCTCACTGCCTTCAACCCCACAATTGCTGTACCCTGCTCCCAAAAGCAGAGCTGCCCACCCCAGGCATCACTCCAGGACAACCCTCCCAGCCCAGGTGCCAGGCCCAAAGGAGTCCTCTATGAGGTGAGAGGATGCCCACAAGCCCCAGTGCATACCTGGATCTGCCCCTTGCCCATGATCTTGTCCACAATTTCGTTGTTGTCCTTGTTGAGTTTGGTCTTGTCATAGCACTTCTCATAGCAGAGGATGCGCAGGGACTGGGAGCCCTCCAGCTCGATCTCAAACTCCTGGGGTGTGGAGGGAGGGTGGCTCAATCCCAGCACCCCAGAGCAGCTCCAAAACTGGGGTTGAAGGGAAATGGGGAGCACAGCCCCTTCCCTGAATCCCACCCTCGCTCACCTCATTCCACTGCGGCTCTGTGGTGTCCCGGAACACCCTGGTCTTGGCTTTGCTGACAAAGTAGCCAAAGGAGTCCACCTCCAGCGTGCAGTAGAGGTCTAGGGGAGCAGACATTGCTCAGCACCCCAGGAACACCCTCACCATCTCCCAGGGAACCACTGTGGGCAGAGCAGGGCCACGTGCTGGACCCCAACTCTTCTGAGCCCACCGGCCCCCTCCAAGCAGGGTGGGCACCCACACTTACTGGCTGACTGCTTGAAGCCCTTAGCAGAGTGGACGATGACGTGCAGGAACCCATAAAGCCCTGGGGACTCGTCATCTGTGGCAGGAGAGCAGAGGCTGTTTCAGGGCCTGGGGCTGGCCACCCCAAGGCAGCCTTTGCCACAGCAAGCACGGTGCCTGCAGTTTCACCCAAATGCCCCCAGGCCCCTGGAGGGACATCCCTAAGTTCTGTATCCCCCACTGACAGACATGCCAAGCTCTCCTGCTGCTGGGGATGATTCCCTAGGATGCCCTAGGGGAGGTTCCCAGTGGGGCTGGCTGGGTCTAACCCTGAGCACACTCATCCTGCCTAGCCCATGGCAGGGGCTGGAAAGAGCCCGAAAGCAGCCCCGTGCTGCAGCCGGGATTGCACGGCCTGGGAGCCCGACGCTGCTCCAGCAGTGCCACCTGGTGGGAAGCTGTCCCCTGCACGGCAGAGTCCCTGCTCCAGCTCAGGGACCCCACACCTCCTGCCCGGCATCATCCCGAGCAAAGCAGGACCCAGGGGCCACTCACCGTCCTTGTTGCTGGTGACTGGGATGTTGTGGACAGTGCGTAGCTTGAAGCAGGATCCTGTGAGCACCTGCAGCTCCACTGAGCTCAGGACAAAGGCCTGGAGGTCTGGGAGAGGACAGAAGCTTCAGAGGGACACAGCCAGTGCTGGTCATAGAGATTGGAGAGCACCAAGCTGGGATCTTAATAGAACTTCCTTGTGGCTTCTGGGGGGACCAGGAGCCCCAAGAGGGCCTCGGCAGCCCCAGACTTACCCTTTTTCTGCAGTCTCTGGATGGCCTCTCTCCACTCGGACCGCTCGTAGTCGGAGGAGAGCAGGAAGAGGTAGCTCTGTAAGAGACAGGGAGATGTGGCAGGCTGCGTGCAGGCAGGGCTGAGCCCAGCCCCAGCCCACCCTCCTCACCTTCCCGTTGCGGTTGTGGATGCGGAAGGGAATGGCAGGGGAGTTGAGGAGCAGCCAAAATTCGTTCTCAAACATCTTCTTCTTGAGGCGCTCGATGGCGCGGCTCTGCCCTTTGTTGGCTTTCTGCAGAGGGGGGCAGAGAGGACCTTTCAGAGGTGCCCTTGTCCCCCGAGTCCCATCCCTGATACAGAGCAAGGCACCCACCCCAAGAGCAAGTCCCACACCCTTCTCTCACCTCCTTCTGCATCTCGCTCTTGATGGTTGAGATCTTCATCTTCATGTCCTCCAGCTCGTGGTCAGGGATGACATGGACCTGTGGGCAGTGCTCCGACTCCTCCGGCGAGGGGAACACCAGGTCGGCCAGGGGCACGTACCACTTGCAGTCGTACTGCTGGTGCTTCCTGCAGCCAGGGCACGGGTGCTGACTGATGCCTTACGCCCTCCTTAGCATGTACCCCAGCCCACTGAGGGACAGGGGGTTGTGACACCTTTCCCCCCATGCCCTGCACCCTCCTTACCCCACTGCTGTCTTCTTGAGCTTGGCACAGAGCAGCACGTCGGTGAAGAGGAAGACGTGCCGCAGCTTCCGTGAGCCCTCCGACAGCTCCACCAGGAAGCCATCCTTGACAAGCTGCCGGGTCTGTGGGGCAGAGGGGCTGCCATGAGAGCAGGCAGGGAGCAAAGGCCAACAATCCATGGGGAGAGGCTGACAATCCTGTGCCTCTCTGTGGCTCAGCCATCAGGAGCATGGGAAGGTCCATGTCCTCTCTGCTTAAGGCACCAGCAAGCAGCAAGAACCAGGTAGAGCCCTAATTCTGTACCTAGAACTGTATCTGGAGAAAGCCCCCAACTCCTACCCAGGCACTGAGGAGCTCTTCAGGGTGGAGACACCAGCCAGGGGCTGGCAGAGGGCTCAGCCCTCACCCTGTGCCCAGCCACTGCCCACCCCACAGGTTCACCTCGCCCTTGGGGGTGGTGACTGCTGTCCTCCGGGGGTCAATGTCCTCATTGATGCTGGAGAGGAAGTTCTGGGAGATGCGGAGGGCATCCTGGAGCAGCGGGTAGTCAGGGTGGTCAGCTGGGGTGTGCTTGAGGAGGTCCTGGAAAGAGACAGGCACAGGTTAGCAGCTTGAAAGCACCCAGCCTAGAGACCCCTCATCAGCACTCCCCACAGCTGCAGATCCCCAGGAGCAGCAGAGACGGAGCCCACCACCATCCCCGTGGGACTGGATCACACTCACATGCAGGACGAGGGTGCTCCGTGTCACCCGGTCGATGGGTTTGTACAGCAGCGCTGAGGGGAGAGAGAAAGTGTCAGCAGCCACCAGGGCTGGAGCCCTGGCCCCAATCCAACCTGTCACAGAGAGCACAGAGGCAAGGAGGGGAGCCCAGATGCCCAGAGAGACCCTGTGGTCTGCGCCACAAGCATCTGGGATGTGTCCTGCACAGAGGCAGCACAGCTGGACAGTCACAGTAGTGCCAGGAGCAGTGGGGAGCCACCACTGCCACAGCCCCGTGTCCTGCTGTGCTGGGGGCACGAGGAACCACAGCTAGGCTGGTCTGCAGTCCTGGGTGGTGAACTGGATATCCCACCCTGGCTGTGGCAGCACAGGACGGTGACAGCCCTCAGGAGGGCAGGGCCTCCCAGGAGGGCTGCACCCACTCTTGCTGTGCGGTGGCTGTGGAACGGAAGAGCACAGCTCATCACCCTCCGCAGCTTTTTCAGTTTCCCTTTTAGCTCAGCAGTGCGTCCTGTCCCTCACCGGGCCCTGCCACCCCATGGGACACCCTGTGCTCACCTCTCTGCACCACCCCAGCCAGCCCTGGGTGCAAAGGTGACCCAGGCTGCTCCAGCAGCAGCAAAACCCCCACCCACAGAGAACACCGGGTGCAAGGCTTCAGCCCAACACCACTGCCCCATGTCCCTGCTCATCCAGGGCTGGGGGCAGAGCTGCGTCACACACGGGGTACAGACACCCGCCTTGTCCTGCCACACACCCTCCCAGCAGGAAACAGCCCCAGAGGCTCTTCAGAGGCACATTTCAATGGAAGCAGACAGATCCTTCTCCTCCCCACCTCTCTGGGCAGGCAAAGGCATAGAGCCCACTCACAGTGCTGTCATTCATGGGGTCACATTCATGTCTCCCCAGACTGCTTCCAGCCAGGCTGATGCCTCTGGGTTTTCCCTTCACTTTGGAGCACTTCCCCAAACTGCTAAGGCTGAGAGCAGCCAGGTTTTGGGCCGTGGGAGAGGAGGGAAAGGTGCCACCTGCTCACCCTGGGCTGAGTCACAGGGAGTTCCCATCCCCTTTATCCCAGAGGGTGCTGCCTCATGCCACCCAGTCCTGAGACAGGGTGGGCAGGGGGTCTCTGCTCACGAGGTGATGATGCCAGGCTGAACCCTAACCAGAGGCTGCACCCCCACAACTCCATGCCAGAGGGTAAAACAAGAGCCCTGCTCCCTGTGACAGCCAGCAAGAACCCTGCTCTGGGATAAAGGTGACAGGCAGGGTGTCCCCCTTCTCCACTATCCTAGACCCACAGGAAGGACGGTCCCTCCTGCTGCCATCACTACAGGCACACAATCCCCCACACAGGGGGAGTTTCAGGAGGGGTTGTCCCAGCACGACAGAGGAGCAAAGGGCTCCTTGTGCACACAGCCCCACGAGCTTCAGACCCACGGGAAGCAGCAGGAAGGGATGCCCGGTGCCTCTCCTCCCAGCCATGGAGACATGGACATTCCAGCCCCACGATACTGGGGCAAATGGGGACCCCTCCCCATCACCATCCACACGGCACAGCCCGGGCAGAGGGGGTCCCCCAGCCCAGGATTCCCCTGCCCACCCCAGCTCCTTCTGTCCCATCACTGGCACCAGCCCCTGCCCGGCGGGGACAGCGAACGCGTGGCTGCGTGTGCCGGAGCCAAGATGATTCAATCGAGCCTGGAACAAAGACGCTCCCAACTTCAGCCTGCAGAGCACGACGCAGCCTCCATCCACCCCCCCCGGCACAGACCCCGAGACATCACTGCCTACCGGCACCCCAAATCGGAGCCGCCCCCCTCGCCTCACCATAGGTGCAGTTACAGCAGAGCCGGACAATGACGAGGATTTCCATGGCAGCCCCTTCTCCACGCAGCCATCGCTGCCGCCCCGCAGCAGCTCAGCCCGGCTGCGGCACAGCCTCGGCACGGCCCCGGTACAGCCCCGGTGCAG
>VWZS01007723.1:0-12085 GCA_013397075.1 Rhabdornis inornatus | reverse complement strand
GTACAGAGGAACAGGATGTTAGGTGAACAGAGGTCTGGAATTAACTGGCGGGCTGGATAAGGGTCTCTGATTAGGCAGATTGGTTTTCAGGACATAGATTTGGGTTTCTAGTGCCAGGCAATATTGAACTTAGGCTCTGTACGAAAGGTCTGGGTTTAAGGCACAACTCTCTTTCTGGTATGCAATATATACATAACTGTATCTGGTATGCGTTTATGGATTTATATATTTTGTGTACTTCTTGAGAGTTTGTAAAAACAGGGTTATGCCCTGACAGAACTGTTGTTTCGTTATCTTTTGTTGTTATCTAGTAGCCCTGCTAATTACAATAAGGGCATTTTCTGATGGTTGTTTTTTCATCAAATATACTGTTTTTACATCCACAGTAGGAGCTGGTACATTTCATTGCAACTCTGCCTTGACTTCATGTCCTTCTCTGCACATATTATTACCTGGACTCAGTTTTCCAACACTTAATAATGTCTTGCCTTTACATTCCCTATTTCTACAACTCCAAAGATCTTATATTCTTCAGATGGATGAGACTATTTGTCATAATAATTTTGCTTAGTGCTATGACACAAACTAATTTAATCCCTAATTACTCCACCTGATAGCTCCTTAAATTCAGAGGGCTTTGTCTTAATCATTAGGGTGTTGTGGCACCTAGACCTTATAAGGAAAATATTTCTTCTCCATGTGAATTCTTTCAAAAGAGCAGCAAGTCTTAAATTTTGAACCCATGGAAGTAGACTGTAAGTCTCCAACAGCTCAGATCTTGCTGTATGCAGCACTGTGGAAGATCTCATTATTAATTATTTTCCTTCAGTTTCATTTTATTTGGAATAATGGGAAGTGTTGCAATTATTTCTGACAGTCTTGTCAAGTTTCCTCCCAGTTGGAAGTTGAAGGTGAATATATTTTCCCCGTTTTTAGTTGTGTTTGCACTACTAATTTGGCATAAAATCAGAACAGTCCTACTGTCTTACATGGAATAAGACTGTTCAAGGTAGAGGGAGTTATCAGCTCAGTTGATTGCTCACATCAAGCTGTTATTTTTCCCAGTGTCAGGGCCTCCAGCTGGGTGGGCCAGTTGTGCTGTGTTGCTCTCTGCATTGTTGCAGGTAGAGCTAGCACGGTAGACAGCCACTTGGAGTTAGTAATCTCTATTGTGATGATAACTGATGCTCTCCATATTGATAGAGAGGGCAACAGTGCCTTCCACGTATTACAGCATTAGTAAGACGAAAACAGACAGAAGTGAGAATTGCAGGAAGGGATAGATGATCAATGCCTGCTCTTGCCCCTTGTTTCTATCTGCAGGTCCACACATGTAAATGAAAAGGTCGTAATTCTTTTCTTTTTCAGAAGCGAGGCTATTATCTGTGCCTGTGAAGGAAGCAGCTCTATGCTATCAGCATGAGGCGTTGTGGTCAGGGTGAACTCAGATTTGTGGAATCCTGGGGGAGTACACAGTGCAATCTCTTTTGATGCCACTTGGAAATGAGAGTACTGTGTCCTTCCCCTCCCAGAACAGCTCTGCTCTGTCATCTGGCTCCCTTCTGCTAAGGGTACAGTGCTTCCATCAATAGTAGTGTTCTTCACCCTTTTCCCTGGCTTTTTCAACTGTTGAATCCTTGTCTGCTGTAGGGGCAAGTGAGGTACTGATGGCTATCTACAGTTCTTTCCCCTCCACTTGTGTTTTGTTTGAAGGAACCAGATGAACAATTTCCCTGAGACCTGATAGTAAGATATGTTGTTTCTATAATAGGGATTGTTTATGTTGGAACACGAAAAATGAAATTTAGATGTTAAACATGTATGCACATGCATATTAAATGTGCATGCACACATACAAATATATGTGCATATGTATTTCACATATGGCTGCAGTAAAGCTTTATCTTTCTCTCTATGTGCTTTGATAACTTTATGAAAGTTTCTGATATAATTAGCCCATCAGAATGTCTCACTAATCCTCACTTCTATTGCTTATTCAGAACTGTTCCAGTTCTTGCATCCATTCTCTACAGTCATCTCTAGGCCTCAGCTTTAGCGTGAGACCTTTAGCCTTAATGACAGCATATAGGTCTGGCTGAACTCTTCTTTCTTTTTCAGAAGACAGGCAAACTTCTTTTGTGATCAGTCATTGGACACTAATTGGAACTCAAACTTGCATCTAAAGGCTGAGCAGTGTCAAAGCATGTCAGGTTTTTTTTAAACTCCTGATTATTGGTATAGGGATGCTTTTAATCTTTGCCAGGTTTTTTGAATATATAATATTGAGTATATTCTGTGGAATCTATGTAAATCCAGACTCAACAGGTCTGGCAAGGCAGAACTTTCTTGTGAAGGGTTCTTCATCCTGAGAAGAAGCTGTAAAAGAACCAGTAGGAATTGCTCAAAGTGGTGCAGCAAGTGTTGAAAAATAGGGAACTTAGTCAAATGTCTGAATGTGAATATAGATGCCTAGTTTTGAAATCTTTGGCCATGATAAAGTAAACTTAGGAATTTTTACAAGCAGTGTTCTGTATCTGTATCATGTCGTGAACTTTGAACTAAAGATGTTTGAATATGGTGATTGTAATATTCGACTTGCTTAGCAAAACTATATATGTAAAACATCATGTAAAAAGTCTAGCCGTGAGATTTGTATCACACCTTTACAGTGACAGTAGATGGAAGGTGTCTTCCACTTAGAGTCATTGTAAAGGACATTTTTTGAGAACATTTCTATGGCAGCCACATGGAAGTTGTGGATAAAAGGCAGAAGAATAACTCTGGCCATTTACCTTCTTTCTTCTGCTATGTAGTACAATCCAATAACTTTTAAATAATTTGCAGCTGCAGATAAAAGCTGATTTTTTCTGAAAATTAAACTAATTTTGTATCTTTTTTTTCAAGAACAAAAAGGAGTCATTAGGACCTCTATAACTGTCATGCTGTACAATAGGCAAAGCTCTTTTAGGGATCAGATAGAGCCTGTATATGGAGCAGGTGTGCTCACAAAATGTGCTTGAAAGAGAACAGGATGCTTAATGGATTTATGCCTAGCTTTGTTACATTTGGATATTCTTTCTTTGTGCTGCTGCCAAAGATGCTATTTTAGGCTCCCAGGTTTCTCTGGTACCACTTGAACTGAACACTTTGTGCTTAAACCCCTCTGAGAGGTGACAACCAGGAGAATAGAACTCCCTGTCTATTTCAAATACTACATGTAGACAAAAACAAGGCACCAGGTCATTTACCCAAACCGTGGGTTATACCCACTGCCTGGGCTTGTGCTTCTTGCAGGCTCCTCTCAGGGAGAGACACAGCTACATCCCAGGCTGCTGCTGCTTGCTGTCACCTCTCTGGGTGAAGCAGAGCTGCTGTTCTTGCTCTGTGCTTGTGTTATCACAGAGGTGAGGAGACCAGGGTAGGGAGGAAGACCTCTATGTGCAGCACCTGTGCAGGTATCAGCTAAAAAACCAGACTTGGACGTAACAAGCCAACGTGATAAGGGAGTGGAGGAAACAGACAAGTAGAAGGAAGAATTTGACAGCACCACACTATTCCATGAACAACCTGACTAGATGAGTTTTCTCTAGGCTTTGAGCCTTGCACATAACCTTAAAGGACTTCTGGTAGGGTAATGAGATCCCTCAGAAGTCCTTCCCAGGCATGGAAAGCAGCCTATGAGGAAGGCTGGCATGATGACTAACCGGAGAAATGGAGAACAGGCAGCGGGATGAAACTGGGAACAAAGACAACATCTAGAGGCAAGAATGGCAGGCATGTTTGTCCAGTCATATCCACAATATATATTCCTCTCCTCTGATTGTTGGTCAGTACTGAGAGTCTGCGATGGCAGTGAGGCAAATGTGCCTCAGACCAGCAGGTAATTGTCTACCGCAGCAGCTTGGATTTTAGAATTTATGGGGTCATGGTTTCATTAACAAGTTTGGAGTTAAACTCTCTCCCTAGCCACTCTGGGGTTTCCTATTGTAGTTTATAATTTTGTACAGCAGTAAACAGAGAAGACAGCCCCAGTTCTGCTGATGGACAAGATCAGATGCTTGCAGCATGGGCTATAATATTAAAACCAGGTCATAAATTAAAGAGGTCACAATCAACTTGACAATTCTGCTTTCTTTCTTATATAATTTTCCATATTATTACTGATAAAAGAAATATAAGATTATTTCAGTTGCAGCACCAGCTGTACTGTTTAGTTAACATTTCTGTGTTAGGTGTAACTTCTAGATTAATTTACTTTTTTATTATTTCCTCAGGATATTGTATTAGCTTTTATATAAGTCTTTCACAACAGTGCAGGAGTTAAGGACACTCAGAATCTTGTAAAAGGCTTTAAAACTAATTTCAGTTGTTTAAAAAGTAAAGTTTGAGTTGTCTATCTCCTTTTAGAATCTGTGTATCACACAGATTCAAACACTGACCTAATTTTTTTCTCTTTTTGTCTGAAGGTAAGCCAGGATTAGCAGTGCTGCAGAGAAATGAAATACAATTGATGTGAACTTAAAGGTAAGATGGAGTCCTTTCAGGCATATTCCCTCTCAGATTTTTGGTAACACAGAGAGCCTTCACTTTCTAGCAATTCAATTTCTTGCAATTGAATTAATATGCTTGAGACTCAGAAACAGAACTATTGCCCATAGAACCATTTTTCATCTTCTCAGCCTTCTTTGATGTCTGAAAGGCAGGACATAGGGATGAGGAAGAACAGATGGAGGAGACAGGTGGGGCTGGGAGCTGGGCAGGGGCAGCCGTGGGGGAACTGGTGGTGGGGAGCTGTTAGGCTGTGAGTGTTAATTGTGGAAGGAGAAGGCCTGGCACCCCACCCTGACTGCTGACCCTGAGGGTGATGCCAGCTCCTACCAGTCACTCCACTAGCTCAGGCATAAAGCTCCAATACTGCAAACTCCACCTATGTTGTAATTCCATATCCTACATATGAGTGGGCTACACTTTGAGGTCCCCACATATCCTCAGTTACACCCCTGAGGTTTGTGACTTCAGCAGATTTAATTATATGATTATGTACCATTTTGTCCACAGGATTTTTCCTCAGTCTGTGAATGAGATGGAATTGCTCCGGGGATGAATAAGAGGTGTGCAGCAAAGGAAACATTTTTTTTCCTGCAGGAGTCAGATTTCATTTCTTTCTGGAGTCTGAATAAAGCTGATTGGTTTCTAACAACACTTCATGTGGGGAAAAACGCATTTGGTTTATGAGGTGGATTATAAAAATTTTCTTCTTGAATGGGTATTAGAATTATGGGGATTTTTTTGCTTCCTTGATGCCTGATGCATAAACTGATTACGACAAGACCCTTCCAGTTCTGTGCAATTAGGTGAAGCCCTCCTTCCCCTTCCTGACTCACAAGGAGATGAAGAACGCTAGAGGGGAGGCGGATGGCAGCATGCACAGACAGGGAGGAAAATGGTCTGATTTTGGGTGAGCTATTGAAGAATGACTGTTTATTCTTCTGCAGTTTTCCTACATCCTAATTAGTACTTAATTTTCCTAACAGGATATATTCTGTCACAAGATACCTCCCATGGAAAGCTTCCAGTCGGGGGTCCTGATTGGTACAGGAGATTTCAGGAAAAAAATGGAGATCTGATGGAGAAGGCTGAGGTCCGTCCATGTTTCTGCCACAAAGCTGTGATGGTTTTGGTTAAGTTGTTATTATTATATTAACTTTTCACAGTCACCAAATCTCCCCTGTTTTCCAGACAGCTGCATTAAGGCCATTTATAAAGGCAACATATGTTTACAGGTGTAGACAACACCACCAATACCTAAATTCAGTATAAAACACTCTAGAGGTCTAGAAGTTTGGATGACAAGTTTTTCAAATTGGGTTTTCACAATTACAAGCCCTTTGGTAAACTGAGATTATCAATATTTATTCATGTCAAAGTTGTTGTGGAAATAAATTAATTAATAAGTTTGATAATTTAAAATTACTATCACAGAAAAAGTCATAATGACATAATGACTAGTTGAACCTTGAGACGATGAGAAAACAGCATAGCTGCTCATACTTTAAACCACTGCTATGGGTGGATTGGGGCAAGGAGGGAAACATATTTGAACAGGTCTATTGTGCAGAAAGGGAACACATGGAGGACCTTTCCAGGGCTTTGCAACTTTAATAATGCTTTTTAATGTGGGAAACAGAAAAACAATAGTTGGTAACTAGAGCTCCCCTAATACAATAAAAGACATTCTAGCACTTATTTTAGTGTTTACAGTTTTGAAGGACCTACAAGTTTGTAGGACCACTGAACTGTGTGTATTAAAACATGTATTATATCTATTGTATCTAGACTATCTCTTATAGAGTAAATAACCTACTGTGGCTGAGTCTGTGACCCTTTTGGACAACCTCAATAACTCAGTTGCAAAAAGACTATTTGACTGAAGGAGAAAAACTCAACTTCTTGGGTATATGCATTTTAAACTACCCAGGAAGGATCAGGTACTAAACACTTTCAAATATCCAATCCCAACTCATAATTTAATTACATTATAATAAAAATATTAACTTCTGATTTCCTCGACCTGGCTGGGGAGAAGACTCACTTTATCCTGTCACCTAAAAGTGTGTGCAGTTTGTAAGGCATGGATTTTCCTTGAAGTCTTAACTGAAGTAGAAATTTCAATTGCTAGTTGCATAATCTTTTAAAAAACATGCCTCAGATTCATATGCACAAAAATTAATTTCCCAGAGAAGGTTTTGGATATACTCCAGTTTGTCAAATAATTTTAAATGTCCTGTTTTTTTATTATCTGGTCAGAGAGAATGAGCTGCTTGCAACTAGTCAAAAGCTAAGAAATCGTTTTGCAGATATTTGACAGATCATTCAAGAAGAGAGTGAGTCTCAAAAGACTGATGTCTGCCCAAAAAGTCCATGTACTGTATGTTAAGAAAGGTGAACTTAATAAAAATAATCTACTGTATTGATTAAAAAATTGGCCAAAACATTACCTTAAAATTGTAACAATTCAAAGCTTACTGTAGAATTTCTGTTTACTTGTAGGATGTTTCTCTTCATCCTTTTAGCTATCTGTATATTTTCTGGTGCTTTTTTACAAAAAGAAAGTGAATATTTGCTAGCCATATGATAAATTTTATAATTTTATTCTGCTATTAAGTTTTTTAGGTTTTTTTTGGTGCCAGGTACATGTTAAAGAAATGCAGGTAAGAAGGCCAGAGAAATGCATGAGCATGTCTCCGGTTTTAGAAGAAGAGGAGAAGTCTGAGGTGAGTACTCCAGAGAACACTTTTCTAACATGAAAATGGGAAGATCTGGTAGTGGTATGACCCTTTCAGCTGGCATTTGTAATCCACCATTTCTACAGAAACAGGTACAAAACTCAAGGGACACATATGACCACACCCATACCAGGTACCAGTGCAGATGACAGACATTATCATAACGTTGTTAGTGGCCTATAAAGCACTCAACAAAATGGTGCTCCCTCTGTGCATTAAAATGCAAGCACATCTGTGCCAAGAAAGGTTATCAACAATCCTTACTGAGGCCCTGTGGTGGGCCACTGTGGTGGCTCATGGTAGTGACACCAGAGCAAATGAATGCATCCCAGGCAGCAGCATGGTAAGAAATTATCTGTAAAGATCACTTGTGACCCAAAGATGGCAACAGAAGCAGTAGGACTCTAATCACAGTTTAACCCTCTAACCTCAGTCTGTACCTATGAGCCACAAGCTCATTAAAACACTCTCCTAAACTAGTGCTCAACACTTCTGTTACAGCTGTCCGTTTCTATCCCTGGGCCTTTGGTTTGGCAGATGCTCTTTTTTACTTGGAGATACTCCCTCACTGAAAGGGATTGGTGATTTATCTTGTACCCCCATTTAGGACAGCAGTGACCATGCAACTCACAGCAACCAACCTGTGAACTCCACAGAGCCTCACCTGTTCAAGCCCCTCAGTTTGCTTAATTGCAGATGTTGTAAATGAAAGGCAGTGCAGATTCCTCAGCGGTGAGGCAGAGCGCTCAGCAAGTGAAAACTCTGGCTTTATGGGAGCCTGGCTTTATGTCCACTGTGGAGCACTGGGACACTGGCACTAGTCAAACAGGGACCCAGCACCATGGAGCCCTGCTTGGAGTGAGGCTCAAGGGAAGGCAGCGCAGAGTAGTGGGGCTTGTGCTGGTGAACGAACCACGCGCACGCAGCGTCCTGCTCCGCTCCTTGGTGACCCTGCTGATGGAATCAGGTGCTGTGGTCTGAGCTCTGAGCCCTGCAGCTGGCCACTGCGTGGGCAGCCGAGCAGGGGAACCTGCAGATGGAGCGGGAAATGGGAAGTGAGGTAACCCAGGTTACTGTAACAAGGAGACAGGTGTGCTTGGGACTCCGCATGCTCAGGAGGCCAACAGTCCCAGGGGATTGTTGTAGAAAGGTTAACTGCACCACTTAATTAGTAGCTTGTCTTCATTTTCTTCTGTCTTCACTCAGAGTCAGGATTAAAAACATGGAGACAAATTTTCTCGTGTTTGGACTTTGTTGTTTATTAAATCTCTGTATCTAAAGTACAGAGAGTTCTGCACCACTTCTAGCTACCAGCTAAAAGCGAGCAAAATGGAGGCTGAATCTAGCTAGTTACAAGGTATTTTAAAGCTAAACAGTCCGATAAAGAACTAACACCTATATTATTTATACTTTTGACCCAATAACCAAACACCTGTGACCCGCAGCGCAGCACCAACTATCCAACCAGAAACTACTACCTGAAATCATGAAGAAGAAGGAAGAAGACAGAAAAAGACGGCAACCAAAATCCTCCATCTTGTCCCATACCTATGACTATATTCTAAAACCTTCAAATTCAAAACCCTTCACCACGTGAAATCACACACTTCTATTCCAACTACACACCACTGATTCTAACTCCATCATTCAAATTTGGAAGCCTTCTCCAAGGCCTCAAGTCAAAAGCAGTGTTCTCCTGGGGGTCAGTGTCAGAAAGCACAGAAAGTTCAAAACTCACAGTGTTCTGGGTTCCAACAGATTGTGGCCAAATCTTCTGATCTCTGGAGCACCTTAAAGTCAATTTGTGCCATGCACTGCTCCCATTTCTCTGGCACACCCTAATTTTTTCTTGCGGGAAGGTGGACGGCTGGGGTATGTTGTACAGTGCTTTGCTACAGGTGCAATTTCACCTAAATGCTGCCTAGTCAGACACTCTTTGCCCCCATCTCGCATGTCAACTAATTTTGCCAGAAGGAAAGGTGGCAGCTGGCTAGCAGAGCTCAGCCTGCACATCCGTGGTGGACTCATGAGTTGCTGTTTGGCTCAGTGTACCACCTGTGCATGTGTGTCAACAGGTAAAGGCTCTATATCTTTTATTTCTAAGATTATGCTCAGGTGGTTGCTCAAAAATGCTGACTTAAAGGAGAAGCAAAAGAGATTTTTACCCTTACCTTTTCATTGATTGATTTCATGACTAGCCTGGCTAGTCATCTGCTATGAATTAAAATAATTTGTGGGCACAAGTAGGTCCTAGGAGTCTGATATTAAGTTTAGAAATGTGCTGGCAGCTGGAGCAATGTTTTGCCTTGATATTCTTAACAATAGCTTTCACACAGCAGATCAAGGATGTTAGGTTTGGTTGCCTGTTGAAAGGAGATGAAACCTTGCATGCAGCTACTATGTAAATTCTGATGAATCATTGCAGCCTACATGGTTTATGCTTCACTAGTTTCACTAGTTTATATCAGATGTGGGCTGTAGTTCCGTGGTTTTTTGGTTTTTATTGTTTGAGCTTTTTTTGTTTTGTTTTGTCCTGTAGAAAGCCATAAGAAAAGCAAGGTTGATACATCCTTTTAAGAGAAATCTGAGGTAGCTCTTAGCCATGTCAGTTTAGATGGTTGTCTCTTAGGAACAAATAGCCAACATCACTGATCCTACTGCATTGCTGGTCAGGCTGATTTCATATTTTTGTGCCAAGTTTTGCTGTTAGTCATTCAAATGCCCAATTTAAGTAACTTTGTTACTTCAGTGGAGCACCAGTTGAGCAATTTGGGCTTAAATGAGGTGAGACTTTGGTCTTCAAATTACGTTTCTCCTTCTATTTGCATTTTTGTTACACTGTTCAGAAACTGCAAGTATTTTTATTTCTTTTTTAGGGGAAGACAGTTTTTAGAGTAGAGTTTAATTTTGCAAGGTTTTTTAAATTTTGATAGTAAAATATCGATTTTGATCTCTGTGTTCGTGTCAGATGTTCTCTTTCATCAAGGTTTACTTCTTATTTGTATATCCATACTGCTAAGTGGCTCCTAGCCTGGACACACACCTCCAGATCCTATTTCAATTAATCTGTGTCTGTTCTAGTGGTTGTGGTGGGAGAACAAACTGGTACATAGGAGCATAACAGGTGTTGCTTACTTAATGTTTCTGAATGTTCATTTACTACTATTTTTGATATTTTGATTGCAAAAGGAGGAAGACGTGAGGTGTGAAGAGTTTTGAGAGAAAGAGTTCTGTCATTTAGTTTCCCGCTTTAATTAATTTAAATTTGAGGAAAGCAGGAAGTGCAAAGCAGAGTAACTTATAACTTTGAGACTACCCAACTTCCTGTTGTAAAATTAGGTGAACTTTGCTTAGATATGAGTATTGGGGTTTCAGAAGAATAGACTAGCAACCAGGGATTCTCAGTATTCCTTTGCAATCCTGGATAGTCTCCATTTTTATTATTATTTTAATTTATGGTTTGTATACAGAAGAGGATGTATTACAGGTGATTCTGTGCAGCTCAGAAAGAAAAATAAACCTGTGAGGCTTGTCATTGCTCAGCTGCTTGGATGGATGCAGTAGGCAAGTTTCCTTGTAGTTAGGCATTTGCTCTGCATTAAATAGCTACTAGTAATATCCCACAGAAATTCCAGATTATTAGGCTGGTTGAAGATGTGCTGTTGTAGGGTATTAAAATCTTTGATACCAGCTTTGACCATCATCAGCCCTTTTTCTTTTACAATGGTTCTGGTGGCAAACATGAAACTGAAGGAGAGTGTGATTTAGCACTGGACCTCCAAAACCATTTATCATAATGGCTGTTTAAAACAACAATGCTACAAAAGTTAGATTGATAAATCTGCCTAGTAGTTGCCTAATGCACTAAGTTAATAATTGCCTGTCCTGTGTATTCCCAAAATCTTTTGGGGAAGACATACCCAATACCTTTTACACATTATTTTCTCGGTAACAAGGAGCTTGGCTAATATATGGAGTCTATTAAGGAATCATTAAACAGTTTTTTATCCCTCTATTTTTTTGTTTTGATTTTCAAGATGAGGAGGCTAAAAATAGGCCAACTCAAAAGAGGGAGCAGGAAAAGCAGCTGGTTGTATCATTGGTGTCCCCTTTTTATACATAATATAGAAAAAGACTCTGAACTTTGAAAGATTTCCAACATTTTGCATTATTGTCTCTGCCTGAGACTCTTCAAATTGCACTATAGAAATTTCTTAAGGTAACTTTGAACCCTCTGACTCAAGGAATAGCTTCTATCAGTTTCCTGACTGAGAGTGCTTTACCCAAGAACACTCACAGATGGAAAACTGAAGAGATGCTTTCTGGGGACATGTGAGAGAGGGATGTTCTTAGACAAATCTGATGTAGAGGGGGGATTGTACCCTGTTATTCTATGTCCTGGATGAAGGTTGTGAAAAAAGGATTCTTAGCTCTTGTATATTGGAGCAGAAGGACAGCAGAAGTGGAGAAATGCTTTGCTGGGAGACTTAGGTCTGATCAGGGAGAAACTTCCTCAGGAGTTTTAGCATTATACGGCAGTGCACACAGAGTCATAGCATTGATTAAGTTGTAAAAGATATTTAAAATACTTAAGCTAAACTATAAACCTTCCAATGCCACCACTAAATCTAGCTCCTAAGAACCACTGCATCAGATCTTCTAAGCAAATCCAGGGCTACTTATTTTAAGCCTGCCCATGTATGTAGGAAGACTCTTCCAAGCTGGAATGAATGCAAAAGATAGTAAACAGAAGTTTTATTATTGAATGGTTGTACCCCTAACATCCTGTTCCTCTGTAC
>VWZS01007694.1:123837-134170 GCA_013397075.1 Rhabdornis inornatus | reverse complement strand
CTCCTTCCGCTGGGAGAAGACAATACTGATGATAATCCCTCTGTGTGATGTGATATATGACCCATCAACTCAAACATTTTTAGATAAAAAATATCAGTTGTAAGTGAAAATGTTCTACTGGGACTTTGGTGGGGATTTTTTGTTTGGTTTTGCCTGTCTGTGTTGGTTTTGGTGGTTTTTCGGAAAGTTTTTTGTTTATTTGTTTGTTTGTTTTTTGGTGCATGTTTTTTTTCCCCTAGGGTCTTTAGAATTTTAAGATCTGGGTAGAATTTCAATACCAGAACCCATGTGTAAAGCAGAACTACTTTTGCTCCTTTCATCTTGTAAATGAGACCTGAAGATTCAGAGACAAGGTGCATCCAATAACTAGAAAAATTAATGTTTTTTTGTTAACTTGTCAAGACTGTTTGCTTTTCTGTGGCACCTCCAGATCCTGCAAAACAATGTTGTGATTAGCTGAAGTCCACAAACAGCTTTCAGGAGGTTCAGAATAAGAAGAAGCTGGTAAGAAGAGTAAATTGAAGGACAAAGTTAAAGTTTCTCTCTTCTGTTTAGAACAGAGAGTGAGGATGAAGAATACAAGATCTGATTTTTTTCATTTTTCTGTCATGTCAGCTGTTAATTATATGTAAGATTAAATGCACATTTTTCAGCTTCTATTCTGATGAGCAATGGAATAATTGATTGTTTAACTGATTGACTTATTTTGGCATAAAAGTAATCAAAACCAATAAAATATGCCTCCAATATCTCAATATTATTCACAGTTTACATATTTATTGTATTTATTTGTATTTATTTTCTTTTGTAAGTAAAAGATTAGATAAAGAAGAATTTTCAATACTTGGTTTCATCTAATACTACAAAGATATCTTATCTACAGTCTTTTGCTAAATCTAACATTACAAAAGATAAAGCTAATAGATAAATTAAACTATCCTGTAATGCATAAATAGACTCTAGTTGATTCTTAACGTAACTCAGTTGACTTTGGTATGAGTTGCACTGGAGGTGAACTTGGCTGGACGTTTATGCAAACATAGCCTTGAAAAATTAAGTTTATAATGCAAACACTCTTGGGAGGTTGATTTGATACATATCCTCTCATAATATTTGATTAGGTTTTATTTCAAATGTGAATTTACTATGGTGTCATCTTTGCAATCTAGAACTGTTTCAAGGTTCAATAATTTTGTTTGATTGTGTAGTGGTGCAGTCTCCAGAAGATAAATAAATGCAAATAAGGGAAGCAATGAAGAACCATGTATGTGATGTAAGAGATCAAACAAAGTGCCTGAGGGGGGTGAGCAAAAGAGAAAGAAAGAAAAAAAAGCTATCGTATAAAGGAAAACAGGATAGAGCCAAAAGATATATAAAGCCATTTTTCTGTCTGATTCACACTTACAGATGATTTTCCCTTGCATTATAACCTCAAAGGCATTAATGCATCCAATTTTTTCTTTTTTATTCAAAGCTCAATTACTTCCATCATTTCTTCTGGGACATCTGTGCTTACTTCATTAGAACACACAGATGAGACATATTTTCTTGACATCTGGCCAGTTCATTTTTTTTTCTTTTTTTAATTGTTTGTTCCTGCGTCACAAAGTTGTCCAAAGTTAACCTGAGAATAATATGAGATTCATCTCACCGAATTCCAAAGGTTTCACTTTAGGATAGTTTTATCTACTTGATATCTATGGAAACAGCAAGGTACTTTCAGAGCATGAATCCTTTCTTCCTGAAATAAGCACCAGATAGGTCAGGTGGATTTCTCTCTGAAAGTACCTTGTGCCACCATTGTTTTAATAAGATGAGATTTGGCTGTTCAGTGCCAGTGGAGATGCCCTAAGATCCCATCTGGTCTCCAGCTGCCATTCCTGAGAAACGTGTGTCTCCCACTAGACCTGAGTCATGCTGGCCAATTCTGTGTTGATTTCTTGGGTCAGTAAGCACACCTAGAACAGCATTGTAAAGTTTCTGTGACCAATCACAAGTTGTGATTAAAAGTCCCATTTATGTTTTGCTCAGAAGACATGATGATTAATTTCTCCTTGTGTTGTTATTTTTGTGCTGTTTTTGAAGGTCACTGGTCACAGAAAGAAAATTATTCTGTGGTTGAGCCTCATACCCTAAAAAGGCTGAGTCATTTTGTGCAAGCAACAGGAGTGGTGGCATTCAGGTGCCAAAAAAAGGAGCACTTACTGTGCAGTCAGATCTCCTGGCTTATCTTGCCTGGCACTTCAGAAGCAGCTTCCCTGCATGTCTGCCAGAATGATATGGATGTCTCAAGTACATTGAAGATGCTAAAAATGACCCAGGCACCCACTGCTAGGAGCTTTACTCACCCTCTACATCTGTCTACTGAGCCAAAACCACCTCTTTTGTGGGCCTTGCTTAGGTGCCTGAAGGCAGGTGGGCTGGAATCAAACCAAGCTCTGAACAAAAGGTCAGGGTTTCTGTGGGGGAGGGAGGGAAGAGTGAAAACCTGGCTATGTCACAGAATTTTAAGGCACCATGATATATATACACGAAAGCTTTTCAAATCCCTGACCACCTAAGAATAGTTTACACCTAGCCTAGTCTTCACCCACTGGAACTGAAACCCATGGAAAATGTGTGGCATTAAAGAGCTAGGTATAACTTTTAATTTACTTTCTTGTACTGAGTAACTGACTCAGACTTTTCTCAAAAATGCTAAAACCAATGGGAGACTTGTTTTAATCAGACACAGCTTGCTCAGGTTTGGAGGCTTTTACACTCCTTTCTCTGCATTCTTGCCCGAGCTTACCATCAGTCACCTCTCTACCTTCCCAAACCATGGGCAATTCCACAGATGATTCTGAATTATCATATATTTTACAAAAAGTTGTAATTAGTAATCAGCACAATTCCTAAAACATTACAAAGAAAAATTTATTTAATAATCCTGGCAATTCATTAGTCATGTTACCAGTGGAGATTTAAGATCATCTCAACACGGTTTTGGTTCTTGAAACAAAATAATCTTGATCTAGCATTCCTGAAACCTACAGAGGTCTTGCAGACTCCCCATTTTCAACTTTTCAGTAAAATGCATTTTTCGCTGTCCCAGCAGTTGATCCTAAAAACATATTCAAGTGGAAGACATAAGCAGAGCCTGGCAAGGAAAGGAAGGAAAGATGGTTAAGGCATTTAAGGATTGAAAAAGTCAATCCAATAGAGCTGCACCTGCTCTGGTAAGAAGCCATAAAACCCCAGTGCTTTATTCCTGTGACAAAATAGTAATAAGGGAAGGAAATGTCATCAGATTAAGCTGCTACCAAAGATGTCACAAGTAGGGAAAAGAGACTGGAAAGAATATTAACCCGCATCCTCATTACACTAAGTGGTTCTTCTCAAATGACACTAGCTTCTGTTTATAGATTTGTTATGTTCATTTCCAAGTTCTAATCAAGAGCACTAGAAATTACATTTACAGTGTTGTGTCTTTGAGTAGGATCCCTTATTGCTCTTCCCCTGGAGAAGGTTCTCTGTTGGCATGTGAGTGTGCCTGTACACACACACACACATGCATGTGTGTATGTGTGTGTTTGGCTGGGTTGTACCCAGAAAGTGTTTCCTCAATATTTCCGAACACTTTCAACATTTTCACACATATGGGACACACAAACACTACATAAAGTTTCATAAAACAAAGCTATGAAAAGGGATAGCATATAGAATGAAATATGGTATGGTAGATAGTCCTTACTCAATGAGGAGTGAATTTAGGTCTAACTACCAGATGGCAGAGCTGAACACAGAAAATCCATATGTGTGATGGCAGCTAGGGACAGCCGTTGACATACTTGCTTTTCCAGCCAAATGCCTCAGCAGATGCAGAGTTTTACACTTTAACATTACAATATGGCACTAAAACCCGGGAGAAGAGTTATATGCAGGCATCAGAGACAATTTAAAGGGACACTGCTAAATTCTGCCCTCTTCCCAGCATGTGTGGGGGGCTGAAAGAGTGAAAGAATGGGAGCTGGTTTTCTCCATTTGCTGAAGTGATAAGACACTATTTTTTCCTTGTAATACAAGAAGGATAATGAGGAAAGAGAAAGGGAAAAGTGATCAAATTGACAAATCTGTGGGTTTGCTTCATTGTACTGGTAGACTGCTTAAAAAATACCCATATCCCCTCTCATTTAAACGATGTAACAAACTAAGAGTCTTCTAGTCAACAAATATATATGGGATGAAAATCAGTAAATATATTTCTGAAGCTGATAATCTAATTTCTGTATGTGGTTTTGCTTTTTTAGTATTGCTATTATTTTTTTTACCTTTTTTTTATGTTGTATCAAGAGAATTACTCACTGCACTTAGTTCAGAAGTCAAGGATTCGTACAAACTTATGGACAAAATTCTATTGCTTTGAAATCCAAGAGGGTCTTGTAGTGCACTTCCAAGGTCAGACAGATTTTGTAGAATCACAGAGTGGTTTGAGCCAGAAGGAACCTTAAAGATTATCTGGTTCCAACACCTCTGCCAGGGGCTGGAATGCCTCTCCTTAGACCATGTTGCTCCAAACCCCATCAAACCTGTCCTCGAACACCTCCAGGGATGGGGCATCCACAACCTACATGGGCAACCTGTGCCAGTGCCTCACCACCTTCACAGTAAAGAACTTATTCCTAATAACTAACCTAAATTTATCCTCTTTTGTTTTTTACCCATTACTCATTGTCCTGTCACTACAGCTCCTGATGAAGAGCCCCTCTCCAGCCCTCTCAAGAGCAGAGTAGAGGGGGGAGAATCCCCTTTCTTGACCTGCTGCCCACGGTCCTTTGGATGCAGCCCAGGATACATTTGGCTTTCTGGGCTGTGAGCACTCACTGCCTGCTCAAGTTGTTTTTCATCAGCCATCACCAAGCAGGCTGATCTCCTCAGAGCTGCTCTCAATCACTTCTCCACCCCACCTGTAGCTGTGCCCAGGACTGCATCACTCTTGGGCTTTGGTGACCCTTTAAATCCAGCCTCATTCTTGGTCCCCCCTGCCCTGCAGAGCTCTATCCCATGGGACTCTACTGAGAAGGTCCTTGAAGGTGCCAAAGGTTGCTCCCTGAAGTCTGGGGCAGTGAGTTTGCTGCATGCCCTCCTCACTGCCCCGGGGATCTCCAGCTCCACCTTCCCGTGGTCACTTAAGCCAAGGCTGCCTCAGAGCATCACATTCCGCACCAGCCTCTCACTGTGGGTGAGCACAAGGTCCAGTGTGACACCTCTCATTTTTGGCTCCTCAATCACTCATGAAACACCTTGGATATGTCCTCAAATGCTTCCAGAAACAGGGCAGCTACAGCTTCTCTGAGCAACCTGTTCCTGTGTGCTAAGAAAATTTTCTAAGTTGAAATCCTAGCAATGTTTGCAAAACTTCCATTTATTTTACTAAGGCTGGAATTTCACTGTTAATGTTTTTGTGCCCCTCCCTTTTTCCTCCAGACTTTGTTTTCTCATTTACTTACATTATAAACTCTTAAGGGCAGAGACTACCTTCTGCTATCTCTATCTACTGAAGTTAATGTACCAAGGCTGAAATTCTATCTGGAACTTTAGGCACTATTTTTATATAACAGATGATACTGGAAAATGGGAATTTGCCTTGGCTTTCTTGAGGACCAATTTTAGGACCAATTTTTATTCACCGTATATTTCATTTGTACTTCTGGCCTATGTTGGCATTGGTTCTGGTGTGCAGAAACACTTTAAAAGGAAATTTGGAAACAGGAAGAGATTTGGATTTTATGAGGATTTGAGTACTGAGAAGCTGAGAAAAGAGAACAACTTGCAGACTGAAATGTTTACAGAAAATGAGAGGAAAAGGTTAACTGTTCCCCTCACTATTCTCAGACTAAATACAAAGGATAAATCACACTTCATGTAAAAAAAAGGCACCTATTTCTCTACATTGATCACAGAGATGAGTTAAAATAGCTAGTTTGGCTAGATGTCTAAACTCCAGATGATGAAACTTAACCTAAGGGTCTTTTGGATCAGGTCATAAGATATTGCATTCTAACACCATAACGTACCTTCAATTTTTAAACACAGTTTTCCATTGATTTTGAAGAGGAGCTCCTAAAGAAATCAATGTCACGCTATTGCCCTTGTGCATACACATGCTCTAAACCAACAAAGTAAGGCTTATAAATCTGGAGACTGATAGAGAAGGTTCACCATACTAACAAAGCTTCTTATCAGGACCTTCCCTAAAACATGCCCATCCTCCGCTGGAGAGAGATGTGCTGGCTGGTTAAAAGACTTTATCTACTCTCAGTCTTATTAGTTTAGGAAATTAGTTCCTTTATTAGCTTTTGGATTAAATAAATAAAGAGGATACAATTTCATTTTCAATATTGTCATAAGTCTTTCCACCAAAATGAAAAGGAAGCAGTTTCTGATTTAAATATATCTAATATCCTGTAACATCTTCTTCTGTGTCATTTACCTGTGGAAATGTTTAAAAATGAAATTCAAGCTGCTACCCTAGCATGCTGCTAACTCCTGAAACCACTCATGTGTGAGTCTAACTTTAAGTTCTATTGTTTTTGTATTCTCCTGGATTAAGAGGGCTGTAAAATTTAAATTTTCTATTGATATATTCCTTACAGACAATTTAACAGATGCAAGATTATAATCACNAAGAAAGAAAGAAAGAAAGAAAGAAAGAAAGAAAGAAAGAAAGAAAGAAAGAAAGAAAGAAAGAAAGAAAGAAAGAAAGAAAGAAAGAAAGAAAGAAAGAAAGAAAGAAAGAAAGAAAGAAAGAAAAGAAAGAGAGAAAGAGAGAAGACATGCTATATGATGCAATTTTGCTGAAAAAAATCTTCATTTTCTGATCTACAGTAATTTACACAATTATTTCTGTAGGAAATTTAGCTGGGTTACAGAATTTGTCCTGTTAAGCTCAAAAGAGCTAAGGAGGTTGCAAGTCACAGAAGAAATGGGGTCTATTAATATATTTCCCAATACAGTAAAGCTTATATATAAAACACTTCCTCTGCAAAACTCTATGACATAGTCTAGCTTTTTGTTTTATATTGGGAGAGGTAGAGTGATGTAGAATTGATGGCTAAGCAAATTGGTTTCTGTGTCAAGGTTCTTCTGCACAATTTGACTGTTGGGATATAGTACAGAAATCAAGTTATACTTCTCTTCTTTTTTTTATGAAAAAGTTTAATAAACTGGACCCAAAAGTGACTGGATATACTTATTTTTTTCATGTTCATTGAAGTAAACCAATCAGAACAACATCTGATCCTGAATAAAATCCTTACAAAGACAGATTTTTTTAAAATTAATTGGTGTCTTGTAGTAAACAAAAAAACAAAAACAAAAACAAAAACAAAAACAAAAACAAAAAACCAAGCAACCAACCAAACAAACAAAAAAACCCCCACAAAATAACAAAAAACAAACAAACACACAAACAAACAAACAAAAAAACCCCAGAAAACCAACAAACAACAAAAAAAACCCCTCACTTATTTGTTCCACCAAGCATATTGTTTATATTTATGGACTGAAATGAAAAGTGAAAGAGAGGCTTGCAAGAAGATCATTTTACCTCCATCTGTTGCAAAGATTTATATTGCTCATGGAAAATGTCTGCTTAGTCCTTTGGTTCCTATATCAGTAAATCATTAATCCAAAGTAACAGCAGCAAAGCTATGAGTTTAATGGAAATTCTTTTTTTTTTTTCTGCTAGAGAATGAATTTTTAAGAGATTGGAAGAATGCAGTCCAGACAACAACACACACCCCTTAACCATCACCGCCTGTGATTACCACAGAAAGAATTTCACAACGAGTTCCTCCTAGATTATTTCGAATGAAATTCACTAAGATCCCTGAGGTCATCATAAGGTTAGAGGCTTGTCCTGAAGCATACAATACTCCAGAAAAAACAAAAAACAAAAACAAAAATGTAAACATAAACAACAAAACAAAGCAAAACAAAAACACAAAAACAAACAAAAATCAAAACAAACAAAAAATCAAAACAAAACAGAAAACCCCAGAAAAATTACAACAAAAAAACCCAAACTCAGCAATCAAAACAACTTACTTTATCCTTGAATTATCTAAACTATTTCCATGATGACTTTAAAGGTCATTCTTATTTTCTCTCTAGCCTTGCTGTGTTACTCACTAATAAATATTGCCTCATACCTACTGCATAATAGGAAGGAAAACAGGAAGAAAAGGAAAGAAAATAGAAAGGATAGAAAGTAAAATAAAGTAAAAGAGAGATGGAAGAAATAAGATATATTTATTATTCCTGTGGTCTTGTGCAGGGTCAGGAGTTGTATTTTGACAATACTTGTGGATCCCTTCTAAGTCAGGATATTTTATGATTCTGTGACTGCCAGTCATTTCAATTGCTCATTTCTGATTTTGTAGACTCTTTCATATGTGAACAATGATTTGCAAGATTCACATTGACCATGAATTTCGTGTCTCAGGACATAAAATTTAGAGCAAGAAAAAGAAACTAACCAAGAAGGACTTTGGCAGCACCATCAAAGGCTGTAGATACACTCCCTAAACAACCAAGTGCAAGGACAAATCACCTGATTGATCTTATAAAAATCATCTGATCGATCTTATATGATCATTTGTATTCTGCCCAGCCCAGCATTGCATGTGTTCCTGGCTGCATCCTGACAGCTGCATGTCTCCTGGTTGATTATAAATCCTCAGCAGCGATGAAAGGGATTTTTGATAAGCTAATAACTGACCTATCTCTGGACCTTCAATCATGTCCTCTGACAATGGATTACAAGGAGAGTAAGATACTCTGAAATATTGTGATTTTCCAAAATTACTTCATTAAACTGTCTGGGATTTCTGGCCCAAGGTCTTTGTAACAGGATGATAAGTGACTCCTGGTCATAGAAAATTGTATTTATGTAATTTCTGCTGGATGTCTACATTTACTGTACAAAGATTCAAGTGCAAATTTGGCTCTTTAAGCATTATGGAAATTGGTTAAGAGTGATGTGATCATCAGGATTAAATTGCAATTTAAAGAAATCACTGCTTCTCCATTTGCCAGCTCCACAGAAAGACTCAGAAGGTGCCAATGTCCAATTTTGGTCCCAGTGGTGGTCCAAATTAGCAGGAAAGAAAATGGAAGAAGTTCAGGTCTCCTTGCCTAGACTATTCTCCTTGCCTAGGCTGCCCCTGCTTCAGTCTCATCTCTGTTTGCTTAGCATGTCTCAAGAACAAAGAAAAAAAATTAGAAAATAAAATGTCAGACTACAAGAAGAAAATTCAATTACTTGAGCCCTCAATCATGCCTACAAGTAAAAGAAAGCAGATCAATAGATTTTGCTGTAATGTGGCCCATTAAGTGTTTTTCCTTCATGCTGTATCTCTGTGAAGATTTCTATTTCCCAGAGATATATGGAAGAATTCACTGTATAATGTGGGGAACTGACAAGAAGCAAGAACAAGGTCAATAGAACCCATCTGAGGAACTTTTCTTTGTGTGACTGCTTGATTTTTTTAACACTATTTAGTTTTTCACCTCCTGATGAGTGTATGGGTATTAAAAACTACACACAGAAACTCTAGTATTAAGCCTGCACTATATTTTCATAGCTCCCTTGACATTCCTTGCTGTCAAGGACAAAAAGGCCATCTAGTCTGAAACCTTGTACCACGTGGGCAATAAAGTTTCTCCTACAGACCTTTGTGCCAATCCAAACAAATTAAGTAGAAGAAAAATTACCAAGGAGTGAGGTGCTAGTGTCAAATTTGGGAACGTTGTTCTGGTCCTTGCTTCTCCCTGGACCTCCTGGTGAAGGTCATTCAGCCACTCACTGCCTAAGGTCCTTGTTTGCATTATGCAGACATTCCAAGCTGCATTCCTTGAGAAATGTATACTAAAGTTATATACAAAAGGTGCTGCTGATTGTGAGGTAAATTGATTTTTTATGGAGTACATTACTCAGAAGAGGTAACCTAATCCCAGTCTCATTAGCCCGTCCCTGCAATCAGTTTAATTAGACTTGAAAAAAAAAGGTGACTTCTCAGTTTGGGTAGACCACACGCTTTCAGAATGCAAGTGAACATGTTCAGAGGCTAAACCAGCTTGTCTGTAGCTGGTTAACCTGTATGAGTCCACAACTGAACTTCTGAATAAATATTAATGCACCTGGTAAGTCATAAGAGGAGGACAGTGTAGTTTGATCACAGCAGCCAAGAACTATTGTGCACTTTAGGAAAATATATAGTTTTGATGCTAAATCTTTAATGAATAAATCAGCTTAGCATTCTTTTAAGCTATTTCATTTTTTAATAATTAA
>VWZS01007694.1:105442-123831 GCA_013397075.1 Rhabdornis inornatus | reverse complement strand
ATCTGATTAATATTAAGCTATATTAATTAAATTTAATTATGGTTAATTACTAGTTAATGGACTGGTAAAACCTCCTGCAGTAGCTTTGTGTTTCGTGGTTACTTTTTTCCCCCAAAATTTCTTTTGAGCATGATTGAAACTCTATCAGTTGTATTGTTCTGGAGGATCACCTATCCTTTCTCATCTGTGAATATTTTATAACCAGTTTCCTATGAAAAACATGCAATTCATTGACCATCCGTGTTCTTAGGTGTTTGTGCCTTTTTAAATTGTTTTGATACATTTCATTTTAAAATAAATTAATAAGTAATGTTTCACTATTAGAAATTAAACTTCCTGAACCTTTAAGCACACAGTAAGCAATTTATCTGATACATAATCTAATAATTGAGAACTTGCTAATACTTTGTCAATAGAGCACTGCACCAACCTTAAGATTTCATTGAAAAATTCTCCATGTGTACCAACTAATCACATGGAATCTGTTGTTTTAATCTCTAGTAACCTCCTTCTTTTAGTTTTCTGAAACAACCCTAACAATAGAGCCTCATTTTTACCTTTTTTTTTTCATTATGTTTGTATTTTTATGTTTGTGTTTGTTATTATCTTCTGGTGTCCATGGTGTATAAATATTAGTAAAGAAGATTTTTTTTTTTTTGTTAGATGCAACATGGTGAGAGATTAAAAACACGAACAAAATCTTACAAACCCACAGATAAAACAACAAAACCTGAACATTAAATGCATCCATCCTCTTTTCATTCAAAGTTTATTTACAGTTTCTGTTGGGGGGGGCTGGGGAAAGATAAAAGATCTGCTTCTCTGAACAACCCAGTAAAAGCTGCTTTTATACTGAAATGCCCTAAGGCTGTCAAAAGGACCTTGACTGGCATCTGGAATGAGCCATCATCCTGGCAATGGTTTGGCATATCCCAGGATGGTATGTATTAGCATATCCCTGGATATTAGGAGTTATCATATGCCTTAGTAGCACAACTTGCAGATTTTGGATTGTGTTCATGAGAACAGATTTTTCCAACAAGTAACTTGCCAAAGGCTTGATATAAAAAGTACTTATGCCTAATGTCTGTCATTCCATCTATGCCAGTTCATTCTTCCTGGGCTGGACTGGATCCACCCTGGCACCTGAAATGGAGTAAACAAAGTCACTAGCTACTGAAGACTTTGATGTGACCTGTGTTATTTTTACAAGCATTTGCCATAAGGATGGTGACTTAATGTAACACATTATGGCTGACCAATGGTCTGAGATTTCTTACATTTTTATGGACCTCTTAATCTCAAAAAGAGTTCAAAATGCAGTATAATATTAATTTATCACGAAAATGTCATCTCTGCAAAAGAACACAGATGCTGGTAAGACTTCATTCAATCAATGGATACCTGCATCTTGAACATTTGAAGCATATTTTCATATGCTTTAAAGCACTTACACACATAGCTCGGGAGTAAATATCTTTTTTGACATTTCAAATCATAGCAGAGTAATAAATTCTGTGTAGACAGTGAGAAATTTTATCTTTATGGAAAGGAATTAATTGATGGAGAGATAGGTAGATTTACTTATTTTAGAGGGGGTTTTATGTTGGGTTGGTTTTTTTGAGGGGTTTTTTTTGGGGTTTTTTTTTGTGGTCTGTAGGAAACTTTTAATTATTTATGTCCCTCAGAATGGGACACCTCGGGGTTTCTCTCTGCTCACCCCAGTTATAAAAGGTCTTTGTATGGCTCTTATAACTTTATTCTTCTTCTGGATCTTTTTGGTAATCTGAATATAGAAAATAGATGGAATAAAGACCCAAAAAAACATTTGCCTTTTTCTATTATGCTGATTTGCAGAGAGTTCAGGGTATTTTTCATTAAATAAAGTGTAGCTCTACCTTAAGAGAGCATCACAATTATCTTCAAAATAAGATGCATTCTATTTTCTTGTGGTCCTTTATTACAGAATCAGTAAAAATGAATGAGGGATACATCTTACTGCTACTAATTCAGGCTAGTATAATTTAGGAAACATGAGCAAAACTCTATCATCTCCAGAACTCCAGAATGATCATGTATATTTTGAAAGGGAAATATAATTAAAGTGGAACAAAATCACATTGTTTTGTCAGTGTGACTTTAGCAGAGCCAGGATTTTACCAAGAGTAAGTAATAAAGCACAGATTAGATCATTGTTCAAACAGAAATACCATGTATGCTTGCTGATTCCTCAGAGATTGGTTATTCATAATCTCTTGACTCTCTTTCAATAAGGTTGGGGGTTTAGCTCAATATTTTTCCAGCTGCAGAAAGAAACTTTTATAAACAGTATCTGATTGCCTGTAAGAGAGTATGTGTTTTTCACCTACATGGTTTCCTTCTCCTTTCTAAAAAGCTTTTCATCTCAGTGCTTCCAGAAAAAAAACAAACCAAACCAAACCAAACCAACCAACCAAACAAACAAAAAACCCCCAACCAACCAACCAAAAAAAAACCCAAACCAAACAAACAAACAAAAAAACAACAAACAAACAAACAAACAACCAAACAACAACAAAAAAAAAAAACAAAAAAACCCCAAACCAAACCAAACCAAACCAAAAAAAATGATGTAAATTTAAGACTTATTTTGCTTTCTCATAAAGCAACCTATCCTTTTACAGATAATCTAGGAAATAAAATGCGGATAATGCAGCCTTTTTTTCCTTTTTTCTAAACCTATATTCCTTGGCTATTTAATCAGAAAGTTGTATTAAAATTATCTTCAGAGTATTTACTTACAATAAATAAGCAAATAAATAATAAATAAATAAATTAGTACTTGCAATAAATTCAGACTGTTTTACTTTGTTTACAGATTTTATATTTCTAACTTGTCAGTTATATTTTTTCTCTAAAGATACATGGTGTTGTATGTAGTGAATGATTTTGCAAAATTTGTTCATTTTGACATCATTTTTCACTTGAGTATTTCTCTTAAGCTAGTAGGAAACTGAGTTAAAAACCTTCTGTGATTAAAATGCTGGTGGTGTTGAAGTCAATAATAATATTTGTAATGTCTTCATTGAAAGTATGATTTTGTCCCGTTGCTTGTCTGGTTTTGTGTAGTTGATAGAAATTCTTTGGGAACAGATTCTCAATAAGCATACAGTGGGGTTACACCACCAAAATACAAAATAAATAGACCACTGTGGATTTACATCTTCTGGGGTTTTAAGGAAAATACTCTACAGGAAATGTGTAGAAATGCTGAAGTCAGGAGAAGGAAAAACTTTCAACAAATTCAGCTGAGGTAGGTTGTTGCAGTACTAGGGTGAGGTTGCAGTGCCTTATCTTCCCAGAACCCTGAAATTTAGCCTGTTCTGCAAAGTTGCATTTTTACTGTTTGTTACAATGCAGACCAGGATCCTGCACCATACAGGCCCACAAAAACTTCAGCAAATCCAGGCTACAGAGGTAGAAACCATGCTGCAAGTAGTAGTCACAGTTATTTCACAGATCACAGATTATACTTTCCATTAAATTAGATCCTCTCCAGTTATTCTTTTTCAGACTTCCATAATTTAGGTGGAGTCTATTCATGCCACATAGCTGTCTCAGGATTACAGTATTTTTTTAAATTAGGGGAGTAATTTTTAAAAACTTGCTGACTTACTTGTTTACCCTAACATATTATTGTCCTATTATTTCTTAATGTATTTTCATCAAGGAATATTTTCCATATAACAAATGAGGTCGTTGTTTGGAACAACTCAGATGTTATTCCCAATTCCCTCTCCCATTTGATATCAAATAATTTCATTAAAATGTTATGTGGAAGTAGTTCCCTGATGAAAGACACTCAAAAAATGGGGTTTATTTAATATAAAACCATCTGAAAGTTTTATAAGGAACTTAGATGACTAATTTTCATTAAACATCTAATTTAACTTTTAGGATGCTCTAGCTTGAAAAAGATCATGTGTGTGTTATCATGCCCTTACTAAAAGTTTTAAAACTTCCCTGAAATATTATTGGACTAATGAAGCTTTTGACCCTACTTCTGAATGGAAAAAAGCAAGAAAGATACATCATATTGCATATTTACTTACATCACATTCATCTGCTTGAAAACACCCGACTCATCTTGGCAGGAGTGATGAAACTCCTCATTAAGTGTTAAAAAAAAGGGGAGGGGGAGGGAGAGAACTCTAATTAAGCAGCTTGATAAAAATTCTGACCCATAATAGATTAAATAAGCTTTCTATTCAGCAATAATTCCTGGTACTAAGTGAGTCCACTGGGAGCAGGTATATCTGATACTGCAGGTTGATAAATAAATTTATTTACTGTTTGGAAAAGCTTCAAGAGGAAGTCTGCTTCTTTTATTTTCATTTTATTATTACAGACTTCAGAATACACTTCAATTTTTGGCATATGGGAAGAAAACACTGAAATCAGTGGTTCTGCAAATTCTTTGATAAGGTGACTGATATATGCTTTTAAAGGGGAGAATTTATCTTTTTTTAAAATATAGTTTTTGGTAATAGATTTTAACTTTTCCTTCTCAAAGCAAAAAATATCCCTTACTGCTTAAACAGGATTGCCCATACAAAATATCTGAGTATTTCAGTGCTGGAGTGCAAATTTTGGCCACTTGAACCACATATTTCAGAGTAATGCCATTAGCTGTTACAACTTGAATAATATACTATCAACAAGCAAAAACCAGTTCTGTACTTCCCAGACAGTCATCCTAAAAAGTCATTGGAGGACTGGTGCTCTGAGATAAACTTCATCAAGAATATGCATCTGCAAATCTGTGTTTAAGGTATTTAAGTCTTTTTTCAAAAGCAGGGCAAAGGAAAGTGGTCTTCTGAAATCTAGGGTAACTAGTGGTTGGGTTTATATATATATATTTAGGCATGTGGAAGTGGCAATTAGGGACATGGTTTAGTGGTGTTTTTGGTGATTATAGCTTTAGCGGTGATGTTGGTTTAATGGTTGGACTCAGTGATCTTGGAGGTCTTTTCCAGCCTTAATGATTCTGTAACTCTGTGTCTGCCCTCACAGAGCAGAGTTTCTTCTTTTGTTCTTCCCAGTCGAGGTATAATGACCTTCAGGCTGGTGGGATGAAAAATGCACAAGGTTATATACCTGCTCTGAATTCTTTCTGTGATTAAATTGTTTGCTTCCCTGCCTCTCATTGATGCTCTACTGCTGTGGATATAATTTGCCCAGCATGAAATCTTACAGAAAATATGCACAACAGCAAAAAACTTTATTTGGGTTCCAGTGAAAGTAAGAATTCCCAAACTTTACCCAGAAAGAAAATATTTTTTAAAAAATAAGTAAAAATATTTTTACCCATGTATATATAAATATATAAATTCACATTTGAAATTACTCTGTGATCCTCTCCACCATTCACTTAAATTCACCTACATCATAATAACATGCTGAAGTTGAACCTTAATCATTAACTAACCAGCATGAGTTCAACCACTGGCAAAGGGAGCTACCAGGGGTTATTTTACGTCAGAACACTGTGGCATACATCCAGCTATACATTTCCCCTCCAAAACTGTAAATTAACTCATTGATAAATAAAAAAAGGTGTTGATGTGTGGTGTCATGGGGCTTTGGCAGAGAACTGAGAGGCCTTTTATATTCTAGCCCAGTGCTCCTACTTTCAATTAAAAATGAAAAGCTTGCTCAAACTGGGAAGATGATATTTCAACCAGGTTGCTTCACTTGAAGTTGGTTTCCGAGCAGAGTCTCAGTTGCCTTAAAGCCTCAGGGCACCTTTCTTTGAGGATCATTGGTTGATTTACACAAAGCAGTTCAGTGCTATTAAATAAAAAATCCAAAGGGTATGTTGATTTACTCTGGGTTGTTGTTTACAGGATTTTTTTTTTTTCCTGGACAGAAATAATTCCTGAGAAGCAAAACCCTGAAAATTCCTGTTTATATCTGTGAATAAGGAATAAAGCTTAGCAGGTTTGCAGTTTTAACAGGTTAGAAGGAAAAATACACCTTTTCTGTATTTCCTTTAACATTCCAACAACAACTGAGGGATTAAGTTTACTACATGAATTTTATGTAATTTCCTTAAAAATATGCAGAAAAATTATTTTCCTGTGATTTGGGAAATGTTTACTTACTCTGTATAAATATTCCCCTGATGTATAGAAAAGCAGAGAGCAAGAGCAATTTGCCAGCATATAAGAGCTGAAAGTGAAATCAACCATTAACAACAATGAATCCAACCATGAAAAAAAAGTGATGGGGTGGTAGATACTTAGGGTAGGACTCATCTCACTTAATTTTATCCGTCTCAGCGTTAGGCATCAAATTTACACTGCGATTTCAGACTTTCTTCCTAGCCAATGGAGAAAAAGAGTTGCTACAAGAGGGTGATTGATCTCCCTGCTCCCATCTTAGATATCTTTTTGTTGATGCATTAGTTCTTCATGAATTTTGTTGTTCATCTGGAAACGATATCCTTTCTGTGCTGAGTACAGAAGGCGTCTTGACGCTCAACTCAAAATGCATGCCTCACATTTAGATACACCAAATTTAAGTGAGTGAATGTGACACTGTTTGTTTTTTTATTTGATATAGTGTTTAACCTAGATCCTTTTTCCTTTGTTTCAAAGCATATCTAACTTACCATTTCAAACACCAAATTAGCTGAATTCCCAGATGTGACTTTCTGAGTTTTCTCAACACTCAAGTATGTGTTTTGTTTAATAAAATCAGTCCATTTAATCTATATTCTTCAAGTGTCAAAGAAGCCTTGGTTCTATTTCATAAGGCAAAGTTTGACTCTCTGATAATTTCCAGATTCCTTCATTGGCAGCAAATTGATGGTGAACATACCCAGCTCTACCTAGTATCAAAAGGAATCTCAGAACAAAAGAATATTTTCTACTTCCACTTCTGATTTTTCACATCAAATGCCTGCTACAAATAGAAGATACTGAGAGTGAAATAAAGATAACAGGAGTCCCTTTTTGTTGAATAAGATAATAGGAATGCAGTCTGTGTCTCATTCAGTCCAGAGAAACTTGGGCAAATGGGATAGATGTGCTGAGACCTGGTTGTAATGTCCAACCAGGCCAAGTGCTGGATTGTGCTCTTGGGTCACAACACCCCTCTGCAGATCCAGGCTGGGATAGAGTGTCTGGAAGGCTGCCTAGTGATGAAAGGACCTGGAAGTGCTGGCTGACAGCAGCTGAACAGGAGCCAGTGTGTGCCCAGGTGGCCAAAAGGGCCATGGCACCTGACAGCAATGGTTTGGCAGCAGAACCAGGGCAGTGACCATACCCCTGTCCTGCACATTGCTCAGGCCACATTATTGAATCCTGGGGTCAGCTGTGGGACCCTTATGACAGGAAGGACATTGAGGGGCTGGAGCACGTCCAGAAGAGGGCAACGGAGCTGGAGAAGGGTCTGGAAAATGAGTCATTATGGGTAACTAATGAGGGAGGGAGTTGGGGGCATTTATTCCAGAGCAAAGGTGGCTCGGGAGTGACTGCACCCCTCTCTACAACCATCTGAAAGGAGGTTGCAGCAATGTGGGAATCCTCTTCTTCTCTAAAGTAAGAAAAAAAAAATTAAAAATGAGGAAATGGCCCCAGCCTGCACCAAATTTTAGGTTAGACAGTAGGGAGAATCTGTCCACAGAGATGGTTATTGAGCATAGGGCCAGACTGCACATCGAAATGGTGCTGTCAAGGGACTCAATGATCTTAAAGCTTTTTTCCAACCTAAAAAATTCTATGATTCATTGGTTTTAGGTATTCAAACACATTGTTAGAATCTGGAGCACTTTTTACATGCCCTGATTTCATACACCATTTTCACAAATATGTTATGCCAGCCATTGCTAGATGCTAAATTCTAACTACATGGTCTAGAATATTAAAAAAAAAAAAACAAAAAACAAACAAACAAAATAAAAACCAAAAAACAGAAAACAAAACAAAACCAAATTAAAAAAAAAACAAAATAAAACAAAACAAAACAAAGCAAAAACAAAAACAAAAAACCAGATTTTAAACACAAAAGAATGGACAATAAATGGCAATCATTATGCCAAGTTTTTTATGCCTTAAATATTAAGTGCCAAAAGAAACAGCTGAGGAAATAAAGTATGCAATTCATGCTAAAAAAAACAACAACTACATATTGGAGCATCATCTTATCCACTTGTGTTTTATGATGTGTATCTTGGAACATACTGCTTCTGATAATTTTGGTCTTTTTTCATTTTCCTCTGGAGCATTTGGAGCTAACACAGTCTGATGAAGGAACCGGATGGATGAACCATGATATCCTCTAGTAAAACTTCAAATTTCTAGAACATTTTCAGAACACTTTTCATATTACAGCAGAAAACCTACATTCAAAACACTGAATAGCAACTCAAAAAAAACCAACCAACCAAACAAAAAAACAACAATAACAACAAATAAACTTATTGCATTTCACAAGAGCACATTTAATATTTAGAAATCCTCAGGCTGATTGTTTGTCCATATTAATGAATTGTAAGACCAGATAGAGATGCTAATATAGGGGAATATTACCTTTCTGATTTCCTACCCCATAATTATGGTAAAAAAATCATAGTGTAAATTTGTACGATTGGTGGTGCCAGGAAGAGACAGAGACCTACAAACACATTAGTTGTTGATAAATTAATAACTCCATACCAGTCCTGCCTCCTTGTGTCAGAAACCTCTTTCTTTGGTACCTCAACACTGGGGTTTGGATATGGCAAAAGACAAAATATTGCTTATGAACAGACAGCCAAATTATTCTGGGCAACTCTATGTTAATTGAATGGCAATTCAATGTCATTTCTTAATAAATATTTTAAATATTTCATTTTTTTTCATCTGTGGCTCTTTTGAGGGTTTCTAAGACATGTATTTACCTACAAGCTGACTCTTGTTTTTTCTTCCCTAAAAATTGGCATCTCCTCACACTAACTAGGAAAACAATACAAACACAACAAAAATAACTCAGCAGTGACCTCTTCTTTAGCACAATTCCTTCCTACCCCAAGGCTGTAAATTGATTTAACACTGAGAACCAAAGAAATAGCCATAAACCAAGTGCCTGGGAAGCTTTTAAGTCCAGAATAAAGTTTGATCAGTAAAGGAAAACTTATATATTTAACTGTACATTTGGAAAAGCACACACACATAAAGAAAAGCTGATAATCAGCACATTCTGCAGACCTTCCTTAATCTAGTGGAGAATTTTACATCATTTTGGGCCGTACTATGAATGGGTTGTCAAATGCCTGAACTGTCAGAACAGATATCACATGCCTTTGACAGCTAAGGTGAGAAGATCAAGGAATATAAAGAGTAAGAAAACAGCTTTTTGTGGGCCCTATATTTGTCAAGGCAGGAGGAAATAGCGACAAGCTGCACAATGGAGGCTTAGGTTGAATGTTGGGATTTTTTTTTCACTGGAAGGGTGTTCAGACATTGGAACAAGCTGCCCAAAGAAGTAGTGGAATGACCATCTCTGAAAGTGGGCAATCTGAGATGTGGCACTTGAGGACATGGGTTAGAGGTGAACACAGTGGGGCTGGTTTAATGGTTGAACTTAGTGACCTTACAGGCCTTTCCTTACCTAAAGAATTATATGATTTTGTATTTTCCAGAGAGGATGAGGCTGCTTTATTGCTGTTTCTGACTTCAGCAGACTTCCTTGCACGTTTTTTCTGAAAGCTAGAACTTTAGGGTGTGTGGATAAACCCCACAACCATCTGTAATATCTGAAGGTGTAGCCTGGGAAAATAATCCACTATTCAGCAACTTTCAAGCCACATGTAACTTTTTTGCACTAGTTTGACAACCCATGATGTAAAGCAGATACAAGGCAATCTGCCCTTGTTGGTCAAGCGATTTTTTTTTCTACTCCACCTAAAATTTGTGGAATGGGGCCTCAGAAAGCAATCTGCTGGTCTTCATGGCTTGTTCAGTTGTCACCCACAGCTGGCATTTAAATACATGGAAAACAAGAGCCCATCCTCCCTAACAGAATCACTTAAACAGACACCTCCAATCATCCTCACTGAGGGAATGAGGGTGAGATTCCCATAAAAAAATCTACCCTGACATTGTCCTGGTCCCTTCTGTGTCAGCAGCACTGAATGCTCTTAGGTAAAAGCTTTGTTTCATAGCATTGCACAGGAATCATCACAGACCTCTGTTAAGGTTTTATGACTTGTCAAGCTGCTCTTCCAATTTGTGGTACTCATTAAAAGTCTCTATCTTCTCTAATCTACAGCTGCCTAAACTTTTTCATATGGGACTTAAGGAAAGATCTTTTTGCAGATCTTGGAATTTTTTGGTGCTTTTTTTTTTTTTTTAATCAGTGCAGAGCAATATTCCCTTATTCCTTTATCTGGGTATTGATATATAGGAAGCTATTTTATAACTTACTTCATACACAGTTATGGAGAAGGGCTTGAAGAAGCAGAAAATGTAGAAATTGTTTGCTTTTTTGTATACATGTTCTTGGCTATTCCCCCATATGCTATTTCTGCACAGAAGAATATACCATAGCTCTGCTTTCCTGAGGGTTCTCATATCTCACTGTGTCCAAAAGGAGATTCTAGGCTACAAGGAGCAAACCTGGGGTGTACAGAGTATCCTTCACTCATATAAGAAACCCTCTTCTCCTTGTGACTTGCTTCCAGCAAACAACTTACAGAATTGAGTCTGGAACTCTCAGATGAACATCAAGAATCAGGAAATTAAAACAGATTACCAGGTGGAAGCCCAGGATTGCCACACACCACTGGGTGTTTTTCTTATTTGAGAGGAGAAACAGGTTACAGTTGAAAGGAAATAAAGAAAATAGTGAGAAATAGAGTTATCTGAAATTTGAAATAATGAAGGTCTCATCACATTTCTGCACCCTCAAGGAAAAAGCTGTTCAGATTTAAGAGTTTTCTTCAATCTAGGACAGAGATAAGCGCTTAACCTCTCAGGCAAACCTTTCCCCTAACCCTCTAGAGCCCACAAACAAACATAGATGGACCTTTCAGTTCCCCCAAATCAGATACACCTTCACTTTTGCATTATTTGTTAAGATGAATAGGTTTCCCTCACGGTGCTGCAGCGGGGATGAGGCAGCACATTTGTCAAGCAGCAGATCTTGAGCTCCAAACCTACCTGGATGGACGAGAACAATTGTAGCTGTTGCTTAACATATCTATTATGGTAGTGCCTAAATGGCTTGTACAGCCTGGGACTCTACCAAGGTCATGTTGCACAGACTAAAGCACAAATAATAGTTCAACAGATATACAATCTGTAACACTAAGCTAAATCAGGAGGATAAGAAATTATGACTTATGAGGCAGTATTAAACTGTGTGGTATCCGACTGAGTGACTCTTATCATGAAACCTTGGCCCTGCTAAATACACTGGGGGAGTAAAAGCTGCACCCATGAAGTCTGGATAATATCTTTCCACTTAATGACTCTGGCATCCAAACAAACTATATAAGGTCATCTAACATCACCAGCATTAATGATGAAATCTGCCATAACAGCTGCAATTCCTCAGTCATCATATAAATGCACTGCAAACTTTGTGTTGTGAGTCTACTGAGCTTAGCACAGTAGGGTGCTGCTGCACACAGGGACAGCTGACAACAGTATTATTGGCAATTAGTTATTCTGTAGTGGCTGAAATAATTTTCTTATCTTATGTAAGATCACAACCACGTTACTCTTGGAGGGGTGGAAGCAGGAGATAACAGAGACATTGTTTTAGGACATGCAATTTTAAATTATAGATGAAATACCGTGCTTGATTCAGCTGACATTCAGCCAAAATCCACGAGCTCACATTCTTCCATAATAACTATATTTACCACTACTAGAACAGAATTCAAATCATTCAGTATGTAGCCCTAATAATAAACCTATATGACTAGGGGCTGCTTCTTCAACATTATTTCCACCTAATTTATAATCAAGATGTTCAATTAATAATTTCAGCATTTTACGCAGTGTTAAGTCAGCTGAAAAGCATGTGATTTTTTCCATTTTTCATTTTTCAGAATGCTGAGGAATGCATAATAACCTAACAGAACAAGAATGCCAGGAAAGCAACAATTATTAACAGACTAATGGGAAAAATAAAAGGTTCAAAAAGAAAAGCTGGAAAGATGATTGAGTTTCATAGAAAATGTAAATGCACTAAACAGTTCCAGAATAAAAGCAGCAAAGTCTACGATGCATTTCCATGGATATTACAGCCTCCTTGTGAATGACAGGTGAGATTAGAATTTTCTTGGTGGGTAGTGCACACACACTTCTCCCACATTTGCCTGCTTTGTGCCTGTGTGACTGCACCCAAGTTGTTATAGGGGATCCTGAGGCATGAGGGACAATAAGAGACAAGCTGATCAGCACCTTTAGGGTGCTGTGTATTTACTTACCAAGTAGGTTGTGCAGATGCAGATACAGCCCAGTTAGATAGGGCTGTCTTCTAGTTTGTCTCCTTGGCAACATCATGAATGGGCTATGGAGGCATTGAAGGTCAGAGGGAAATGTTGGAATCCATGGCTTGTATCATACATAGTTCTCATTTACATATCTGCATTGAGCTCTCCTGACCATTGAAGGGACAGACCCATGGAAGACACTGGTGGCTTTGCTCAGAGTAACCAAATTCAAGTCCCCACATGCATAATCCCTGGCACTCAGTGCTATCTTTGTCAGAAAGGCCAGGGACTGAATGAATCTCAAACAAACTGCAAAACACTGATGTATGGTTGTTTTGTTGTTTTTTTTTTTTCCCAAGAAGAAAGAATACACATTATCACAAAGAATGTTACTCAGCTACTTAATACTACTGTTGTCTGTGCCATGGAGCATTAGAAGACACTTCTGAAGTCTTCCATCATAATTAAAAAAATTTAGTACATGATGCAATAGAAGCTATTGAGAAATATACTAGTCACCCATTTACAGCTGGACTAGGTTTCTTAAATGCTCCTACTCAATTGTCTTAGAATCTTGATTAGTTTGCAATAGCTGGGAGGTGAAAAAATGCGATCTAGTCTGCAGACTTTGAAAACTTGATTCAGTACATTCTCCTGTATGGCTTTGTTTCATCACTGGCAGTTTAATTAGAAAATATTCAATTTGTGGTTAAAAAATTGTAGTTGGGTTTTTTCTATTTCCTTAACTTAGCAGGATTTCACCATTTAAGATTACCAGTGCAGGATATTTTTTTTAGTCTTTTTTTTTTCCTTTGTTGGCTATAAAGTGTCTCCCTTAACTGCCTCTTTAAAAGTGTGCCTTTCATTGCAAAACCTCTCCAAAACTCCTAGAATATAAATGCTGCACCAGTCTTTTGTTTTCTATAGAGTGCCAGTCATGGTACTGATTAATGTAAGAATATTAAGCCTAGAATTAGGATCCTTTTTTTTCTTTATTTTGTTAGTCACCCACTCTTTTCGTGACTTCGTTAAGCCAATTAAATGGCCATTGAGGGCTTCTGAAAGTGTGTACATAATATTTTAATCTCTCTGAAAGAGAAGCAAAAACTAAATAAATTAATAGTGAGGACACTGGTGGAACTCCCACAGATACAGGCCTTTGTTGGTTTGCATTGCATATTCAAATATATTGCATATCTATTTAACATTCATATTTTATATAATCCTCAAAAGCTTCTTTGTGAAATACTTTCCTAGCTTTACATGTGTTTCCCTTCTTATTTCCTGTAAGGTGAGGTAAAGGCCTGATATAAAATATTTCTTTCTGTAATGACATAACACAAATTATCTTTTTTCTCTATATTTCTAAGCTTCGATGTGCAACACATCTAACTTTTTCAGATAAATTCAGTGCAGTTTGCCACTGAAGGTGGATGCTGCTCTCTACATTGGAGACTTCACCTGCATTCTTTGTATAAAACAAGTAATCTGGAAAGCAAAAAATTGTTTATCTTTTACATATAGAAACACAGCCTGGACAAACAGAGATATATTCTACTTGTGCTTGTGATAGGACAGTCTTGGAGGTCTGCAGCTTTCAGGCTGCCTTCTATTTCTGATAAATGAACAGTCTAACAATACCTCTACCTTGCACCAGACAGCTTAACTGAGACCAATCCTTGCATTTTTGGGGTTTTTTTTTTTGGTTGCTATCAAAGATTATTTGCTCTAGTCAATAGCTTCTGGCCACTCTATGACCTCAGCCAGTCTAGCAATTTTGCTAAGAAGCAAAGACTTCCAATCAGATTTTACTCATGCAGAAGGATTTAGGGTTTCTGAATATTGTTCTGGCATTTGGGTCACAAGGAATTTCACTAAGTTTCTGGGACTTCATACTTCATTAATTATGTCTGGCTTTGGCAAGTGATTTACTCTCAAATTTGAGGACAGCATATTTTCTTGAAAATAGGCAAAACTTTTTGGCTATATTTCTTTTTCTCTTTTCTTTTCTTTTTTTTTCTCTTTTCTTTTCTTTTCTTTTCTTTTCTTTTCTTTTCTTTTCTTTTCTTTTCTTTTCTTTTCTTTTCTTTTCTTTTCTTTTCTTTTCTTTTCTTTTCTTTTCTTTTCTTTTCTTTTCTTTTCTTTTCNTCATACATCTCTGACCATGCAATTTAAAAGGTTGGTTTGTTTATTTGCTTGCTTGCTTGTTTTGCTGTTATTTACAGTATCTCCCAAATACCTCCTTAGAGGATATATTAAAGTTAGGGTGAGAAATTTCAGGCATCATGGAAAATATTCTGCTCTTAAAGCTGTTTTAAATATTTTGAACATTGATAAGTCTTGGCATAAAAAAATTAGATAAATATAAGGGAAAATAAAAAAAGAAATTAAAATAATACAGTATAAAAACACCGACAAGATTATTCATGACAATGATTCATTTTGTAGCCCTGGAAATCCCAAAGATGCGCATTTTCTGATTTAACATTTGGTGAGTTTTAAAAAGTGATGATTTTGTTGGATAAAGCAAACCCTGAGCAACACCCAGACAAGTACCCACTTACGTTTCATTATGAGAAATAATTTCATTCCCAAGACTAATAAACTTCCATCCATCTTAATGAGAAATGAGTAAGAACCATAATGTTGAAGTAAGGAAGGAAATTTTGTGATTCACAGCTTTACTGGGTCTTTTTAAAAAAAATGGATATTTTGGTTTCATGGTCAGCTCAGAACTTCATGGCCATCTTGGTGTCCATCATAAAATTCAAGCACTTTCTTCTCTTAGCAACTATACATACCTATATATACAGGTTTATTGCAGTCTTCACACATTCTCCTTCTTCCCACCCACTTAACAAGGGGGGAAATTGTTACAAAAATTGCCAAACACAGCTTTATCCCTCCCACAAGAAAGGGCATCATCCTGCCCTGGAACATGATATTTCCTCAGTGAAATTCACTCAGCAGGGAGGAGAATCATCTACAGTAAAAGGAGAATTTTAATGTGCTCATTTTATAGATAGATTTGACAGTAAAATATTCCCAGTTCCTTGATTCCCATGGATTGATTTAGAAGTTTTGTCGAGTTTTTCATCCTTCAAGCTTCCTAAAGCCGCCCTTGATTTCTTTTTAATAAGATGCATTGAAAATATCCTACCACCCTAGGATGTTATACCGAGGCTGCTGAGGTCTGGGGGAGGGAAATGCAGAGGGTTAATTTTCAGCTGTCGTCATGAGTGGCATTAAACATCAAAAGTGCTTTAAATTAACTTCTTCCTCAGAAGAAATATTTAACAATTGCTGATGTGATGTGTGCCTTGACATTTTGAAGGATTATTCAAAATCTTTTTGTGTTTAGGATAATGACTTTCAAAGTACTTACCATCCTGTGCCAGTCAAATGCAGCACTTTTGATTCATCGCCGTGGAGGTATTAATAATTAAATGTGTTAAGATAATGGTAAGGTTGTGTGGCAAGCTGCAAAAACTTGAGCTGAGGTCTCACAACATCCCAAACTCATGTTTATGTTCCCTGTTATTATTCCATTGCAAATAATGTCACATTTATATCCCCTTTTCTCATTTCTATGGGCCTTTTTTTTGGCAGTGTACTTGTTTCATACAATGTTCTAAGCCTAGGGATGGCCCTTAGATCAGAACTCTCTTAGTTCACAGATTAGCTTCCTGCAAGCATCCAGGGAATAAGATGTATCGTGCTCCAGGTGTGGAACTGTAGGGAAAACTGGTTGTACATACTCAACTTCTGTTTCATTAATTGCTTTCTTAGTACCAGCTCTGTCAATAGCATCCTTCTGAGAGCAACACTCACTAACTTTTCTCATGGACATAAACTGAACCTGTCCATTCAGAAATCTGCTTTATGGTTATTTTTGATCCAGTTTGATGCTGTACATCAAGCTCAGGGCACTAATATGTCATGCACAGGACCTCTGTTTGACAATAATCTTTGCATCTCCAGCCAACTCAGTTTGAAAAGAGATGGATGGAAAGAGGGAGAAAATTACCATTGTTTGCCACTTAATGTCATTAAATAATTACATTTTTAATTAATTGAGGAATTAACTGAGACTTCTTCCATCAGCACTTGAAAATGGCTGGGGTGGCAGTGGAAATCTGGCCTTCCTCTGCCTGGGGTCATGGATAGCCTTACTTTTGCAGGATTTCACAGGATGCAGGAGGCAACCCAGGACAAGACCTGACATGCAGGTTAGGTCCCTGAGTCAGAAAAAGTCCCCTGTTCCAAAAAAGCTCAGAATCCCTAACTTTCTGACAGCTGCAAATAACCATCGTCCAGAAGCTTTGGGAAGAAAGGATTCATTCAGGTTAGGTGACAGTGAGGAGTATTATTAAGACTTGACTTTCTTTCAGGCTTTATTTTCTACTTTGAGGGTAGAAAGAAGATGACGGTGTCAAGTGAATCATTCTGAATTCCCCTTAGGCCCAAATTAGTCTCAGAGTATTTAATTTGAAGGATGGGTTAACCTCCAGCGAAGTGAAGCTGAAAAGACTACCACCAGAGTATTGCTGACAGAGATAAAATCCAGACGTGTTAGAAATCTCTAATATTTCTGCCACAAATTGAAAGATTGATATTGGTTTATATACAAACAAAGCAAGAAAAAAGAGGTGCTTTAAACCCCTGTTTTAAAAGTTCTGAAAAACTTAGAAAGAGTGAAAAGAAAAGTTGGTCGTTTTTGGGATGTAACAAGTGTTCTGTAAATTAGCATATACATACACACCTGTGCTTTCATACATAAAAGACAGATTGATACAAGCTGCCTTGTGCCAAACCCAAGGACTCTTAGGCCTAGCTTTTGGATACTCAGTCTTTCACTTGCCTAAACACCTTTAAAAGAACCATGTAAGTATTAAAAAAAAAAAAAATCAAGGAAGAGTTTGAATATTGGGAAAAAAAATTGCAAGTACTTTTAAGTATTGAATGACTGTCTTCTGATACACATAGATTATCGAGATAATCTCATGACTTGTACTTTTCCCTTATTTCTGGGCTTCTAGACAGACATGACAGGGTAAAACTGTGATAGCCAGACTAACTGAATTGATGCATTAATGTTATGAAATCAGTCTGTTTTCTTGGCTCTCTAAATGTTTTATTTCAACAACAGGATACCTATCCACATTCAATGCTGGAGCCAAGGGATTGAGGGTGATAAACCCGTGGGAAGTACTTATGACTATACTCCAGTTTGGTCTGTGGTGTGCTAGTCTATGTGATTACAAAACTTCCTCCATTTTATAATGATTCCTAGTGATCAGATCCAGAACTCAGCATCATATTGTTGTGACATATGTTGTTTTACCAGTTGCATTCAAGAAATTTAGACTGAGCAAATGTGCTCTTCACCTCCAGGGCACCAGCTTCAAACCCTTGGCTAGTCAATAAGAACTTTAATGCTGAAGCCTTATTATCATGGGACTCCATAAGATGTCCTGAAATGCCTTAGTTGCTTTGTCCTCACTGCTTCCAAGATTGCTGCTAACGAAAACATCCTTTGACAAAATCAGTGCAGGATCCAAGGACTGTGTGTATTGAGTCTTGTCATGGGAAGGAAAAATATATCTGTTGATGCTGGGAGAGTGGATATGCCTCCCTGCCTCTCTCTTCCAGGCTAAAACCTTACAACTTTCAGCAAAGCTTTAGAATCAGGATTGACTGTAGTGTTTTCATTATCCTCGTCTTCCTGTACCTCCTATTTTGCCCCTTTTTTGGACTTATAGCAACCTCCCAAGAAGCTATATTAATTTAGAGAGAGGAGCAGCTGCTGGCCTTGAAACATATGTTCAATTCCAAATGCTTCTAGTTGCTGGATAAACTCAACTAGCTGTTCCCAGGGCTCATTAGTTCCTCAGGGAAGTCTCCAAAACAGAAATAGGTGAAT
>VWZS01007694.1:70523-103885 GCA_013397075.1 Rhabdornis inornatus | reverse complement strand
ATAGAGATCTGGACTTCAGAGATTAGAAGATAAAGGGCAAATTTCTAAATCACATCAACACTTCAGTTTTACTTCAGGAAAAGGTTTGGAATGTGATGTGTCAAGTAATACTTAAAACCTTACATTTGCTTATATACCTTTAAAATATAATATATTCCCCTGATTTTATTTAGCTAAAATTGAAGTACCTAAGCCAGGGAAAGATAATAATCTAATATATAAAATTCTCCCAGTAGCTCCCCACTGAACGTAGAGTCTATACAAATAACTTTGTAAAGTAGATAGCAATTTCTGGATAGCTAAAATTAGCTGAAAGGAATTGCATTATAGTTATCTCCAAACTCATAATTTTAACAAAAAAAAAAAAAAAAAAATTAAATATTTTTGGTGCACTTACTCTTACTTACTCAAAACAGCCAAAAAGGCTGGTTTGAATACCTTGGGGTCCTTCTCTGTATTTGGGTGTTTGAGATTCAACAACTAATGTGCCTTTCACCAAAAAGCTTTTTGACCCTTGAGGATAATGGTTGGATAAGTACAACATGTATTGACAAAGCCGAGTTCACCTCCCAGGCATTGCAAACATATTTATTTTTATCTAGAAACAAGGAGAGGCAGCTCCTTCTCGCTCTACATCGCTCAGAGCACTCGTCTGAAATAGAGATGGGTGCTCACATCTCTTCCTCTTGCCAAGGGTAAACCAAATGCAGAACAGGACCACTGAGAGGCAACCAAGAATGAATCCTGCTCAGTAGCCCAGTGGTGTGGCTGGCCCTCAAGGAGAAGAAAGATTTGCACTGGACAAAGTGTAGTCGGAGCACTGCGAGAGCTGGGAACAGGAGGGAAAACTGCCTCGTAACAGGGAAACAGCCTTGGCCAATCTCACCATGAGAGGACAAATTTCCACTGCTCAGCTAATGCTGAGGTATTTTCCTCATGCAAAGGTGGAAAAAACCTTCTGGCCTTTGTGCATTGATAGTCTGTGCTTAATGAGCATAAAAGTCAGTCTTTGAAGCAAGCAGTCCAATGTGATTTAAAGAGGCAATACTCCTAGAACAAATGCATGAAGTGTCTATATGGCTAAATCCATTGCAATCAGGCACAGGGAAAATGTTCTTGTCCTGTACATGAATCAGGCTGTCACTTCTACATACTGCACAACTCTGAATATAAAGAGATTTTGCAAAATTTTTAAAATCCTGGAAACTTCTGTATTTCAAGCTTTTTGTCCCAGTTACAGCTTCTTCAAAAACAATAAAAATAATATAAACAAATACTCTGTTAGCACTAGGGTGATTTCAGACTACTTTTGAGGCCATGTGAAAACTCCTAAGTTCAGCTATGAAGCCAGTATTTTTATTTCTTCCTTTTTCTCTGTCAGGGTAACAGATTCATTCAGTATGAGAACAGGTCATATAAGAAAGAGGAAAAACAAATTCCTTTTACATGTTTTCAATTTACCTTTCCTGTTATCTTCCAAATGAAAACCTGTGTAATGGGAAAGCAGCATGGAAGGTGCTGTGAACCTGTCTTTTGCATGGAGGTTGCTGTTTTTCTTCATACAGCCATTATCAGTAGATTGTTATAAATTGCCTCTTTTTTAATCAGATTTTGCAACTCTTGTGGGAAGGATGGCCTTTTAGTTTGTGTTTTAGTAGCACACATCACACAAAGAACCTGAATAATGATCCAGGTTCATCTGCAATGAAGAATTAATATCGTCCAATTATTTTACTTTTGATAACTGGAGGGGTAACTTTGGGATAAACCACTCAGTGACAGAACATAATTTGTGTTTGGAGACTGAAAGTTGTCTAAAAAACAAAGACCAATTAAGCAACTAAAATAGGCTGTTTTTTTCTCTTCCAAAAATATATTATATTTTCAGCATTAAAGGCACTGTTTGGGATTAACTCACAAGCCTATAGCAAAGATGTGTGGAGGTAAATTTAACACAGAGGTGATATGTTCAGTCTCTGGGGAGAGAGATAGAAATGATGGTTGTCATTTTCACCTTATCTCCTTTGACAGCGAAAAGGTTCAGCAATTATGGTCCAATGGAAAAAAAAAAAAGAAAAAAAGAAAAAAAGAAGAAACTATAATTTAAAAACTGGACAAAAAGAAGAGGAAAGAAGGCACCTCAGTGCATTTTCTTCTAATGATATAAATTTCAATTAACTGAATTGATAAATTAAGCTATAAAGCAATGCAAACATGCAGAAGAAAAATTCAAATAATTTTTTTCTTCATGCTTCCAATTCTTTATAGTACATTACATCCGTTAATGGCAATTTGTATAATTTGTGTAATGACATAAATTGCCATAAACTCTCACAGTGAAATGTTGTAAAAATGATAAATCAGGGATAAAGTATGGAGCACCAGGTTCATAGCTGCTGTAAATTCCATTAATGATATTGCAGGTTCTCCAGTTTACACCTGCTGACACCCTACTCCCACCCCACACCCCATATGTGGTCAGGGAGGGACCAGAGAAAGAAGATGTGAATAGTAGGTGTCATTGAAAGGAAGGCATCTATGACTAAGTTGCTGAAGGTCCAAAATGGAAAAGACATGGCAAGAAAGTGTGGTCTGGTGATGGGGCAACCCAGGGCAGGACTGGGTCCCTTCTCTGCAGTGTCTGACACACACATGGTTGCTGGTGTGACCATGGTCCTCTCTGACAGAGCCAGTTCTTCTTGCTCTGGCTGGGGTTTCAGATATCCAGGAGATGTCTGGTTTTGTACTGTTTCACTGACACTGATCACAAGGGAGCACAACACCAAACCACATTTTTCTGGTGTCTCTTTGAATATTTATACCAACCCCCAAAGGAGCATCAGTCTGTCAATTCAGCACCACATCCAGCCTAAGGGCTCCATCTTCTGCCCCTTTAAAATCTGTCTCCACTTTTAGACACGACAAGAGCCAGGGACTGATTTATAGCCAACATCACAGCTCATTCTTAATGTGTCCCCAGACCTGCTGAGGTGTACTCTGCTGAGGCAATTCCTCAGCCAAGGTGAATTTGGGCATCCTGGTCATGCCATTTAGGCACCCTAGTGCTCTGCAGTATCTGATCCTAAAATATACATCTCCATGATACCAACACTGAGACACAGTCAAAAGGTGTGATGGGCAGAGCGCTCACAGTAATTTTCATGATATTTTTAGCACAGAATAATGCTGTATTTGGGTCCATGGAGGGAAGAAATGGATCCCTTGACTTTCTCCACACTCTAATGGTAGCTATTAACAGTGGTTAAGTGTCCAATCAATTGTGTATTCATCTGTGGGCCTGCACTTAAATTACAATCTGGCCATACTGACTATTCTAAAATTGAGTGACTGTTTTCATTCAGTTACAATGCATCTGTTATGGTTTTTTATCACTATCCTTTCCTTATTACAGAGAACGTGAAAAGATCTTGCAAGGATATTAAAATAACTCAGTGTGGTCAGTAGACCCTCACAAAATGGTGGCTGAACTGTGCTCGAAGCACTGAGTGGGTGTAAATATCAACCAGGAAAGTGAGCCTGTAGTATTTTCCAAACGGGCCAAAATATAATGAAAGTCACAAAAAATTAATTTAAAAAAAAAAAAAAAGGGTCAGGATGCAGGTTAAGGTAACTCCTCAAGGCGGAGAGCCCTCATCTTATTGAGTGAGTGTTTGCATATTCTGGGCTATACTTTCTGATGTCCCAAGAATTCTTAACTCAGTTAAGTAATACCAATTCCATTTTACATCACAACTCCATGGTCAAATGTGGGCAGAGATATAATTGACTTAATTAGTTTATATGGTTTAAAAAAAAAAAACTCTTTTCAATATATTATTTGTCTCCATTTCATGACAAGTATCAAGACACGTATTTTTCTGGAGTCTGGGATAATTTCCCAATGAAGTTATGCACATTGTGAGTTACCACACTGGGGTGGCCAAAGAAGTGAGTGTTTCAGAATACTCCTCCACACTGACTGAAAGGAGGGGATTCTCATGGTTCCAGAAATTTACATCTCAGTAACTCCTGTGGCTCAGGATTTCAAAGAACTTTAGCTGTATATATTAATTTAGGCTCATAAACCCCCTTGATTCAAAGCCTCTTGGTTTTCTTTACATTGAGATCCAGCGTCCATCAAAAAAATATTGTTATCCTCATCCCTGTTCTTGAGCAGGAGAAATAAAGGTAAAGCCAAAACTGGCAAAGCTGACAGGAAATTTTACCAAGCAGCAACTTGTCTTTTTCCACCAAGGCATCATTCCAAAGGTAGGTGGGATTATGGGAATTGAAACTCTTTCATGGAAAGATGGTTTTTAAGGTAATGTCTTCCAAGAATGTGGCCTCAAGCTAGGGAAAAAAGAGATTCAAAGCAGGGATTTATACCTTGAGCCCTTATATGATTGGAGAATGCCCTGAATGTGCAAATACTGATAATATGGCCAAAACACCGTTCTGATTTGTGACAAACAACTTTGGAAAGAATGGATTCTTCTTAGTCATGGTGCTTTATACACCAACCTTAGCTGGGATAGAGGTACACAGTTTGTAGACCCAGATATAGCCACAAGCCACAGAGAAAGTTAGTTAACAGCCAAAATGAAACAGAAATAATAATAATATAGAATCATAGAACATCCTGAGTCATAAGGGACCCACAAGGAACATTGAAGTCCAACTCCTGATACTTTAAGGGGAGCTCCAAGGATCATATGATGTGCCTAAGAACATAGAAAAACAAACCAGAAGAGGTCAGGGAAGGCAATTAAATCTGAATACAAATTATTTCATATTTTACAAATATTATTTGTTTAACTGAAAACATATATCTAGATTAAGAGAGATATTTAGATTAATATTTTAAATGAAATAAAACAGACCCATCCCCTCAATTTTACAAAGCCCACAAGAAATGTGTTTTTGGGCCCTTCCCTTTCTTTCTCTTTTTTGGCTAAGAGAGCTATGAAAGTAAATTATAAAAACCAATCTCCCAGATCAGACATTGATTCCCACAGTGAGGAAACACCAAGGGAGGCAGGTACTGACTTTGAGAAAACTGGAAAGTTGAGGTAAAATGCAGAGATATGTTTATAACCATTAAAACAAGTGCTGGAAGGCAAATATTGAGAGACTAAAGGCGACTGTGCTTTGGGATACTAACACAGAACTTATTTGTTCTACTAGTTCAGAGATGATCCAGTTTCTGCTATTATAAAAGATAATTAGGAAAAACTGTCAAGTCTGCAGATTAATCCTGCATACATCTGCCTGGAGTTTGCTTTGAAACCTTTTGGATCTAGAAAGACAATCTTGTGTAATTAGCTGAGGCCACTATAATCCATAAAAAACATCTGATCACATTGATTTTCAGTCAATCAGGCTCTATCTGTCAACAGCAATTCTAGAGATCATACAAGAGGTCTTACAAGTACACAACTTAGCCCTCTAAGGTCATTTAAACTTTTAAACTCGAACTGGCTTTTAAATTCAAAATAATTTTCAGTCACTAGCTGCCAAATGTTCCAAAAAAATGGGGGGAAAAAAAATCAAATATATATCTCTTTTTTGTATAAAAATGTAAATATATAGACATATAGATGAGGTATTTTTATATCTATGCATATTGCTGCAGATATGCTTGGGAAATGACCCGTATGTGTTCACTCCTTTAGTTTTGTTAGAGGGCATTTGGTTACTTTTATAGAACAGAGGAAACCAAGAGTTTGTTCAAACTCCTGTTCTGCCTTCAATTGTGATGCATACTGCAAAATCACAGGGTAACAAAAACTAATAGTGCTTCTAATTCAGTGTGTAAATCCTCATGGCAAAGAAAATGCCTTTGGGTCTACATTACATACAGCAAACCCTTTTCAGAGACCAGTTAGTAAGGTACTGAAAGAATTTCACTGCAGAAACGTTGTCTTCCAGGTTCTGTGGTCTTCTCAGAGGTCCAAACTCACACTTTTTTTATACTGTGGTGCACCTGGTGATTTGCTGTATTAACCACAAATGTTTTACTGGGGTGGCTCTCCCTGACTTCTCCTACCCTTACAGTGTTGCTGGCTCTGATTCCTGTCACCTGTGCCATGGCTCTTTGGAGGCAAGGAAGCTCAGATTTTCAGATTCTGCTGTAAAGAAGCAGAGAGCAAGGTTTCCCATCTCCAGCTTTGCAAAAGTTATTACATTTTATTTCTTATTCAGAATTTTGGAGAAAATGTGAACACAGGAAGACAGAGGTCATCAAGTTGTCACATGGGGTTCTACTAAGATTGCTCTTTATGTCACCTAAGTTTAGCCATCTGAAAATTGGTTTCTAGTCCAAACTAGTAATCTACACTATCCTTACTGACAACACAAATATGAACTTCTTCAGAGACAAGTCAACCTAGCTGATTTTGATGGGTGTTTTATAGGGTCAATTATTCTCTGACTCTCCCCATCTGATACTGTTAAAGTTAGGTTTAAACCCCATCTTAATGCTTGACTTTGGATGAATTTAATCCCAGATTTAGTGACACAAATCTGACAGTGAAGAGTCACCTAGAAGAGAAATGGGAAAGGCTGAGGATCCTGAAAATAAGGAAATTTTCTTAGTACAATGCTGACACATGTCCCAAAGTATTTTAATTTCACCAAAACACGTGACCTCTATAAATCACATACCTCTTTATCAATACGCATGTGACATGAAAACAACTGTTGTCATTCAACCTTCAGGCAACCTGTTCAGTGAGATGTGGAAAGAACCTGACAATATTCTGACAAAAGATCATGGCATTTACAGGTAGATTTCAGTTTTGTAGAAACTTCATTGTCTGTAATTTTTGTTCATAAAATTCTCAATTACTTCAACAGGCCAGAGACCTCTTTGTAATGTCTAAAAATATACAGATTGGGTGACAAAATGAAGGGTTAAAGGCATCATGTACCACATTTATGAGACAATGCTAAGTCCTGTAAAATATTTAACATTTTCCAGTAAAACTGAGGCATAGAAATTTAGTCCCTCTATAGGGAGTCCAAAATAAACACTTTTCCTCTGTGAAGTGGTACAGAGAAAAAAAAGGGTAATGTTCTTGAGAATCCTTAAATAAATGTCATAAAGGAGCAACACTGTGTAATTTCTGTGTTCTGCTTATGCAATGAAGTTTCATAACCTTGAATATTCTGTTCAGACTGAAGATCTTAAATTAAAATGATCAGCATCTTCAGCAACCTTAAGACTCAGCACTAAGCTTGGCTGATAGAAGGTTTTTCTGAGGGATAAAGTTGATGGGAGTTGTTTAGAAGAAACCCTTTTTTTGCCTGAACTGTAGCTTTCCCAAGGCTTGGAACTGGTGAAGTCAGTGAAAAAAAAAAAGTTGATAAGAGAACTGAAAGTCCTGTATTGCTTAAAGCACTAGTTTTAAGGCAAAACTGTGATGACGTGAGTAAGGGGCTATGAATCATGATTCTGGTAGTCTGGTCTTCTTGCTAGCAACTTGTTTTGTAGATTTGAGGAAGATCTTTGACTTCTCTGTGACATAGCTTGTGGCTCATATATAACATTAAATTGGTCTGCTTCATGACTGGAAGGGAATTATTTTTGTCCAGAGAGAAAGACAAATCTAATGATACAGAATTTTTTGGTCTTGCTGAAAACACAGAACTGTTGTACCTGAGGGGTTAGTTTCTTTTACATCCCTGTGGATGAGGGTACTTGACTAAAATCTCCATTCACTCAAAATGCTCGACACTGCTCAGTGTTCCTTACCCTAAAGCATAAACTATATGTACATGTACACTCTGTCCTCTAGACCCAAAATCATGGGAAAAATCTTCCCATTTCTTCCAACACTTTACTGAAACCATAAAAGCAGCCAGCTTTCGAAGATTTCTTTCTCTCACAAGCTTTCTGATGTTTGAAAATTAATTTCTCTCAAAATTCTTCTGTCCAGAGTCTTCCTGCCTCTCTTTAGCTCAACTTCTCCTTCCCATATAGTTCCTCATGTAAATGCCTCAAAAAAAATTGAAAGTCTGTGGTGAGAAAGTGAGAAAGTAGATTTCTATGCTGCCATTTCCATCAAAACCGTTTTTAATGCATGCTGAACAATTGACTTTTGACTCAATCATTAATCTACACTGGGATACTTCACACAGAAAGAAGCATTTTTCTGTACAAGAGAAACCCCAAAGCATCTGTGCTGCCAAAGTTCCTCCAACTCATCTTAAAATAGGGAAATTTCCAGCACAGCAAAGACTGTTTCTTCTACGCTATAACATTTCTTTTTATAAAAATAGGGTTTATGTGGAAGAGCTCTTTTTTTTCAAAACTGATTGATTTCCTAAACCCAGAGACAAATAAATATGGAGTATGTGCATATGTGAACATAGATAACCAAGGTATACTCACACAACCAGACAGCTCCTAAATTATATGTTTGCTTAGGGACATGCATGACAGAGCCATGTGGCTTACCCAGGGCTTGAAAAGACTATGAAGCCTGAGTAACAATAGTGTGTGACAGCAGAACAGAGCCCTGAGTGTTTAATTTCAGTATGAAAGTAATTATATTAAAGAAGGCATTAAATGCATGTTTGAACCAGATTTCTGAAGGATTTCGGGTAAGTTTGCCTTTATAAAAGGCTGCTTGATTCATTAAAATCAGAATTCCATCTTGCCCTTGATTTGCTCCTTTCACAGGTTTAGACTTTCATCATTTTATTCCTCTATTTGAATGACATGGGCAACTCAGGGCCATCACCATGGTTAAACACAAAACCTGGCTAGAGAAAAGAAAAGCTAGGGTTTGGTTTTGTTTTGTTTTGTTTTGTTCTGTTTTGCTTTTGTGGGGTTGTTAGGTTTGTTTTTATCTTATTTTTTTTCATCTTATTTTTTTTCCTTTGTTTTGAGTTTTTTGTTTGGTTTGGTTCAGTTTTTTTAAATTTTATTTTAATAAATCTCAGCACGTGACTTAGAAGCTCAAACTGGGTATGATGGGACCAAATGATCCTGTGAAAATTTGAGACTCTTGAACCCTTTCATTTGGCTTTGTTTATTTTGTTTTAAACAGAGAGACCTCTGGCAGTAAAAGCTTTAGGATTCACCTCAAACTGGGAATTCTAAATATCAGTGCAGAACCATGGGTTCAATTTCTGTAGGAAATTATGCCATACTGACTAAATCTGGGAGTTTATATAAAGTGCAAGAGCCCCTCTATTGCTTGAGCTAAAGAGTGGTGCTGTAATACTTAACAGATAACAAAAATACATCCAGTGGAAAATGCAAAGGGCATCTCAATGCATACCAAAGGTCAGGAGATGGAGAGAAAACAGTCACAGTTCAAAGGCATAGCTCCCCATTCTAATTATCACTAGAATCCCTAGTAATCAGTGCTATTTTTTCCTTAAACGAGATGCAAAGAAATCAGAGAGAAAACCAAGTACAGGATGAGGACTACTACTTTTTTTCAGCTTTTGCTGATCTAATACTTTCACAGATAAGTGGTATACAGTAATTTTTACTAGTCTTTGTGGGAAATATGAACATCTGCATGAAGAGAGTAATGAACAATTCTGTTTGTAATGAATGTACTGAATAAGGTCCACACGCAAAGTCAGGAGGTTACTGAACTTACTTGGTTCAGGAAAAGAAGGGGTCTGAATAAAATCTGACTTTGACGAAGTAAAATGTGTCTGCCTGTAGGCAAATATGAAGAAAAGTGGAAAGGGGAAGGAACTCTTCCTTCTACATCAGGAGCACATGCAATAATTTCATCACACTCTTGGAACTGTGTTGTTTCTCTCAAGAGTGACTTGCTCTTTAGGAGAAGCTATGTTCCTTCCACTCTATCTGCCAAATCTTTGTACCTAGAGAGGAACAAAAATAAAAACTTTATTAGAAATGAGTAAAGGAGAAGATAATGTATATGAAAAAGGGCATGCCACTTGGGTATTACATAGATTCCACAAAATTCATATATTCATCTAGTCTCCAGCTAGGGGCTTGGTTAAGAAGCCCGTAGGACTAGTTTAACAGACTAATGTGGGCAACAAAACTAGCTTAACTTTTGCCTTTCCAAATGTGTAATTTCTGCTGCTTTGCTAGAGGCCTAAGGATTGTTTAGGGAATAGTTCAGAACTACGCTGTGTCAGCTGGGGAGTCCTATGGAATTTAGAAAATTGAGCAATGCTATCCCAATATAAAATACTGCCCATTTAACCATTGTTATACATATATATATATGCATGAAGTGGCAGCCATCTTAGGGGACTTATATGCTGATAAACACACCAGCAGTGCTCTTCAACCGCTTCCAATGTAACAATACTTTCCTTTCCTATTTTGAAATGGCACTAAGTCATGTATCTCACTTTAAAACTGTTGCATGTCAATGGTGTCTCAGCAGCCTCTTTTCCAAATTGCAAATGCTGCTCATATTGTGAGGGTCATGGAGAATGATCTATCAATATCTCTGCAGCTCTAGAACCAAACTGCTGCCAAATTAACTGTTGATTATGATCCAAGCTCACATGGTTCAGATCAGAAAGATGTTGAGGAATCCATCAAGACAGATGAAAATGAAATACATATCCCAGCAGGGTCTGACATTGCTGCTGTTTGTGTTGTAGTACAGCATAATGACTGTAGAGCTCCAATGCCCACTGCTAATTGCTAAGATGGTTGTTTTTGGAATGCAGTCTATGTACAAATATAAGCAGTGCATGATGAATAGTTTGGAATATATTTCTCATCTTGCCCAGATTAATGCAAAGACAAAACCAAAACAAAATTCAGAGTACTGAGAGTAGGAACGTTGTCCCTTCTTTTCCTCCAACGGATCAGGAGTGCAATTCCACCCAAGACAATGCTGGTATAAAATCAGCACTGAAGGGAAAGAATCAAGTCCTAAAAATGAAGTGAAAGCAAGCTGCAGTGAAAGGAGCAAAATCAAGGAGGCAGAATATTTATCACCTGTCTGTTGAGTTAGCTGTAGCAGAAGAATGGCTCTATAAAGGGCTTTATTACAAATACTTACATAGCCCCATTAATTATCTAAATATCACACAATCTTTAATATTTTAAAGGCCACAAAATCTGGAGGAGGGAAACCTTATCACTCCATTGAGACCTGAGAAACTGAGGCAAAGGCAAAGACATTTGAAAAGAATATACTAGAAAAGATGAAACTGAACTGAAGTCTCCAAAGTCCTAGAAATATATCCTAAGTCTTAATTCTTTAGTTACTGACCATTAGACTTGGGGCATGGATGTAAATTTTTGTAAAATCATAGAATCATTTAGGTTGGAAAATGCTTTGAGGATAAAGTCCAACTGTTTATACAGCACTGTCAAACCCACTACCAAACCATGGCCCTAAGTGCCATACATGTGTTTTAAATACTTCCAGAAATGGTGATTCCACTGCTTCCCTGGTCAGTCTATTCCAATGGTAAATCTCTTAGTGAAGAAATTTCCCTCATTATCTAATCAAAATTTCTCCACATGCAATTAAGGATGTTTACTTTCATCCTGTCCCTGTTCCTTGGGAGCAGAGCCCAATCCCCCCGGCTTTCCCCTCCTGTCAGGGAGTTGTTCAGAGCCACAAGACCCCTCCTGAGCCTCCTTTTCTCCAGCCTGAGCTTCCCCAACCCCCTTAGGTCTCCTGGTATTGTTCTCTAGAAAATTTTCCCGCTGTGTTGTCCTTCATTGGCCATGGTGCAGCACCTGTGAGTCGCCCAGGTCTTTTACCACCCGTATCTTTCCAGCCTCTGGTGTTGCACGGCACTGTGGCCACCCAAGGCCAGGACTAAACCAGTGGATTGCACAGACACATACAGACATAACACAACATTCATTGCCTTGATCAGGATGCAGTGGAGTTTCTAAATTCTTCAGTTAATAAAGATTTTCTCATATCCTGATTGACTTGACAAAAGAGGTATCCAAAATTTCCTTGGAGACTACTCCACGAGCCTCCATTAACTCTGTCTTCCCCTTCTTCCCCTTCAAGAAAAAGGAAAAAAAATATATAGTAAAAGAGAATAAACAAAAAAAAAAAAAAAAGGCCCTTTAATTCCATTTCCTACTGTGTGACCTTGCAGAGTTGTAGGAGTTAAATGGAGCACAGTTTGGGAACATCCATTGTTCTAATCACAGCTGCTCCAATACCATATTGTCAGTGAAATGGAAAAGAAATTAGCAGCTCATTTTGTGCGACGTGAACTTTCTCTCTCGCTCTCCTGCTTGATGAGAACACTCTCTTTGATAAATCAGCCATCATACCTTATTGCCATGCAGAGACTGGAAGTAAAAAAAATGTCAACAACATTTTTTCCCTGAGTCTTCTGGAAGCAATCAAGTTTCACTGCAGCAAAGGTAATGCTTAATTTTCCATCGTCGTTTTTTTGGCACATAGAAAGTTAACAGAGGACATATCTTTTAAAGCTACAGAAATTGATTGGACTTGCAACAGACGAGACGTCGGCAATGAATGAGATAAAGAGCGGATTCGGCACATTATTGCAAGAGAGGTTCCCATCGGTGCGTACCATTCACCGACTTGTGCACAGACTTCAATTAGCAGTTAAGGATGTGTTGAAATATGTTGCAGGAATTAGTCATTTCAAAGTCTTGGTAGGGAAACTAAATTATATAGTGTTTGCAGTCAGCCGAAAAAAAAAGAAAAAAAAAAAAGAAGGAAAGAAATCACGAGGAAAGAAGAAAGGAAAGCAGGGGAAACTCAGCAAGAAGTAGCTGGATGGGCATATGTGCTTTCATTGAAGCGACTAAAGAGCAAGTCAGTAGTCAAGATGTGCTGAGTAGCCAGCATTTCCAAGACAGCAAAGGCTATTTTAAGGTCATAGAAATAACTGCCTAAACACTGCACATTTCCGAGAGACACTATAGAGAAAAAAACATCATTTTCTCAAATAAAGAGGGTGGGTTTCTTTTTACATCCAAGCAAAGAATTGGAAATTTACACCCTTTAGAAGAGCTTTCTTTCCATGAAACATGTCTAAATATGCCGTCACCATTCTGGTCACTCATTGTGCTGCATTTACTCACTAATTACTTATACAACTGAAGAATGTTCATTAACAAAAAGGAAAAAAAAAAGCTCTAGAACAGACTGAAATTTTCTTTAATAGTTTTTCCCACTGTTCAAAACAAAAGTCAATGAAAAGTATATCTTGCATATATAGATATGGTAGGCTTAGACAAAAGTCTTTTTTCTTGAATTATAAAAGCTGATATGATAGATTCTTGCACTGAAAAATGTTCTTCAAGTAGAAATGCATGGGTGAGCTTTTTTCTTTGGTTTTGTTTCATTGGGTTTTTTTCCCCACGGTGAAAAGAGGATCAGGGTCAAGTTATCAATAGAGCTTGATTTGTTTCCTCTTTATTAAATTCTATTTACTTTTCCACAAAAAAGTTCACCCGAGCTATGCATTCATAGATGCTGGGACAACAAACCTAAAGATTATCAAAAGTCTCTAAACCATTTTCTTATCCCAAGGCTAGATCAGCTATATCTGAACTATTGCTGACAGTTCTTTGATGCAATTGTTCAGAAAAACCTCTTGTGCTTGAGTGTCCATGACTTTTCTAGTCAATCCATCCAATACTTATTTGTCCTCACTGTTTAAACACTCCCTTCAACATCCCTGTCTTTAGCTTATCCTTTCTCTTGCTTCAGCTGAAGTTCTCCTGTTAATTTTCTTACCCATTATAAACAAGAAGAGAATTTTTTTCTTTTCCTTAGTAAAACAACTTTCAACATATTTGTATGACCTAAGGTAACCAGGTAACTGACAGAACAGTTATTCCTAAGCCTTTTCTGGTGGTTCAGACTGAAGGAAACCAAAGGATGCTATAAAGAAATGGCCTGGTAATTAGTCATGAAAAAGTAACCACTTCTCAGTGGGCTAACTTTGTTATAGAAGTGCAAAAAAACCCCTCTGCAATGTATTTTGAAGATCACAGAATGGCCTATGGTCTTCACAGAAGGGACTTTTAAAATCACCTGCTTCCAACTCCTTATATGGGACACCTTCCACCAGAACAGATTGCTCCAAGCCCCATCCAGCCTCCATTCCAGAGATGGTGTATCCACAATTTCTCTGGATATTATTTGACCAGTGCCTCACTACCCTCACAGGGAATAATTTCTTCCTAATATCCAATCTAATCCTACTTTATTTCCCTTTGAAGCCATTCCCCTTGGTCCTGTCAATCCAGGCCCTTATAAGAAGTTCCCCTCCATCCTTCTTGTAGGCTCCCTTCAAGAGCTGGAAGGCTGCACTTAGGTCACAACAAAGCCTTCTCTTTCCAGGCTGAACAATCCAGATTTCTCAACCTTTCCTTACAGGAAAAGTGCTCATCACTTTAATAATTTTGTTGTCCCTCCTCTGGACTCACTCCAGCAGGTCTGTGTCCATCCTGTGCTGGGACCCCAGAGCTGGATGCAGTGCTCCAGGTGGGTTCTCACCAGAGTGGAGAAGAGGGAAGAATCACCTCTTTTTGCGTGTTGGCCACGCTTCTCAATTAAAACAATCAGGGCTTACAAGACTTGCAGTTCAGTCATTTATGCCTGTGGAAAATTAAAACAGGTTTATGTGCATTACAATACGTAAAGCATTTGCATAAAGTTTTGTAAAAGGTGTTTTAAGCTGTAGGCCTGATTCTGTCCTCACACTGGCCAGAGGGGGAAAAAAAAAAAAAAACCTAACAAAAAAAAAAAAGCACAGAAGGAACTTCACATAAAACTAGTAGTGTAAGCAAGAGACGAATCAGACCTTATGCCTCTACATAAAAAAGATTTAAGCTACTTAAGAGATTTACAGCAGACACTCTCACATCAATGTTATGAAGGCTTTTTAGCTGCAAATATTAATGAACTCCCTTTGCTAAAACAGACTGACTATTGAACATCTGCAAATGGGAGCATGAAGTTTGAACCCTAGACAGTTCATTAAACCAGTTTGACCCAAAGCCAAATTGTTCAATGCCGGCTTACAAAAGGTAAGAGAGACTTTCTGCCAGTTGGAAAACAAATGAATCTCAGCACTGGTTCTATAAAGATCGACGGTGACTTAAAAATAGCCTGAGGTTAATATTATAAATCTTTCTAAAAGAGATTTGAGTGCATATTCTTCATGCCAGCCTTGGATCAATCTCGCAAAACGATATCCTTTCAAATGACACTGATACAAAATATCGGATGCTGTAAAAAGTGAGACTTATTATCTGGCTAGACATCTTTTCCTTTCCCACCAACACAACAATAACCAGAACACCTCAGACAAGGCCAGTCAGCACCAGCTGGACGCAGCTCAGGCTAGAGCTCTGGGTGGCCTGGTGCCTGAATACGCTATTACGGCAAAATAAATAACTAAAAAGCGTGAAGCCGAAGAAATCACTGCAGACAGGAGCTACCTAGGGCAGTGTGCAGTGGAGTGCAGAGCAGATCAGAGCCCAAACCTTCCAGGGTGATGCTAAGGGTCAACCTAGAGGCAACCTCACCCCAGAAAATATATTGATCAAAATGGGGTCAGTGTGCTCCAGCCACACGGCTTGCTGTTGCTGCTGCTCAGCAGAAGGGGCTAGAGTGTTCCATCAGCAGAGGAAAATCCTCATTCAGGAGCAGCAGTGGGAAATGGGGTGATGTTGATTATGCTAAAGTCTCCCATTATAGCTGGGTTTGGTCCACTGGAAAAATAAACTATACCAATTTTTTCCTGCTCCCCAAGGGAAAACTGAGTTAGGTATTTCTCAAGCACAATTTCCTTTCCAAGTTGCTTTTTTTTTTCTACCCCCTTTCATACATAAAGGTATTTCTGGCAGTTCAAAATTGGTGCCCCAATAACCAGATACTAATAATTTATTTCTAGATGATCTTTCCAATGCATTCCATCCATTTGTCTGTCTGTTGCAACAAAGTAAATATGCATAGCTGTAACAGCACAAATATTATGGGTGAATGATAAATGCTGCTAATGGTTGGTGTGCAAGGAGTTTCAGCTCTGGTGTGCCACCCCACATATCATTCTATCTATGGTACAGGAGGATATCTATTTATAGTGGATAATGCTCGACAGATATACCTCTTTATCATAATCTGGAAGTGAGAAATCATTTTCTGATGCCAGATTTGCTAATCTGAAACAGCAATAACCACTATTCATCAATGGTCTGTTTCCCAAACTTCAGTCACATTTGCCATTGGAGGTGGCTGTGCAGGTCCTGGTGCTGACCACAGGAGATGCCCACAGGCATCAGAGAACCTAAGCAACCCCTGACATTCCACAGCAGTGAGGAAATTATTCACATCACAGTAACATGTCCTGATGTGAGAAGATATTTTGGCTGTGCTGCAGCAAATGTTGTGACATTAGCCACAATGGTGAATGGCCATCACTCATTTCAAGGTATTTTAAGGGTTTCTTTTCTGTATAATTTCCTCAAGCTGAAAGTGGCAGAAGCTTTGTTAAGCAGTATGCCACATGCCTCTGAGACTTTCTGCTAGCATTTGCTTTCACTCACAGCTCCTCTGAGGATTTCCAAGCAGGGCTGCATGCCTGAAGCTGCTGGGAGCGTGGGGAATAAACTGTATCACTGGTAATCTTTTCCATATAGGACAGACAATGCAGCTCTCCACCATCATTAGAAGAAATTTGAACAATTCTCAAGTTTTAGCTTTGTTCAGATCCATTCTTCACTTTCGCACAAAAGCCAAAAGAGGTGAACTGATCCCTTGGGATACATTGCAAGAAGAGAGGGCAAGAGGCCGCAAAGAAGCCCATTTTTGTGCCATGTTGGTTTGTGGGACTCCTTGTCTTTGGCTGATCACTCAACAACTCAGCTCCTTCCTCTTCCTTAAACACTCATGCAGGATCAGCCATAGTCTAAACTACCTGTCTTTAATTCCTTCTTTCAGGACTTCTCCCACTTCAGTCAGGTTTTACAGCAGTACTATATATGTCTTAAGTTAGCTTTACTCTACCTATGGTCAGAAAAAAGGCAGTGCTCACAGTTTCACCTCTACACACATACATTCAATGCCTTGCAGTTTTCTCACGAGGCCAGGTGAGTGTGCTGTCTGCATGGAATTTCAGTGATGAAAATACTAATGCAAAGAAATATGAATTTTTTGTGAGATGGGATGGACAGTGCTTACTATGCCACAAGCGGGACACACCTTGTACAGGAGCCTGAAAAGTGCGTGAGTGTTATTGTACACATGAGAGTAAACTTTAAACGAAACTGTAGTTGTGGTGCTGTTGCTGAAGATGAAACCTGGTCACTGAATGTAAGCAAATGCACATCCTTAAGACCCAAAAAGATCACTCTTGATCTATTATGGTAATACTCTTGGAGACTGCAATATTCTGTTAGGTTCCTTTTATACAATTATGAGTAAGTTTAATGCTTATGAAAGACACAATCTGGTTAGCTTGGAAAACAACTGTAGGTATCTTATTCAGTGAACAGAAGCATATTAATGGCAAAGTCTTGTCTTCCAGAGTGCCTCATCCATTGCCTCCAAGCCAGCCTTTAAGTCATAGCCATGGCCTACTCATTTCTTGCCTCTTCTGAAAGTTTTTCTCCTGAGACTAAACTGGCACTGAACTTCAGTTCTAAGAGAGTTTTGGGGACTCTTTTTTTGGTGAAATCTAGAGTAAGATGAACAACAGCCTTTTTTTCCCCTTTATTTTTTGCTTGCCTTTTTTTCATTTGAAGAGATCAGAACAGCAACATGATAGAAAAAGCTTTACTTATTGGAGTGATAAAGATTTGAGAAGAGTGGAGATGTTTACGTACTTCAATTACAGCATCCAAAAATGCTTTCACCTCACAGATTAAGGCACTTAAACATAGATTTTCATAAGGAGGTGTCTACAGCTGAAGTGAAGGGACTCTAAGCTCCCACTATAGTCAATGAGAAAGAAGTCATTATATTTAGTGAAATATAAAGGTTTATTCACTTGGCCAAATACAGAAACTAATCCCTTTTGGGGTATGTTTGAATAAACTGTCATACATCCCCACTATTTTTATAGAGGAAGACTATTCATTCTCTTATGAGACAGGTCTCCAAAGGCAGACCAGAGTAATAATTCATTGGTAATGCTGATTTCTTTTCAATAGTTGGAAAACCCAAATGTCTAGTCCAGTCCTGAGGAGTTTGGGTTTTTTTAGACACTAGGTCTCATGCATGCATGATGAATTGTGTGAGAAATGCTCTCCATTTCGTATCTCCAGTGACACAGAGGTGGTCTCTGTATTAGCAGACAACAGGATACTTCTTAAATTCTTGTTACATTTTCCATCCATCAGTGTATTTGCAGTGCTGCAGAGCACGTTGGATCCACTCCTATTCACTGAAGGCCTCTCCAATAGAACATTTCCTTTGTCCTCTGAAATACCTGCCTCATAGCAGAGAATCCAGACAGTGAGAAGGACATTCCAGAACTGACAGCCTTGACACACAGGACTCTCTTATTGGAGTTGAGACCTAGGGTAGGCTGTGAATTTTCAGAAAAAAAATTTAATTGGGAAATGAAAATTCCATCTAAGCCAGTATCTCTACTAGGAAAGTGAAAGTTCCAATGAATTTTCCAATCTGGGGGAATTTCTGTTTATATTCACAAAGGGAGTACAATTTTTCAGTTTGATTTAAAAAAAGTAAACACATTGAAGAGTAAAACTCTAATAATGAGTTAATCAGGATTGGTCTTCTGGTCTGGCCCTCTGTTCAGGTTTTAATTTGTGTGATTAGCGTTGTCATTATGGTTTCTATGGTGAGATTTTGAGTACTTCTGATTTCGGATTAACAAAATCTCGAGACCATGCTCACTAGGTTCACTTCAAAACCCTACAGTTCTTCACTGATTTTAGGGCTTCGGTGTTTCTGAAGTGCCTAAAGCCTAAAAGGGATGATTCAAGGCCAAATGTCAACCCTATTTGGAAAATAATTTACCTGAGTGTTTCTCAGAACATACCTGTAAGACACAGTGTTGAAATTGTGCTTGGCACAGATCCAAAGAAACAGAGAAAATGAGTGAGATTTATTTATATCCATCTCATCTCCAGTGTTTGCCTCCACCTTCCTTGCTCCTGGCTGTGACTCCTGGGCCAGCTGGACTGCCTCTTGCCTGGATAGTTCCATCCATCATTTGAAACACCAGTGTCTGGAAGGATTTTTCATCTTCAGCAATCCTGCCTGTGTTTGTAGTCCATAACATAGCTAAGAGTGACAATTAGTATTGTTCCCACTTGGAAATTAAACTAAACTAAACTAAGCTAACCCTACAGTAAAACCAAAACAGTTTGTGTAGCTGTTGTGAATGAAATAAATACTAGGATGAAAAGAGTAACTTTTTTTCAGGTAGATCAGCCCTGGCCAGTTTACTAAAAAAAAATAAAACTTCCATTTTCTGCATGGGAAAAAGTAATAATTACAAAGCATAGTTAATTTTAAGCTAAAGAAACAAACATAAAACCACTTTCACATTGTGTCAACCAAATATTTTCACAGTGTAGAAGAAAGGTGAATCTAAGACAGAATATCAACAAAGCAATAAAAAAGAGAATGAGTGCAACCAGCTCATTCTTGTAAGAAAATAAATCTACCAAATCCCAGAATATTTCAGCACACTAAATGACTTTTTTTCTGGTACTATGTCTCTGTGTGTAAGCAGCAGTAGGTTTGAGGTTTCCTTTAAAGGGATTGTAGGAATTCTCGAAGTGTCATCACAGCCTCCACTAAGACATCACATATTTGCACCAGATTGGAGAATAGAAATTGGGTACCTAATTGCCTTGAGTCTTTCTGGTCCCATGTCTAAAATGCTTTTTCTCAGCCTGGATGGACTGGTTCTCTTTTTAAAATACCCACAGAAATCCTGCATTTCCCTGTATGTAAAGAAGCATTCATTACAAACAAAAAACCCCAAATGAGAAACCCTCTCAAGACCAAACCAACCAACCCCCCCCCCCCATCTTCCCCTGAAAAAAAAGAAAGGAGAATGAGAAATATGGGAGAGGAAAAAGAGGAAACTACAGTGTGTAATTTTATGTATTGGAAAAGAAAAAAGGCTCATGTTGAAATCTCCCAAAACTAACTTGCCTTGAGCTGACTATAAATAGAGAAGGCTTTTATTTTCCACAACATTTCTTGAGTCATTTCTTGTTTCATCCATGGTGTGCAAATATGCTTTTGTTTTTGGCTGTTGGCTTGTATTTGTTTTGTTTATTTAGTTGTTTGGGGTTTTTTTGAGTGGGGTTGCCTTTTTATAGAATTAATAGCAAATCAGATTAAAGCATCTAATCTGTTGTCACTGTGCTGACCCTTCACAGATTTTAAGCTATGGTTTATGGAACTTTTTGTGCAGATGACTTCCAGCTCAGGATCCCAGGATATCAGCATTGTAATCTGTGAGTGACCCTAGTTTTCCCTATTATGTCTAAAAACCTTCTAACACAACTGCTCCAGCCATTTCAGCCCAGCATGGTAAGTGCTCATACAAGGAGGGAGAGTAAGCAAGAAAAGGCCATTTCCATCTGAGACAGCAAGAGAGAAAAACATCGAACTTCCACCATAGTTAATAATATTTATCTCTGTAGAATAAAAAAAACCAAAACCAAAACCAAACCAAACCAAACCAAACCAACAAAAAAAAACAACAAAAAAACTTACAATATACCTGGGTAATGGTACAGCAGGTATTTATAATTTGAATTGATCCCATTCATTTTGGTACAGAACACATGGTGGTATGCAAAGTATTTACCCACATTATTACATGATGTTTACAATGCTCATGAGACATGATCATCCCAGTCACTTCAAATTCTTACTGATTAAAATATTGCTGCAACACCATCATTTATTCATTGGGAATAAAAATCCATAGCTGCTGATCAGCTGACTGAAATACCCCTTCTGTCCATAGCTAAAACAGCCTCAGCTGGTTGTCAATCAGACAGGAACACATGCAAGGCTTAGCCCCAACACCTGCAACATTCCCATCAATGCAGCCTCAAAGGACTGCATCCCAGTCACCTGGTTTCCTTAAGGCACAAGCCCTCCCTGCCACCAGCCAGGATCATTGCTCTGAGGGGATAGAAAATCAGGCACGGGATTTTCTGTGGGCACATTGGCAGCTGAAGGGCAGAACTTACCTCTTCTTCTGGTGAATACCACAGGCTCATCAGTTAGTGCCAAAAGAGGGAACACCAGTATTCCCACTGGTTTCAGAGACACTGCTCTCACCAGACCCTTCTTACAGGACTGCTCCTAGCAAAATTGTGCTCTTCACTTCAGCAGAATCAAGTTAAAGCTGGTTAACCTCTGACTTCTTCAACTTTCCCCTCTTAAGATGCAAATAGTCTTTTTATTGGTCTTATTGAAGTGCTATGTGACTGAAAACATTTCTGCAAGAGAGGCATATGATTCCTAGGAAAAAGGTATTGTATATGCCTGTCTGTGTATACAGCATTATTTATAAATGTTTAGCAAGTGGGTTACTTGCTTTGGGCTTTTTCTGAATAGAAGTTTCTATATAAATGCAAATTATTTATTTCTAGTAGTAATATTTGTTTTTCAGGCAAGTTTATTTTCCCTTTGTTTCCTGGCTCTGAAAACCCAACAGATTCCACTTCACCTGCATTTAATTCAAAGTTTGCTTCACTTATGCCCACAATCTCCTTGTACTATAGAAGAAATTGCTTTCAATTACACATATATCACAGCACTTAAACATTAGTCTCACTTCCCTTTGGTTAATAACTCACCTTATATTCTAACATCCATCAACATAAAATCAGCATAACAACTTTTATGAATCCCTTTATCATCAACACATTCCAAATGCTTATACAATTCACACTACAGATTCACATAGGAACTGGCTTAATAGCCCTTAAAGTTGCTATAATGTTCACATCCTTTCAATCATAGAATTATTGTTCATGTTTTCAGACAAGATCCTTTTTAGCCATTTTAGCTTATTATCTTGTATTTCTTTACACCCCTCAAACTGGACCTGTATGTCAATAAAGCTGGTGCAAACTGGTGTGAAACCACTGTTTTCTATTGAATTACTCCACACTTGCACCAGCAAGTGAATGATTCAAACTCACCTGGGCACTGGAAACACTTTGTGGGAGAAGGAGACTGAGCAAATGCAAGAAGCAATGGATTCCATAGGATTCCTGTAGTTTTTCACCAGGAAGCAGACTTTCTTTGCTTTAAATTTGGAAGAGATTTCTTCTTCTAAGCAAAAACATCTTGCTCACCGGCATTTTTCAGCCATGGGCTGTTGCACAGAGCTAAAGCCGTTGTTTTTACCACGGGATTTTAATTCATCTTGTTCACTCTCCCTCTCTGAACACAGCTCAGTGGTTCTAAGGTCTGGTTTTCCCATCAGCGACACACGTACACCTCCTATTGAAGTCAATGGGAGTCGCATGCACATCTGTCAGGATAATCAAGTCCCAAGTTTAGTATCACCATCAATTTGAGGCTTAATTTTATCATTTCCATAGGCCATCTGGGCCTTTTGCTATTGGAGTTTTCACAGTGACTTTATCTTCTTATATTTGCTTCTGCTTCTGTCCCATTTCAACAACTCTTTCTTTTCTGGGGGTACTGTTTTTCCACGCCTCTCTTCTCTTTCTTCTCCCCAGTCCAAACTTTATTCCCATTGTCTGTACAAAAGCCCTAGAAACAGACACAAGTGGAGTGTGACAGAGAGACTGAGACTTTTGTCAGGCATTGTTGGCTAGTATCCTGCTCTATTTTTAATTAATAGCAATTATTAATTCATTAATTCATGCTGCATTAGCACCTCGAAGCTCTATTATGAACCCCCGTTGTGCTTATTACTGTACACCCACATAACAAGCTGCTAATTTCACATTTTGGAGCCTTGTATGAATAAAAAATGCAATTACAAATGCGACTATATTAATGGCCTGATTCTTCATCCTTATATACTGTGTATATGCCAGAATATCTCAATAGGAGTAAAAAGAAACCAATGTTTCAATATGCTGGATTTATAAGTATGGTGAATATTAGAGAATATTAGAGAATATTATGTTTTATCACAGAATTAGTGAGTTTTCCACTCCATGTGTGCCACAGTGACAGGGTTCCCCAAAAGACATGTATTTAAATACAGGAATATATCTGCTCCCTGATTATCTCTTCAGAAGACAAATCAATCTACACAGAAATTATCCACTGGAGAACGGAGTTCTGAAGGCTTAAAAGCAACTAGTACAAATATATGATGGTGCCAAGCTGTAGCAAGTTCACATATTTCCATGTTTTTTGTTGTCCAGATGTTGTCTGTGAATCCTTAAATGATTGTACAAATTTATTGAATTCATTAAGATAACCCTGAAATAATGAAAATAAGCCAGTGTTATTCTTCGCCTAATATCGTATTATGTTATTAGATAATTGGGAGCCTAAATTATGTCATAGGGCCACGTTCATGTTGATTCTTGTCCCCTACTGATTAGAAGAATGGTGTCCAAAACCCAGAAAAAGAAGAGGTTATGACAAGAACTCTTTTAACCCCAGAAAGTCACACATTCAAGGAACAATGCAGCTCCCCAAATAATGGCATATAAAGATTTAGGAGAGAAAATTATCTTACTCTGATGTGTACGATAGCAGTAAAAGTCGTCCTAGAAAGCATGAAGGTGGTAGTTTGCATAAAAATTATAACAAAAAGATATTTTAATGTCCAAGTCTGATTGGACACCAGAGGAGGGGCAGTTTGAAATGAACACTGATCTACTTTGAAGCTTTCAAAAGCTCTTTTACACTCTTCCCTTATATTTGACCTGTACAAATATTTGGCCCTTTCTACCTAAGATAGATTTCCAAATTTATATACCCAAAAGTCATTGGATCTTCCTGCTATTAACTCAATTGACGGAAGAGACCTTTGGAATTTAGATTTCTCTAACAATAATTCTCCTTCAGAAAGATTTGAGGATTACCATATTAAAGAGCATAAGATACCTAAGCACTATGGCAATAGGAGCTTTAAGAATAACTTAAACATGCCTAAAAATATGCAATATGTCCAGATAAAATTTAGGATCAAAAGTCTGCATCTTCCAACAGAAAAGATTTTTCTAGGCAGTTTCTAAAGCTGAGCTCAAAACTTTGTGGTTTTTTTGAGAATAAAGTGTTCCAATCAACAAGCTATTTGTTAATTGGGACATAATTTGTTAATAATTTTTTCAGTTGGTGGTTCAAGATCACCTTTCTTTCTTTGCACTACAGGAAAATAAAGCTGGGAGGTGCAGTGTAAAACTTGCAGGTGAAAAGGTTTCCTTTTCTTTGCTTAGGGATGGTTGGCATGGGTAATTTCAAACCTTTTTATTTTTTATTGGATTATCTTTATGGTAGTGGAAACTGGGGACAGGTAGTGGAAATTGGAGACAAGCTCAAATAGCTTATCTAGTGCAATTTTTAAAGTCTCATATTTTAATACGCAGGTAACACTGTACTCATGTGGTCTGTCCTGGCTGGAGAAGACCACCAACATCTCTATATTATTATGTGACTCCAGAATTTAGATTGGACATGCAATTTTTCAGACATAATTTTTTGATAGTGATGGATACCTCAGCCATCACCATACCAGGGAATGAGAAGATCTTTGTCTTGCAACATATGGAGAGCTCTGCATCCTCCAACATTTCTTCTTCCTTCCCTTAAGCCCTGGTGTGAGAAGAAGTGGGATGTACAGCATCAGACTGTAGGCCAGAAACATTGTTCAAGATGCTACTGACACTTCTGGACTCCTCATATTTTTTTTCCAGGTGAATGCCTGAGATTTCTACCCCTGGGCAGGAGCTGAGAATTAGGGTGCTGCACTCCCAGTGGTGCCACAGAAGCCACAGAAAACTTCACCCACCCCCTCTTAATAGGATTTTTCCCCCCTCTTCTTTCCCCCTTTTAGCTACAGCAGTAAGTGCATTAAAGAAGTACATTTAGGTCACTTCAGACTAGAACATTAAAACAAATGCTGATAGTTCAAGGTTAATAGATGCATAAAACAAAAGTAATTCCATGTCAAAACTGAGATGACAGGTGATTTGACTTGAGACTGCCTTGCAATCACTCTTTTACATGTGCTCGGTACTGAGACTGGCGGAAGGTGTTATGTTTCTGACATTTACTTGTCAGAAAGGTATGACAATAGAAATTGTTTCTATCTCTTCTGGTCCCAGATGTTAACCTTCTAGCTTTATTTTGTAATTGGGGTACCACGGAGCTTTAACATTTTCTATTGATTCAATAGAAGCGATAACATTTCCAATCATAAGAAGGCATTATAGAAATATCAGGCAATTCACATATCAAAATGTTTGATAGCTGGGCTCACCACATTAATTTCTGTCACCTTTGCTAGGAACCCTTTATCCTCTTTTTAATACTGAAGGACACCTGAGAGTACTTTCTGTCACTTTTATTGTTCAATAAAGTAGACAAAAGTTTCAATTAACAACCAAGGAGCCTCTAGGAAATTGTGAATGAGAGTATATTTTATTCATTTTACTGTATTTCTTTTTTCTAATGTGCCAGCTGTGACTTCTAAGGCACACTTCACAGGGGAGAGGGGGAAAAAAAATTGATATAAGCTTATACAGTCTGAGGGCCATATTTTAGAAACAACTTGTTTTAACTGTGGAAGTCAGGTGTTACAAATATTTTGGAAATTCAGCCCCACCTCTGGATGCCAATAAGTGAAGATTGATATGGCCCTTAAGGTTCAATTCAGATTAAACAAAAAATAAACAAAAAAAACAAAAAAAAAAAACCAAAAAAAAAAACAAAAACAAAAACAACAAACAACAAACAAACAAGCAAACAAAAAAACCCAAAAAACCTGAACCAAACAACAACAACAACAAAGAGTAAATGTAACATATTATATGGATTATGCTAGGAATAACATTCAAGGTTGGTATCCTTTGTGATGTCCAAAAATCCAGTGCCTTTTCACCAGCATTCTGTTTAAAATCTTGTATTCTCGATCTGCATTTAGATATTTTGGGCCATTTAACAACCAAAGGCTGACCTGCTGCATCTCAGTGCCACTTGCATGCCACACATCTTCCCCTGCAGGCAGCACTAGCAAGGTCATAGAGGTAGATATCATGGCCAGACTGTTATTTGACCCTCAAAAAAAAAATCTCTGCAGAAATAATCCCTTTGGGGTTTGATACAACGGCTTACTATTCCACCAATCCAAGAGGTGTAAACACAATATCCCACCTGGTTAAATTGTTCCTTGAATACAGCCCACTGTGCTACACCTCTGGCTGGACAGCTGGTGCAAGAGTGTGGTGTTATTCTCTCTCTGCAGGTCTGAAGTCCTCCTGATTTCATACAGCTTTAGGACCTCCTTAGTTATCACTAATGTCAAAGGATGTGTCTGGAAAGAAATGCCAGTAAAGGAAGAATTAATGATTTCTACCTTGAAACCTCGATTTCCTCGTGGTTTTAATTTCAAATCTGCACATATATTCTGTGACCAGTCTAAATAATACTTTATACATTTCCCTGAAGGTTATAAAACACTCAAAACACTGCTCCTTCCTTCTTTTCCCCTTCATCTGCAGCTTGTCAAAGAAGAGAATTTATATAAAATTTCAGTCCATCTAAAAAACATCAATGTACAAACAGAATAACCATTCCAGAATGTAACAAATATAAGCACAGTACAATAGGCATCAGTGTCATGGAAACATTTGTTAAATATTGGACAGAAACACTCCTTGCCATTGTACAAACTGCCTGTCACGATGATTGCATCTGGTCTTAGTTGTTTTATTTTCTCTTCATTCTCATAGCAGGACATACAAATGCTGTGAAAGAGAAGTCTTGCCTCATGTTGAGAAGCCAAATGGTCTTTTTTCCTTTTTCCACCCTTCTTTCCCTTTTTTAAGCAGAGGCTCCATCTACTTATGTGCAAAGGGAGCTAGCTGTAAAATCAGCTGGTTACCATACAACAACCAACATCTTCTGTGTGACTTGCTCCACAAGGACTTTCTCAATGATTTTGACCAAAAGACTCTCTTCTCTTCAAATTTCTTCTCCCCCATCAGACACAACGTGGACCACTAGTTCCTTGAAACACAAACCAACACAGATGGGCAAATGCTTTGTGGTTAAAGTGCAGCCCTTGAGGGTAAGGGGTGCCTATCACAGCCACAGCTCTGTGGTGAGGACACATCAGATAACACCACAGCAAAAATGGTGATGGGCTGAGATCCTGGGTCATTTCAATGTGACTGAAGATTTCTAGATATATGAGGATTGGGAAAATCTTACAGTAATTTTAAAGAGTGAATGAGTCAAAACTGGTAATGGAGCCATTAAAAAGATTTATCCACTACATAATTATAAGTCTAATTTCAAATATAAAACACAGTGGTTTTTTTTTACTTAAACCATAAGACATTGAACCTGAAATCAATATGAGCAGAATTATATGAATAACAGTGAAAGTATGAAAAGAAAAAGAAGTTGAAATAAGAATAAACAACTTTTTTTAAATTGGCATTTCATAATAATTTTTCCTTCATATGTAGGAAGAATTATAAAGAAAATCTAATGTTTCATTATCTTTCAGAAGATAATATCTTTACTTTGTAAAAGTGAGGAATGAAACCAAAATTATCTATTGCCATTACTGTTGCTGTTGAAATTCAGCCCTGTTTCTAGACAATGAGCAAATCCCAAAGAAGGAAGACTTAAAAGGGACTCGTGCTTTTCCAGCCTATTTTTTTCATAACTCAAGGACGTCATAGGGAAGGTTTTAGGAGCAATGAAAGCACCATCTCTGACGGCAGATCTCAACATTGACTTTCCATCAGGCATCCTAGCACCAAAATACATTTTCCTCTGTCAATTGTAACGTTCAAAGAAGATAGCCACCATTAAATCCTAATTGTCATATAGCAATTATAATTGCATGTTATGCAAGATATGAGGCCAGGATTTCTGAAAAAACAGTTTGTAGCACTTCTTCATCTCTTTATATATACATGGATATTCATATATATATATACACACATATATATGCATACATATATAGATAGACACATAGATATGTGTGTGTATATATATATATCATATATATACACATATATACATATGTGTATATTTATATACTTACCTACCTACATGCATACATACATATATACCTTATATATATATCAGACTGATTTGTAGCTTTGAATCTTAAAAGATAACCATCCACACAACACAATATAATTTGATGTACATTTAGGGGCAGGAAGGACAGTTTTTCAGTGAGTGGATCTTTTGTGTTTCACGAATGCATGGTTGTACACTGTATATCAACCTGACTTCCAAAACCTGAATTATTTAAAAGTCACCATCAGTGGTCGAAAGGTCTGGTTATATTTCATATTTTCTCCCCTTTGACTTTAGGTTTTGTGACATTCATGGATAACCTAAGGTTACTTATTACTTTGTTTCAGCCTGAAAATACAGATTCCCAGTCTGGGCTTCTGAACTGCCTTCACAAAATTATTCCTATAAAAGCTGTAAAGAACAAGACAATGAACATATAGCTAGCAGGAAAAAACAACAACAACAACAAAAATTCTACCTTCTGATAGATCCAACAAGAATTGAAAATATAAATTAAAAATATATTTTTATCAACATATTTTAGACTGTTTTTTCTTATTATGCTACTATTATTGTTCAATAACAATTTTTCTTTTGAATTTTTTTGTATTAAAGAAAAAAAAAAAAAGTCTTCAAGTTTTCTGAGAAAAAACACCCAAACTCTAGAACAAGTTATAAATAAAAAGCATGAAATGTTCTTCTACTTTTTCCCTTCATCCTTTGGAAAATATTTTTCCCCAAATGGACATGCTGTTATATACCAAATCATATTTCAAAAAAGAACAAAGGCAAGAAATAATATATCAAGCACATAAGATGCATGGTATTTAATGACTGTGAATGCAATGTGGAATCACAGGCCAGTTCAAGATGTAAAAATATATGTGAAATATAATAAAATGGACCTAATGATATTGAAGGATTTCCACATGCATGCCCCTAGGGTCCATGGCATCAGTGTCCACCAACAGCACACAGAGGACACGTGCAAGAAAATGAGATTTGGTTTCCAGCAAAGACACAAAGCTTCCCACCTCACCACCTAAAGAGAGTGAATTGTCATTTCCAGTGAAAGACATTCTCCTCCTTCAAATGAATAATCTAAAAAAGCAACTTAATTTAAAGAGATGAAAATCTTTGGTGGAAAAACTACACAAAATGAAAAATTCTACAAGTTCCTGTCTCATTTCAGTGTCTCAGACACTTTGCAGATTATCCCTGCCAAAGAGAAGAGAACTAAACTCAATAAACCCGGTGAGTCTGAGGGGGTTTTTGCTTTTCTTCCTTTATTCTTCTGCTGGAAAAGTTGCATTTCTTGGGCTCAGTGATGTGTTTAGGGATTCTCTGCTCACATAGCCTCAGCACTTTCAGGTCTCACTCCCAGGGTCAGAGTTGCTGTTTTTTGCTGTGGACAGTCAGTGCTGCACAGGAAGATGTAATTTCTCAGATAAACTGTGCAGAAGCCATGGAGAGCAGTGACTATCAGGCCTAAGATCTTGCATTTGATTTTTTTTATTCTTTGGAGAGCCAGTCCGTGGAGCAGAGCATTGAGGTCATATGCTTTCAGTTGCAAGAGGACTTTTTCTTAGTCAGGGGAGTTTTATTGAACCTACTATTAAATTTTCTTTTGAGAGAAATAGGTTTCCAAATGTACTCTGCTATTGTCAATAACCAGTTGGTGTTCTTCTTTTGCACAGACTCCGAGATTTTACCTGATATAATGAAAGAAAATATAATAATTAAATTATGTAGATGGGGGTGAACTGTATAATCAAATGAGATTGCATATAGGGAGGTACAGGAAGCTTTAACTGTGGACAAGTGAACAGAATTAGGAATGTCTCTGGACTGGGATGAGGACCAATGCAACCTTCTGCACGCACATAGGATTGATTTTAAGTATAAGGAAGTTACATTAAAATGAGTGGAGTTATTTAAGTAATTAGCAAGAGGACATAATGTGCAGAATCATGGCCTAAATGTTGTATATAAATTTTATGCATTACATTAGAAAAGTTATTACTGTTGCAACTAAAGCAAGGAAATGTCAGATTTGTCTGCTCTTAATTATGCAATAGCATCCATCTACAAACCACTGCGGTTTTTGCCTCTAGTAGAAAAGCAGTATGTAATTAAGGATGATATAACTAGTGCCTACACATGAAAAGATTTAATTATCTCCTCTCCCTTTTCAACACCAGTCTTTTTTTATTGCTTCCTATCTTTGGTCTTAGGTTAGCCATACCTCCAATCTCCTACCCAAGACTCTTTCATGAAAGGCTGTCTCCTTCTACCTTTAGTTTCAAGATTTCTTATCTGATTCAGCTTTTCTAGGTTCATTCTCTCCTCAGGGCTGCTCTTGTTATGATCTGCCCCTGAAAGTGAGGTTAACCCAGGTTCTCATTAATAGATCTCTTGGGGAGGATGAGAGTAAAACAACACCGAATGGATGTTGTTTGTAAATATATATATGAGGGGTTTATTTTAGGACAATTTTTTGTTGCATTGCAAATCAGGTATGTAAGCATTTTTATTATTGTTATTGATAGTAATACAGTGCTATTAAAGTGCAAAGATATTATTTAATAAATTGCATGATGGAAATGAATGGACGATAAGGAAGAAAGGAAGAGCAAAAGAAAGAGAAAGAGAAAGAGAAAGAGAAAAAGAAAGAGGAAGAGGAAGAGGAAGAGGAAGNGAAAGAAAGAAAGAAAGAAAGAAAGAAAGAAAGAAAGAAAGAAAGAAAGAAAGAAAGAAAGAAAGAAAGAAAGAAAGAAAGAAAGAAAGAAAGAAAGAAAGAAAGAAAGAAAGAAAGAAAGAAAGAAAGAAAGAAAGAAAGAAAGAAAGAAAGAAAGAAAGAAAGAAAGAAAGAAAGAAAGAAAGAAAGAAAGAAAGAAAGAAAGAAAGAAAGAAAGAAAGAAAGAAAGAAAGAAAGAAAGAAAGAAAGAAAGAAAGAAAGAAAGAAAGAAAGAAAGAAAGAAAGAAAGAAAGAAAGAAAGAAAGAAAGAAAGAAAGAAAGAAAGAAAGAAAGAAAGAAAGAAAGAAAGAAAGAAAGAAAGAAAGAAAGAAAGAAAGAAAGAAAGAAAGAAAGAAAGAAAGAAAGAAAGAAAGAGAAAGAAAAGACTATAAACATGTAACCACCCATGGGTTTCACAATGAGACTTGATTGTTGCAATTTAGATATTCACTGGCTGAAGTGATGAGTTTTGAAGCAATGGTTGCTGTCTTGATCCATCGGGAGTGGGGTGAAAAGCCTCCATAATAATGAAGTCTGAAGGATTGAAATACTCTCAGGTTTGGTGGAAATGTCCAGGTACCTCTAGTGGAAGGCCCCATAAATTATTCTGGGGAGGCTTTGGGAGTCTTTGATGGGTTTTGACACCTTCTAAGATGTGGCAGCTTCATTGTGTGTCAATTCAGTTAAGCCAGTTATGCCCTACCAGAAGGGATTAAAAACCTTCAGGATCTTCCCTGGAAGGAGGGGAGAGGAGTTTTACAATTGGATTGTATAAGAGTGGATATTACCATGATAAATAATACCATCCCACCTCACAGGGTTTGCCTCTTATTGGCTTCAAAGCCAGGCCTATAGATTCTGGGGATGATAGCTCACGCCTTCTGTCTTATACAGAGCAGAAGCTTGTCATCACATACCCAAAAATTCACCTCCTCCCCCTGTGCATGTCACTGACAAAGATGTTGAACCACTCTGGTTCCAATACCAACTCCTGAGGGACACCACTCACCACAATTCTCCCCTTGGGTATTTGAACAACTGACCACAACCCTTTGAGTGTGACCTTAAAGGCAGTGACTCATCAACCCAGTGGTCCAGCTGTTAAATCTCTTCTCTCCTGTTTACAGACAAGGATGTCATGCAGGGCAGTCTCAAATGCTCTGCACAAGTCCAGGTAGGTGATGTTAGTTGCTCTGTTCTTGTCCACCCATGTCACAGCCCCACCACAGAAGGCCATCAAATCTGTCCCATGCATGTAAGCATCAAATACAGTGGCTACAGGAAATATAGAGCAGTCAGAAATTTCTGTTACTCAGGCAGAAAATGGTCTACTTCACTCACAACAGCAAACAGGGAAAAGTATGATTAGGGCTGCTAGCAAACTAGTCTGCAAGAGCATACACTGATAGAGGATTTTGACACAAGCCTGTATTACCTTATAACATATTATCATTTCTTATGGTTCCAAGGTCAATGTCTCTTTCTCAAATAACATTTCGGACCTGTAATTGTTCATCTACATGCCAGCAATTATGGGCGAATTGATCAGCCAGTAATTAATGCTATGCTATTACACTTTTTAATTTGTAGATTATGCAGCTGCAAGCGTTCACACATTTTTAATTTGTATATTATACAGCCACAAATGTTTACAATGCCCTTTTTAATCTCCTTACACTACCAGTGCCATTATTCACTATAGATTAATGATACACCGAATGCTGAGGTTTATTTCATTTACCACTCCTACCAAGAGAGCTGTTAACATTAGTGTGCTCTATTACTTAATGTCTTACTGCAGCTGCTAGTGAGCATTGGTTACCCTTTAAAATATTGCCACTCGGTTCTTTTCTCTCTTTCTCCTTTTTTTTTTCTCCCTCTCCAACGCTCTTGCTACTGACAATATGACTCTGTGGTAATATTACACTTTATTTCCAAATTTATTTCAAGAGTTTTGTTCCAAGGTGTTTCAATCTTTTATTACAAACAATGGTACCTCTCTGGCCCTGTATGTTTTGCATTTCCCAGACTGTTTTTCCTTACACTCTTTCTCTGTATGACTTCACTCTCTCTCTTCATATTATATTACAAACTGGGCAGCTAGCCCATAGCCTTACTTTAGGGAAACATCCCTGTTCAGGACAACATTTCAGCATGTCTTTAACTTAAAACATATGCTCCAATCCATACAGAACCTCTTGCTTACATTGTTTACTTGAATAGGACACCATGAGAGTAATTGTTCTTGCCACAGCCTTAATTCAGAGTCTACCAACACCAACAAGAGCCATATCCTCATCCATTACACTTAGAGAATTTAGGGAGGTTGCTTAATTTATCTTTAATATAGCCATGCGGCTGCTTCCTCTTGTAAAATGATTTCTCATATACAAATTAAAGTCTTAAAATCTTAAACCATTTCAAATCATAAAAAGCTATTTCACCTT
>VWZS01007694.1:10525-43377 GCA_013397075.1 Rhabdornis inornatus | reverse complement strand
CGATCAATGCCGAGGCATTTTCAGCTTCTGAATCGTTTGAACAATTTTTATGTATGTGCAAGGTACTAAGATGGTACCCACAGATCCAAAGGGCAGGGAGAGATCAAGGGGGCTCCGTGGGAGCATTTATGATAGCTTTGAGCTGAGAGATATCCCAGTGTAGTTCTCAGGGCATAGAGGTACTGCAGTACACTTCTGTCCCAGTGGCTATTCCTGGAGAACAGTCCTCCAAAAAGGGCTGGGAGGACTTTTTATTTTTTACGCCTGAAATTTGTAGACAGTTGGTATTAAAAGAAAAAACATAAATAACAATAAAAGGACCATCTTCATTTTCTTATGTCTTTGCTATTTCTGTGCTGATTTACCCTGTGGTTTCCTGTGCTCAGGACACAAGGAGATGAGTTTGGTCCCTTTGTTTGGTTATGTGGGATAAGCACAGGACCCAAATAAAAGTATTCACAATTATTACACAAACATCCCCTGTGAGCTATTCTCACTTTTAGCATTTGATCCCTCATGCATATGCAGGCTCTCAGATTTCTTAATTTTCCAGATACACTAGAAAATATGTCTTTTCTTTATTAAAAAGTTATGGAAGAAGAGTTCAGAAAACAAAAGCAAGGAAAATCCCTTCATTTATGTTATGAGGCTGAAATTGAGGAATAGATGCCTGGAATAATGAATTACACATTGTGAAGATTCACACACACCACCCTACATCCCTGTTACATATGTGAAAATATTTCAGGTCATCAACCAGTCTCCATGGCTTCATCTTTCCACATTGTTGTATAATGCAGAGGTGGCCAGCACTGTTCCTTCAGGAGCTGGTGCACAAAGTGCTCTGTCTCATTTTTTTAATCCTTATGTAGCTTTAGGGATTAGGCTGAGGTCTCTCAGTTTAAGACCAGTGGCTTTTGCATCCTTTAAGTTGATGAAGAAAGAGAAGTGGCAGTTCTGGAGAATAACTGTGTTCTGGAGACATATTCATTGCTGAGAGTCTTGAGAAGGGGGCTCGAGGTGGGAAGTCTTCTGGAGGCACCTCAGTTAAAACACCAGGAATGGGATGTGACCTATAAATGCCTCACAGTGCAGAAGTGCAGATGTGCAGCCGTGGATAGCCCATGGCAGGTGTCACTGAATCCCAGGCGTGAGAGAGGCTTCCCAGCAGACAGTGCTGTGGGAGAGCAGTGCCCCTGACTCCAAAGAGCCTGACTCAAGAGACAGGGGAGTACATGGATCAAGCCTCTGTCTTTGTAGCCCAGAATTCTAGTTGCAAATAATGGGATTTGGGAAACAGAGGTGTGATGAGGCAGAACTAAATAGCCTTTGTGAGGCATTACTGAGGAAGAATGTTGCTGCAAGTAGTCATTAAGTGGGAGAGATTAACAGTGGAGAGCTGTAGTTCCCAGAGCAGTGCTTTTTCTTCAAGTTTGTGAGACTAAGGAGGGTGTTGCAATATTCCTTTCCCATTTTCTGCACTACACAGTTGGCATTTTTTTCCAGGGTATCAGGGGGCATCGTGTTTAACACTTAGCTGTGCTATCCCATCCCTTAGATCAGGGAATGAGGACGTGTAAAACACCCAGGCAAACAGCTGAAATAATTCAGGAAAGGACAGAAGGTAAATAAGACTTTTACTATCTGGTCGGGGAACAGGCTGACATCTATGGGCTGACAAAAATGCTGGAGAGCCCATAATACCCACAAATGGCTCCAGACTCATTTTCACTCTACAGCCAGCAGACTTGGAGCTACAAATGAAAGGGAAGTGAAATTGTAGACATGATGCACTGTGATCTGTGATCACTGTAAGTAAGAACATGAGAAATCCCTGAAAGAAAAAGGACTCCTCTATGGGCCTATTATGCCTGTTCCTTCTGTTTACCTCTTTTTGAACTTCCTATTATTTTCAGCTAACATTGCACATCACAGGCCTTTCCAACCTGTGACTGACCTTTTGAGTTAGAAAGTGGATAAAGCAAACTACTGGAAAAGCATGAATTAAAGATGTAGATAGGAAAGATAACTACTCTCAGGGTTTACTATTATCTAAGTCTGTCATGTCCTATAACCTTTCCTGGTTTATGCAATATGCAGTGCCTCAATGTAGCATCAGTGCTGTTATCATGGGTTGATGGCAAAAGGACAGCCATCTTGACACTCTCCACTCACTAATCACATCTATTCTGATTTTATTAGCATATAAATTCTTCTGGATTTATGCAATATCAGTGGAAATGTGTTAAAAATACTTGTCAGTGTCCTTATTTTGAGGGTTAGGACCACAAAATCTTGGAGGCAGGTAGATTCTCTGGTTGCAGATGATGAGAGATTTCTGGCCCCCAAAAATCCAATGATATATAGATTATTTTAGTCAGAAGTCAGTGGTGCAGTTATTAATGCCTTGGGCTTTTTTTTTTTTTTTTTAAGGATTTGCCTTTGACCTTAGAAAGGAAGAGAAAAAATAATGACTGGACTGATCTATATATTTAAAAGAATGAATGTGAATTGCATAGTGTAAAAATAGGAAAATTAATTCTAATCCCCAAAAATTCTAGCCCAGAAGAATATTAGCAACAGAGAGAGCTGACTGCTCTTTTGCAAGGTTTCACTACAAGTGGAACCTTACAGTAAAAACATATCAAAGTCTACTCTAACAACATCAGCAAGGTAATCTGCTTTGCAAGAGAGAACCAATTCTTATGAAAGGACAGAATTTACCACACAAAGTTGTGTGGATCTGATCTGATGCTTTAGCAAGCCATAGCACATACTCATGTGGAAACATTCATTAGGGATTTAATTCAACCAGGTTTAATCATCTTTCATTTTTAACTTGAAATATGCTCAGCAATAAATTGAAGAAAGAAATAATTTTATTTTATTAAAAGACTGCATTACATTGGCCTCATATTATATTGGAAACATATGCTGGAAATACCTTGTAGTTTAACATGACTTAATAATTTTTTTAAATATTTTTTTTTTTCTTTTTGCAGACAAATGGCAGAAAAACCAAGGAGGTAGTTCTTCTTGGAATCCTCTAACCAATAACTAGCTACTTAGGAATGTGAAATATGTAATGGACTTAATATAAAGTAGCCATGAAATGGATGAATGTGTAATCTTCAGGAGAGAAGAACGGACAACAACAGATAAAAAGGAACCAACGAGTTTAAGATAGACTCCAACAGCTTTGAAATTTTGTGAAGAAGGTTATTTTAAGTAAGAATGAGATTCAGAACAGCTCTTCCTAAAATAAGAATAAAATAATAAAAATTAAAGGGCTAACAAGGCTAACTATACATACAAAGGAATTCTTTGAACATAACCAAAGTCTAGAAAAAAATCTAATAGCCATTTAAGGAATCACTGATATCTTAGCCTAAAGAGAAGAAAACAAAATAGTGGTGAAGGAGGTAGACATTGAAAGTCCCATTAAATTTGCAGATCAAAACACCTTTATCTACATGAAAACAGGTGTTTTTATACAAGCTAAGTATATAAACACCAAATATACTCATCTGCCTGTTGTGTGTTTTAGACCATAGCAATATTTAGACCATAGGATATTTTTTTACTGGTCTCCAAATGCCAGCTCAGTTGCCTAAAGACAAATACCTATTGGCTTTCACAGAACAGTAAAATCACAGAATATTTTGAGTTGGAAGAGAGCCACAGAGATCATCTGGTCGAATCCTTTATCCTGAAGAGGACACCCCAACAATCCCATCATGTCCCTGAGAGCTATGTCCAAATGCTTCTTGAACTCCATCAGGTTTGGTGCTGTGCCCATTCCCTGGGGAGCCTGTTCCAGAGCCCAAACATCCTCTGGGTGAAAAACCTCTTCTGATATCCAACCTAAACCTCCCCTGACACAGCTCCAGCCCATTCCCTGGGGTCCTGTCCCTGTCACCACAGAGCAGAGATCAGTGCCTGCCCCTCCTCTTCCCTCACAAGGAAGTTGTAACTGCACTGGGGTTTCCCTTCAGTCCCCTCTTCTCCAGATGAACAAAGTGACCTCTGCCACTCCTCAAATGTCTTCACCTCCTGATTCTTCACCATCCCCATGGCCTCCTTTGGACACTCTCTAATGGCTTTATATCTTCCTTACAGTGTGGCATCCATAATATCCTTGAAGTCTTAGAGTAGATGACTTTACTTCTATCTGATGTTCCACAAAGAGGAGAACTCCCAAAGGCTCTGTCCTGTACCTGCCTTTCCCATGTGGGTTCTGTTCTACTCTGCAGCACCTTGAAATCCAGCAGGATATATATTGGACCAAACTGGACCAAACCCCAATGGTTATCATGGGACTTTGGCACAGAGCCCAGAGGATGCCACTGTATTTGAGTTTGTGAGTATTAACCTACAAAAATAAATTCACACTGGCAATCTTCTTTAGATAAACTGAAAGCTCTTGTAAAATGGAGAAGCAGAATGACAAGTAGTAGAAGTGAAACTGCAGCAGGAAGATTTGATCAGAGGGAAAAGTTCATTGTGAGACTGATTAAATACCAGGATTATGGTGGATCGTTTAGAACTATTTGTCTGTGGAAGATTTGGAGAATATACTCAATACTCTTTAGTTGGGAATGATATTAGAATAACAATATAAGATCTTTTTTAGTCAAGACAAGGTATTAGATGACCTATTTAGATACTTCCACACCTATGTTTCCATATTGTTCTCTTGAACTCAAACAAACAAACCAAACCTCAAAAACACAGAGACCAGAATAGGAAAAAAAAAAAAAAAAGAAAGAAAGTAAAAATATCATTTTCCTCTATGTGAAGCATTTTTGTTGAAAAATAAAAACTGCTCTGATATGTTGGAATGTTTTGTTTTGACATTTTCAGTCAAAACAAAATGCTTCCAGATTTCCAGATCAAAATATTTAATTTTGGTGTGTTAAATTAAATGAGAATGTTTCATTTGGAGTCAGTTCAATAGTAAACTGCATCTGGTTACAGTACTGTGGTGCCTTATGAGAACAGGAATTGCAATGCCAAATGCCCTCAATCCTCCATATAAAGAATAATTCCTTACTGGACTATATCTTCCCTGATGTCTGATTGTAATATGTTCCCCATAATATATACTATAAGCTGAAACCAAGATCACAGAGTCTCTATTTGTGATATGGTTCAGTCCAGCCATCCGATTTATTTATGAGAAGCTCTAAAGTTCTAAAGTAAAAACAGTACTAAAAACAACAACAAAAACCATAACAACAACAAAACAGGAAACCCAAACTCAATAGAAAAAGTTACTTCAATTTTTCTTTTCACAGAAACTACAGAAATGCAGGTCTGATTCTAAAAATCATTTCTTACAGGAAATCATAAAAAAATTAAGCTATTTTCAAAACTACAGGCAGTTTTAGATATTGCTGATGCCACTAAACCAATTCTGTTCCTGGCATCAGTGCTGACCAGAAATTTTTGTTCATTTTATTTCAGATTTTCAGGGTCTTTTCAACCCATTCTTTGTCTGCTGAGCAGCCAGACTGCCAGAAGCAAAATGAGAGAAAAACAAGTAACTGCCAGAATTCCTTGACACATTCACTGAGTTGTGTACAGAATCCCACAGCTGAGGTCTCCAAAGGGATTTAGATACCTAAATCCATGTGGAAACCTGGACCTTAGTCTATTAAAGACCCTTTTAGCATAGATCTGCCACCTTCACTCATTACTTTCTGCCTCAGGACCTGGAGGGAGTTTTGTTGTCAATGTGTGCTAACATCTGGCCCTGACTAATTGACATTAGGGGAGGAAGTGACAAACAAACACAACCACAGCTTCTCAGAATATTCATTGCAAATAATTTATGCAACTAATTTAGCCCCCCTCCTTCCCTTTTTCCGTCTGAGGAATCTGCAAGGGTGGAATGTGACCTTTATGGATTAGTGTCTTTACACTTGCTCATTGAGCAGTTTGTGTGAACAATTCTGAGCCTATGGATTTCTTGCAAGCTGCTGGCTATGGATGTCCACTAATCCCGATTCACTGTTTATGCCATATGATTGGTCACCTCTGCCACCCTTTCTTTTTGGTTTTTTTTCTCCTTCCCTTGCTTGCTGTCTAATTGGTTGACCCCCGTGTTATAAATAGCAGGGAATACTGAACAAATCACAGGGGCTTTGTGTCTGTGGGAAAACAGGGGGCTGAAATAGCAGGAAATAAATAGGTGTAGGGATTTTAGAACATTATTTGCCTAGATACATAGCTTTGAGCTGTAAAAAGAGTCCTGTCCTTTCCCTACCCGACAGAAAGAGACAGACAGCTCTTTAGCAAAGTTTGCATCCAATTCTTTCCTGTCCCATCCCTCCAAATCCATCACAAGTTTGGTAAACGCTGTAGGGAGACATTTTGTTCCCTCATATTACACAGAAAGCAAATTCTTTTGGAACCTACCTTCCCTCTGACCATGCACATGTACCCCACCTTGCATAAGGGGATCCTGACCTCAGCTGAGACTTTTACATCTTTTAGTGACAAACTGAACAGAAGAACAGCAGACAGTCCAATTCCTCTGCAGTGGTGCTTGTTTGCCTTTCACCAACGTGCTCTGAGTCATAAACAAAAGCTCCTCCTAGTTCTTAATTAAACATAAATGAACTGAAATTTTATATATGCGTATAACAAATATAAATATAAATACATTAGCATAAAAAAATAACCCAAACCAAACATATCCTGGGAACAACTAGAAGGAAGTATGAAATATAATCCAAATTAACTTTTGTTTAAACTTCTATTTGACTAAATATATTTGAAGGGGGAAAAAAAATCTTTCTTTGCCCAGTTTTCTTTATGTTAGGAAAGCACTGGAGCCTGTGCAACTTTAGTTTATAAAACCAGTGAAGAATAAGGACTGTCAGCTACTACCAGCTCTCTATAGGCCCAGTTGAAACAGTGGTCCACAGGGAAAAGACAAGGGAGTTTATTATCTATCCCTTGAGCCATCCACTCTTCCCTAGAGAGCCTTTTTGACATGAGGGGCTTAACTGAAACATATGAATTAGAGTGGAAATTGAAAGTATTCAAATATAAATTAATTTATACCCAAGGGTTATTCATGCCAACTAGCAATAAATATGCTGGAAGTAAAAAAGGCTAATTTGAATGAATATGAGTGGGCAAAAAGTAATCAAGGGCAAGAAAGAGGCATACGCAAAGTGTAAAACATCATATAGAGGAGACAGAACTGAAAAGATTACAGCAGAAAATTAATGTAAGGAAAATAGGAATTTATAAAAATGAAGGGACCAGACTTCTGTGTTATGATCCCAGATCTACCTCATTCTTCTGTAATCTCCAAGACCTGGACATGGTCACACCAAAAATAAAAATGAAGTTCCACTAAAGATATTTGTGGACATTTCCTTGAGATATTAAGTTGGAAAACTGGGCTTGTTAGACCTTGTTAGTAATTATGGGGTGAAAGAATGATTGACAGCAATGAAAAAGGCTGTTGAGAGACAATGTTGAGAGAGAAAACCTAAACAAATCTGTCAATTCCCTTCTCTGCTCGGCCTCCCATCTGATGTTTATTTGTATACAGGCAGTAGGATTTCACTGGACATATTTCCTTCACAAGGTCAAGAGAGACCACCAATACCTCTGCTGAAGTTCTGCCCTTAATCACTTGCCCAAAACTGATTCTGGATCCAGGGGCACATGCCAGATTATTTACAATGACAGAAATGTGCAATTTCTGTAATTGAACGGGGACAAAAGAAGATGCAATTTTTATCACTTTGCCTGGCTTCCTCCAGGAACAATTAGTTTCTTTCATGAGTTTTCTTTCTTTCATGAGCAGTAAATTCATACTTACAAGACAAAAAAAAAAAAAAGAAAAAAAAAAAAGACTAAGAAATAAGAATTGGACTTGAGGAACCATGTGGACAGAGGTTAGGACTAAAATTAGAACTATTTTGCCTTTACTAGGTTAAATAATCTATGACCTTGTACGAGCTGAAGAACTGAATGGAACATTTTTTTGCTGCCCTTTAAAAACAGTGACTGAAAATATTTCTATTCATATCAGTCTGTGTTTTAAGAAAGCACAACAGCTATGTGTTGAGCCTAAACTACTTCTCTGTGTCTGATTAATTAACCTAGAGGCTTTCCCAATATTCCCCGCAGATTTTGTCCCTGGCTTTGATTAATTTAATTAAAGATTGCCAGCCTTTACTCACCCAAGGGGTACCATGTCTAATATGAGGAATATATATATATTTTTTAAGAAGTAATAAGAAAAGCTGAGGGACACAAAAAAGCAGAGTAATTTTCCTGTGTTTTTGAGGGGACTTTGAATAATCTGCTGTGTAACCCAAGTGTACCATATTTGAGCAGATGTGCAGCTACAGACAAACACAGAATGTGGAAAATAAAACAAGTTAGCAAGAAAAGTCTGGATTTGTAGTCAAAATTTCGTTGTTAATTACAATACCTCCAGCATGAGTTCAGCGTATGAAACCCTTGCTTCTTCCGTGGGTTCAGACACTGATGAGAATTTGACAGACTGTTCATGGGGTGATCTGCTACAATTCACAGTGGAGAAGTTTTCCAGGAAATATTATTTTATTGGATTCACCTTGGACAAAATATTTAGACCTGGGATTTATTTCTGGTGCAAGTACTATCCTGCTGCATTTGGTTAAATCTTGTTCCCTTTCTGTTCTTCCTTTTTTCACAATTTATCTCCTTCTTTACTCAGATTGCCCTTTATGATGTCTCTGTGAAAATTGCCATCTTACACTGGGGGCCCCTTTCTTGCTTGAGGAGTATTCTGAGTTATTGCTTCATGATTTCCAAACTTTTCCTTTTTCCAGGATTATATGCATCATAGCATTTGTTTCATGGGAGCATAGCTGATGCCAAGACAGAGATGAGAGCTGTATCTTCTGTTCTGCATTTAAACCACAACAGACGGTCAGCAATGAGGTTAAAGTGGCCAAGCTCTCCTAAAACAATGGCTTTTCCAAAGATGTAAGGGTAGAAACATGGCAATTTTTTTTTTTTTTTTTTTTTTTTTTTTTTCCTAACAGTCACAGGCTACTCATGTTCCTTGGGAAGTTTTTGCTGCATCCATGCCACTTCTGATTCTGCCATGGTTTTCAATGCCAGTGACACCACACACTGTGTCTGATGTGCACTGTCTGACAGATGTTTGGAGACCTCTCAAGATGCCTGACACACTCCGGTGTGTTTGGCTTTCAGTAATCCTCTGCTTTCATCCTTATTTTCTTCCCCTTTCCCCCCTTGATTTTCCCCTCTATTTTCAGAGAAGCAAATGCTGACAGAATGAAAACAAATTGTTCGAGGTCCATTTGAACACAGCAGATTAATTTTAGGATTGTTAGCCACATGTTTACATGTCTGACTTACCGTGGAGGGCTTGAGCTGTGCAGCAAATGAGTCCAGCCACATTTTTGTTGAGTTCTCTCTCTGTTTCCTGCCAGGAGGCTCAGGGGATAGGAGGTTTCATGCTGTGCTTTCCATCCCAGACAGACTTTGCTCCCATTTCAGCTGGCCTCCTGTATCACCCTACCTGCACCTGCATTTTCCTGGTTTGGAGAACAGTGTGAGCATAGTCAGCCAAATGCTGGCACTAGGGATGTCACAATTTCCTTTGTCTTATTCAATAAACATGCTTCTCTGTCCTTACCTTGCTCCTGCAGCTTAGCTCCACAGGGCAGATGCCTGTACATCTCTTGGCTACTCTGTCCCCTAATGGGTCATGCTTTTTCTTTTTCCCCTCCAGAACAAGTTGGGGTACAGAAGAATTTGGGGCTTATATTTTTTAAATTTAAGAATGGGAAGAAGGCTTACAGGTTTTTAAATCAAGATATTACTGAATAAGCATGGAGATACACACTGAAAAAGTCCTCAGGCACTGCTGACAAATTCAATAGTGAAAAGAGTTCTCTGCTGTTCCTGTGGTCTTGATCCCCATCTTGGACTTGCTCTGCAAACCCTGTTCTATTCCCTGTTAAGAAATGCCAATTATTTGAGTTCCTGACCAGCTTTGGATCCATCCCTGTAGCCAGCTTGTTTCTGGAAAGAAACAGAGTATTAGGCCAGCTGTAAAACCCATTGCAGTTTTCTTTCTCTGCTACCTTCAGCAACAGCAGCAGGGATAAAGAAATTAAATCGCTCTGCTTTGACTTCCTCTACCCTCTCTATCCCTATCCCTCTCTTATCCCTGCCAGCTAAAATAAAAGAAAAACCTGTCATTAAATATCCGTAAATGCTCAGTTACTTGATGGCAGCTGAGTTCTTACTGGATTGGGATGCAGAGAACACGTTTGCATTATTTTTTTAGGGTTTTGGTTAGAGTCTGAGAGTTTTTTGTCTTGTTTTGCTTTTCCTCTCTCAGCATAATCCTTCCCTCCTCTTTGTTCACTAGAAAAGAGAAAGCCAGAGCAGACTTTGATGTTATATACTGCTCATTAACCAGTAGTCTTTCCCTCCCAACAAGCTCTTAGAGTAGGCAATCATTGCTTTTTGCTTTGATAAGTGTTAACTAGCCAACCGTTCATTACCACAAGGTAAAGACTAGTTGGGAAAAGGGGAGGAGTTGGTATTATTGACATGGTACTATGGTTTTCAATGAATTTCAAGGAACTGAGATTCTGCCATACAAGTTCTTATAATTAAATTTAACTAATCAGTCCCATAATTTTTCCTATTAGTTTTAGCTAGACTAGAAAAGGTCAATGCCCTGGCAAGCAATGATTCGCAAATAACAGGTGCAGCCAGTTTCTATTATACTGCCATGGGACACTGCTCTGTCACTTTTATTTACTGAATCAATCCACCAATGTCCAGCAGGAGAACAACTGTTAAATGGCCATTAATTGTAGGCTGATGTGCAGATGAAACAAATCTCCAAAGGGACGGTAAAGCTTTGTTCTTTAGTCTCCTCCACCTCACGCAATGGGATTAGAAGTAAATCAGTCAAAGCTTCATCTTCTTATTAAAAATTTACCATACTGGTCATCCCAGGTGACTTACATCCAACCAAGGCATTATTTTATTTTTCTTTTGTTTTTCTTTCTTTCTTTTCTTTTTTTTTATTTAGTTTCAATGTAACTATTTATGATATTCATAGTGAAATGAGCAATTAACACATAGAAGGAAGTAATATGTACAGTATATTCCTGATTTTCCTTTCATTGTTGTTTCAGGGGAAAAATTTTTAGAGTTTTTTTTCAGAAAATTCTTTCCAGAAACTAAATTCCTTTCTTTACAAGCTTTGATTTATTCAGTTTCATTCATACTCTGCCTCCTGAAACACAGTTTTAAGTGTGCACATTCACCCTTCAGAAACAGGAGTGACTGAATTGATGGAAGCGGGTACAATGTCAGTTCAAATGCCTTCAGAAATCTCCCAAAAGCAAAGGCCTTTCACTCATCCTGTGTATCCCAGACAAATTAATGACTCCATAAGGCGGCCACAGTTTTGGAGGGTTTTGGATTTGAGCCTTGTAAATAAAGTAGATTGAATTGCATGGATGCAGTGACAACTCTCCCAAATGTAAACTGGGAAGTAATGAGCTGGTACCCTTCCCCCCTCCACTTCATGGGCTAGAACAGAAAGAAAGAAACTGTGGTACATGGGACCTCAGGGGCTTTATTTAATTATCCTTATTGAGACAGTTACATTTGCAAAACAAGAAGAGGTGCCTATCTGAGTGTGGCAGGCACCACTGACAAACACAATATATCAAAGCAGAAAGAGCAGCCTCATAACACACTATATTTCTGGATACCTCACAGCTGAAACAATCGACTAAATTCCCCATCTCCCTCACCTAGTGTATCATCCCTAATGATGCTTGTTTCTTAAGCAATCTTTCCAAAGAGAAGCATTTTGAATTGGGCTCTCATCCAAAGCTCAGTGTAATCAAGAAAACTAGCACTAGTGTATTAACCTAAGACTAATATGTATACTGAGAAATCACCTTTGTTCTGCCAAAAGGAAAAACCCTTATGACTAAAAAGTTTGTACCAGTTTCAGTGGAGACCCCCTTTCTTCTAACTTAGTGTAGGCAGCTGCACTTTAGAGGTGCAGCTAATTCCTCCTATGACTTCTTTCTGATCAAAGAATAGAAAAGGTTCTTCTGTTGTAAGGTTTATCTCATTTTAAAGTGGCAATGTAAATTATGTCTCAAACTCATATAAATTATGCTTCAGAAGGGTCTATTAGTGTTCATGGATTATAAACAGAGCCATTACTGACTTTCTCAGAGGTACCTAAACTGGAAATTTTTTTAGTTGCATGAGAACCCTTGAAGTTGCGAAGCCTTCCAGCTCCAGGTGTTCCATCATAACGTTTGGAGTTCCCAATGGAAGCTGGAGCCCCATGAATAATCTCTTAAAGAATTACAAAACTGTAGAAACTATAGACCTCTGGAATTTCTCCTTGAACCTTCTTCTCATAGTGGGACTGTGGTCCTCATTAGATTTGATTATAGATGGCTTTCTCTAGGAGAATCATAAAAAGCTTTCAAGGACAGAGAGTATAAAACCACTGGATACCCTGGCCCAGTGGTTTTCTATCCTTTTGAAAAAGTACAATTTCCAAATATCCAGCCTGTCCCCATCCACAGCAAGCAAACAAGTGAACATGCAAATAAAGCAAGAAATGAATAAATAGACAAACAAAGAGATGGATAGATAAATTTGCCTTTTGTTATTCTTATTCCTTATTTAATTTTTGCTAGAACAAATAGATGAATAGAAAAATTTAGGGTTCATTATTCTTATTTCTCATTTAATTTTTTACACAATGAAGTGTTTGGCATTATCCTCTTTCCAAAACCTTCAGCAACTGTAGCTGGTGCAGCTCTGCCCCTGCCAGAGTGTTTTGGAGTGGATTTCTACAAACATGAAGAAATACAGGTCTTGAGGCATGACAGCACATTGAAATGAGTGTCAGAGGTAACAGAATTATTGCATTCTACTCACTCTGTTCCTCCCCATCTTTCTCCCTCCACTTTCTTTTTTTTAATACATTCAATTTCTCCTCTCTTAAGTATCAAGTGTGCAATTATTCTTGAGACATATTGCACCTATGGCAGAATGAATATCACATTTTTGACATAGTATTTCCATGATGAACACATACAGTAGCTTGAGCATTAGCTTGGCAATGGGGCACATGGTTATGTTGCCTCAGTTCTTTTCCCACAGACTGTTCTTCAGTCTATAATAAATTTCTCAAGTGACCTTAGGAAAATCACCTGGACTGCCTTTTTCTCTTACCTCCTTCTGTGAAACAAAAGTATCAGTTTGATCTACTAAGGCGATTCGAAAACCAAACACAATAATAATATATCTGGAGGGGGGGGGTGTATGTTTTTGTTAGTTTGTTTTCATTGTTTTGGGGTTTGTTTGTTTGTTGGTTTTCTTTTGATATATGTAAATTTGTTAAAGAGGACTTTAGAAATTGCCTTTCTGATCAAATGTATTTTTTTATGACAGTTCATATAAATTTGTATAGTGTTTATAATGGAAAAAAGTAATAATGATTATTTTTTTTTATCTCATTGGTAATTTCCACTCCTCCATAGCTCTATGTAGTGCATTGCTAAGTCACATGAAAGCCAGACCCTTGCTCCCTGGCAGTTCCCTTCTGGATTGGACAAATAACATGACAAATAATTACTTTCTAACAACAACTTTTTCTCCTAGGCATCTCTTTGTATTTTTCAGTATTGGCACCCATTAAGAAGTGAGGCATGGTTGTTCTTTAAAGCCTGGATCACATAAAGCAGCTAAGACAGGTTTGGGAGGATCCTCTGCTCTTGGAAATTCTTATGTCATTGTCACACACAGTACATGAAACATCCATCAACTTCACATCAGAAACAATATTCTCTTCCTTTGAAAAGCTGGTCCTAAGGGTTTGCAGCATGTGTCCCAGAAGACTAATGATGAGAGTTGTTTTTTGATTGATAGAAACTATCTTTTTCCTCGAAATCATACAGATTTCGAGACCAGCCAGAGAAGCACAAAAAATCCATCACTGCATAGGCAGGAGGGGGGAGAAAACAGGGGCACTCGCTACAGCAGGGGTGGTCATACTTTGCCCAAATAATTTGAGGACCATATTGGTAAGTTGCCAAGAGCCGAAGGGCTGCATTGAATTTGCATTAAATGGAGCAGATGGCATCAGCTGCCCTCAACTTTAATGTTGAAATGTGGCCTACAGAGCAAATCTGTACAAAACTTTTCTAATTAAATCTGAAACAACATGCCTCATCTATTCCCCAGTAGCACAGCCTTTCTGGTGGCATTTCTGCAATTCTGCTCCTAGCCCCAGCCAAGAGAGACAGTGGCAGAACTGCAGAGAAACGAAAAATAAGAACACACAGAGACAAACAGTTTTATCCCAAATGTTTTTTGAAGCACCAGATGAGAATGAGTGGACTAGAATTAATCTCCATCAATCTTTACAAGGTAGTAGTCCTTGTAATGAAAGCACTCTGTTGTATTTATTAAATGTGAACGTCTGAGCAAACCAAGCAGTGGTACCAAGGAAGTCTGATCAGAGGTAGACAAAGGGAAAGCCATATTTTGAAACCACTCTAACATTCATTAGATAAACTTGGAGAAGCCAGATAAGGCTAACACTTTAAAATTTGCCTGTTTTACCATACATAAAATGAAATAATTTGGAATAGTCAATAAACCATGCTTTAGCTGTATTCATGCACTTCATTGACAGACTGTGTGAACATTTCCCACAAGAATTAAACAGATGACACCATAAATAATTCCATTACACCAACAATTTCTGACAACAGCTGTTAATCCACTCTCTGCAGTGGAACTCAATAGCAGGTAATGGCATTTGGCGGTTATGAAACCAACCCACTTTTATTTTCTCAGAAAAATAACTTTTAAAAATGTTTAATTTACCTATTTATTTCATTGTCCATTACCTTATTTAAAGATATACTTTCCCCATCTTTACGTCTCGTAAGAAGTGAGGACTTTGTTTTATCAAAATTATGCAACTATATTAAATATTATTGGTTTTAAATGTTTTTATGCATATGTGAAATAATAATTTGCTTGAATTTTAACAGTCAGGACCAGACATCTGCATCTGGTGAGATTATGTGCAAACATATATTTTAAGAATAAAATGAGGTAAAATGAATAACTAAGCCAAAGTGAAATCTATTTTCATTCAATGACTTTTTTCAGGAACATTTGAGCCAAATTTTCCCTCGGTAGAATTCCACCAATATCAGGATTAAATAAGGCCATTTTTTGTTTCCTCTATGGAACAGACAGGGAGAATATGTGTCTTTTTTAGTTTATAAATAAGTGGTCAATAAGGTAATTGAGTGAGGAAAGAAGAAAAAAGGTTGTGAATAACTAAAATTGATTTTTACACATAGATCCCTGAAATAGCATTAACTATGTGAGCACTGCACTTTATTTCTGTCTTAAGTTACCTCGTCTACTACACAGTAATAGTCCATATGAAGCTGCTGATAAAAGAAAAATACAAACAAGCAACCAAAAATCCAGTCCAAATGCCAAAACATCTTCTGGATGATGCAAAAGCAGCTCAGGAGTAAGAGAAGGAGATAAAAAGAAGTGTGCATTCAGTTCAAACTGCTGTTTCCACTTCTGCCTTACCTCAATGCGGGCAAATTCCACATTAGAGCTAGAACACGACCAAAGAAATGCAGCAAGAACTTTGCCAAACTGGGATCTATAATGACTGGGCAGTACCTGGAGAAAATATTTTCCATGTTCTCATTTCAGACGGGGGTAGGCAGAAATTTCCTGGGTTCTAATACACTCAGTTTAATACTGATTTAATTGCTCATAACTGAGATCCTTGCTCTATAGCTGAAGTTAGGAATGTTGGTAGAAAAGTGCCATGTGTAAAAAAACATTGATATTTCATATTGTGATACACTGTAGGAATAGTTCATCTTTGCATCAAAACCACTGTAATTTACATGGTGCTGCTTTTATAGTAAGATTGATCTTTTAGGGGAGATCTGTCTTCTATTAAGCATCACAGCCCTTTTAGATAGTATGACAAAATGGCAAAGTGGATTATTTTTATTGAATTGTTTATTTAGAGGCCATTTGTTGAATTTCAACCTTTCCTATGGTCTGTTTTGGGGTGAATTTTACCATTTCGTTTTGAGTTTTCCTGAGGGAAGGAACACAAACAGAAGTTGAGAATCTGAGTTCCAGGAATATGCCCTATAAGCTAAACAGTAATGGGTGAAATTCAGGCTTAAATCACTGGGGAATAATTTGTTGGCAGCAACATCTGGAAAGCAAATGTGCAAACAGTTAGTTACTTTTCAGACAAAATGATAGACAGTGGGCTTTAAAGATACATTTATAGGCACAGGGTGGGAAAAAGAAAGAAAACAATGCAGACACAGGATAAGATCATGTACCTGAAGGGGAGATTTAGCAGTGTGTGCATTGTGGGTTGCAGTAACAAAAGAATTATCTGAAGGAAAAATATCACTGATTTTGGATGTCAGATCATTGATTACAAGCACAAGACAAAGCTTGGCAAGGAAGAGAGAAATTTTGCTTGCAAATTTTCGGACAGTTTTTCTTTTGAAAAAACCACCACAACAACAAAAAACCCCAAAAATAGTTTAGATGAGAAAAAAAAAACTCACAAAAAAAAAAAACCCTGGTTGAATGTAATGGAGGTTTTTCATTTGTTCCAAAGATTTCATCATTTTCAGTGAAAAACACAAATCAATATTTGTGTTTACAAATAAGATGGAATTTAAAAAATTTAATCCTCTGTATTTGCCTATTAACAGGACAAAACTTGTCCCTATTAACAATTGTGCTTAGGAGGTGATGTCCACCATTTTCTGATTTTAGTGGAAAGAGGATTAAACTGAGTCCTTCCAGAATCCATCCCAAATGTCTCAAAATGCATGTGTTCCCTACATTTTCTGTACTCTGAGTCCTGCCTCCTATTGCATAGCCTTAGATTCCTGAAAAAAAGCCACAAAAACTAATAATATTATAATTTCTATTAATCTTGACAATTATTTTAAAGAGAGAGAAATGTCATGAAATGAGATTTCTTCTGGAACGATCTGTATCACACCATTAATATCTCCTTCCCTGTCAGTACTGGAAACACACAGAAAATCTGCTCTCATGCTGGACTGTTCTTTGGAAGCTAATTGGGCTGACACAACATTGTTCTTTTTGGGAAATATGATGAGAAGTCTTTATATTTCAGAAGAGATGTGTGAGTTTTAAATAAATTTCTAAGTTTATGAACCACACTGAAGACTGTTCTTAATGTTTGAAAATCATGCCATCAGCTAACCAAGATGAGCTAAATCTTCTCAGGCCAGTTGGAGTCAATATAATAACATTTTGTGTCAAAAATATTCAATAATTTGAAGGCTAAAGACAAAATTAATGGAAGCTCAGGTATCCCTGTGTGTCTCAGCATCTGACTGTGAGACAGAAGTGACAGGGATGAAGTCTTTTTCTTTCAATTTGTCTGTCTGTCTATCTATCTATCTATCTTTTATTATTCCATAAACCATTGCAGTATTGGTCATATATCTCAGTTTATACTGCAGTATTTATTAACTGGTACTTACAGATCCAGATAAATGTCCTGGTACTGTGAAATCCTTCCCACTTAGGTGGTATTGCTGTTTTATTTCTTTCTGTATTAGTATGAAACCCAGTAAACTCCATCATTTTATCAGAAGGAAAAGAAGAATGTGTTTTCAGTGCCAGATATAGAAGGCAAAATACAGTGCAGTGCTGTAAAGAAAAAAAAAAGCACCTGTGAGAGAGATTTAACAGTCCAGGTATTATTGTTGGACTAAGATGGAGCAGATCTCAAGTTGATTGGTTGTTTACATGCCATTGCTCCCCCTCTTCTGTATCTTTTATTGCTGAGACAATTTTTTCAATTATGTGCAGAAAACATTTAACTCGCTTCCTTTGTTTTATGAAAATAACCTTTTAGAGTCTTTCTTTGCACTTGCAAGCCCCTGACTCAGGAGTGAACTCTCAGATGCTGTGCATTTTTTGTGTCCTTTGGCAACTGACAGCAATATGGAGGTCTTAATGGAATTCATCAGAGATCTTTGGAAACTTTTATCTCTGCATAAACCCAGATCACAATTGCATCTACAGAAGAATAGCCAAGAGCATCCTTTAGCCCAGCCTTGTGTCCCAGCTGCAGTTCTGCAGCACAGGGTAGGTTATTCCAGAAGGCCAGAGTTAGGATCTGGCCTCCAAAATCTGGTATTTGTCTTGCTTCTCTGAAGCACTCATAATGCCAAGAAAGCAAAATATAGGGAGGTCACACAGGGTTATGTCCGTAAATCCCAGTGAAAGTGAGCTATTAAATTCCTAGAAATTAACTTCAACCTCTGTATGTATAGATTTGGATACTCAGCTAAATGTGAACAGTGGGGCTTGCAGAAGGACTGGGGATGTAGGGGTGAAAATCACCAAGATAGTTTGCTGCAACACTTAAATCTTGGGGTGTTCAAGTGTCTTACTTCTACTTTTTAAACACTTTGTCTTGAAATGATGTTCACAGCATTTTAACTTCTGAATTAATTTTTGCCTAGTCTTGAGCAAACAATGAGATACCCTCTAATTTAATTTGGTGGAGAGAAATCAGCACCTCTACAAGATAATTCACTCTATTTTAACATGGGATATATGACTCTCTGAACATGTTGTATTCCCTCTGTTGTCTACAGAGGAAGCCCAGATTAATGATTAAATAAGACTAAATTTTCAGCTCTTGTATGGACAAATTCAGGTGAGATGAAAGCTTCAACACATTCTTGCTAAATTTGGGTTATCTCTTCAACCTTAGTATAGACACTCAAAAAGTTTCAACCTTAAAGGAACATTGCATATTTAATAGATAAAATAGTCTTGTGTTTTTTTGGTTTGGTTTATTGGTTTTTTTTACACTAGTGTAGAAAGTCAGCATTTCAAAGACAGTTAGTCAGTGAAGGACTGAATTTCCAGTAGATTATCAGAGATTGTTAAGTCCAGGTGTTTCTGTAATTGTGATAAACACTGAAAATATATTATATTCAATGTCCCTAAGAAATCACACATCCACTTAAGTGACCTAGGGGTCACAAATTATTTAAGTGCCTCCCACAAGGTAAAATGCCTGGTTGCTGGTGGGAGGAGACCACAAACCCTAAAGTACCAACATGTGGCAAAGATTTTAAACAAAGGTTGGAACCATTTGTAGAATCGCAGTATGGGATACCAATTCTGATGGACATCAGAATAATAGACTAGATTAAACTGAAATAGAATAATATAGTATTTTATTGTGCATAAGATAATAATTAAGATACATTTGAGTTTATGCATCACTGTGGTTATCTTGTATTCTGCCCAATGGTGAGGAAAACCTTCGGGTAAACAATCCTTCCTTTGAATTATTTTATTTATTTTTATTTCAGATCTGAGAAAGGAACTTTGCTTTCTTCCAGTTGCATTTTTTTTTTTTTTTTGCCTAGAATCTTCTTATGTCACAAAAAAATCTGACTTTGAAAAAAAAAAAGTTAAAAAAAATTGCAGCTACATTTCAGCAAAGCACAAGTCTAAACAATCTCTTTTATGAGGTGACAATAGGAAACTCAGATACCACAGCCCACAGTCTCAAATAAAACATCCAAAATTAAGACAGCTTTCTTGAAAGATTAACCCAATTCATTTTGGGTTAAGAGCTTGGAAGAAACAAAAGGGTCCAAAGTCAATTCTATTAACTTGATCAGAGCTACACAGGGACTGTGTCTCAAGATCATTATCTTACAAGACACGGATGTCAATCTCATTATGCAATCGAGTGTGCCTAGCACTTTCCTGTATAAATATACTTAATAGATATAGTTTTGACCTTTTGCAGTAAAATTAATAAAAAAGAGATCGGTCTCAGTGTGCCAAGAGGCTTTTCTCAGTCCCATTAAAGAACGATTTTTTGTGTGTAAATAAATACATTTCACCACACAAAAGAAGAAAAATGTTGCCTGAAGAAATGACCAGAGCTTCCCCTCCTCCATATATTATCCATGACCCATTTTATTTCAGAAAAAAAGTCTTATTATTCCAGAGGTTTATCTGTCTGTACTCATGTCTGTCCCCTCATAACCATATTCCACTAGAATGTTAATGCTTTAAAGTTTCAACTGTACCTCAGAGACAGATATATTTGACACAGGAATTTTGTTGTACTACAAGGCCTGGCCCATGGAGTATGGAGCCTGGGGAATTTCCATCGTTTGATTTATATGTACTTTTATAGATCATCCTCATATTATTTGAGAGTGATGGGCAATTCAGGATTCATCTATGCACGCTATGCCTTATGCAGTGACTTGAACAACTCTCTTGAGACAGAGTGTAAATAATATTCCTTACCCATGCAGAAATAGATGGAATTTTGCTACTCTGCTCCCCAAATGTCAGGTGGGCAGGAAAGAGACAATGAAAGAGCTGCAAAGAGGAGGAAGAGTATGAATCTCAGACTCCTTCCTTTATTTTATTATGCGTTTACTGTGGCTGAGGTATGAAAGGAAAGTCAAATCTTTAGGGCTAATATTGAAAGAGTGCATTCCAGTGTCATCTCTTTCCTAGAGCCATCCTTTAATGCACACTCTACATCTTTGGGAACCCGTTGGGAAAGGCACTGCAATGATGCTGATAATCAGCAACGAAACACAGAAAACATTTTTGCCCTGCTTACGTTGGTAATTGCAGTGAAAAGCCAAATAGGATATGATAAGGATATTTTGCCTTGGTTAGCAAGTCAACAGCTGGCAAGCAATGACATCAGGAGCAGGTCTGTGGAGGACAAGACATCATCTTGGCATAAGCACTGCTCTGTGCCCTTCTTACACTGTCACACCTGTAGCTCTCTCAACTTCGCAGAAAGGTTAAAATTGATTTATTCAAGCCTAAGAGGAGAAGTAGTCCCACATTTTGAAAATAATGGTACTTGATCGTAATGTCACTTCAGACTATGAACATTCCCTTACTGGTGCAGATTATTAATAAGCTGTTAAAAAAAAAAAAAAAAGGCAGTTAGGAGATGAGAAATCTCTGTGCTGATGAAGCAGCACAGAGAAAAGTAGAGGGTTACACCTTACCTCAGTCTATGGTTCTGACAGGTTTTCCTCTGATGCATCCATGTCACCACACAGTGGGATTCAAAGAAAAAATCAAGGTCCCAGGAAGCTGGACAGAAACTTAACTCACTGAACCTGCAGAATTAGCTTTTTATTATTATAATAAAATATTAATGCTGTCCAGTTGCTTACTGCAAAAAAACCCACAAGGTTAATTTTTGATACAAAGACGATAAAGGCATTAGTGTCCATATTAGTTCTCTCCTGGAGTCTCCAGTGGCTTCCACTGAGCCAATTCTTTTCAGAATTGGAGTGAAAAGAGAGTGGAGTCCATCTTTCTGCACCTCTCCATGCAAACACCACCAACTCTTACACAGTCTCTGGTCTCACAGCAAGGCACTGAGAGCAGCAGATAAAGGAGGAAGCTGTCTTCTAATTGACATAAACACCCTCCATGCCACCGAAGTCACAATAATTCTTCTGCCAAAAAAAATTAAAAAAAAAAAAAAAAAATTTAAAAAAAAATCGAGAATGGGCTTGTCAGTGTTAAAAATTTTTAAGAATCAGATATTTTGTTCATATTTCACACCAAGTTCTGCTTGCTGACTCCACGGAAAGTTGGGAAAGAAGTGTATTTCTCAACTGAATTCCAAAATTTTACCTTTCAACTTACAAAATTCAGTGAAAAATTGAAATGTCCTTTCCACTTCATAAGTACTAGAATTTCCTCGATAATATAATAAACATTTCAGAATAAAATATGGAAAATTGAGCCCAAAACAACAACAACAAAGCCCAAACAAACAAACAAACAGCAACAACAACAAAAAATCAGTAAACAGAAAAAAACCCCACAGGCAAACAAAACAGATCAAATCTATTAGTGTCTAGCAGGAGAACAGCTGTCTATCAAAGCTCAGCCTTCCTATCTGACCACAATCAAATAAGCAAGACAGCCAAACGCCTCTAGGGCAGGGGCTCTGAGGAGTAGAGGAACGTCTGCAAGTCTGGAGCTGAAAAGCTGGCATTCTGCTAAAGATGTCAATCAGACCTTGGTCATTCTCCTATGTGGAATGAGAAAAAATACTCTGCTTCACACAGGTGAACATTAGTCCAAACTAAAAGTGTGGCTAGAGATTTTTTTTTTCTTTTTTTCTGTTTTTTTTTGTTTGCTTGCTTTTTTTTTTCTCTTTGTTTTCCTGGAGCATAAATGAGCATTCTCCTATAGGAGTTCAACAGGGAGGGGCAAAAGTCTGAATATTTATTTGAAACAGGTTTTGTACCTTGAAAACTCAAATTTGCTTCCCACTGGAATAAATCTTTTTTTTTCCATTTAAGTTTTATCAAAAGTTTTCATTGAACCCATGTGTACTCAAAAAGAAGAGCTGCCTGTCATTTGCTAAAACTCACCTAGAGGGGCTTATAGCTATGCTCTTCTTTCTAGCTTTACTTTTTAAAACTATTCCATAATTTCCAGTGTTTTCATGTAGATGACCTACACTTGTCAGTCACCTATATTTATCTTTTGGGTCCTGTGGCCACTGCACTAGAGTATCCTCTACTTGATTCTTAAAAGACAAAGGTATTTGCCTCAGCTTTACATTTTGCTTCCATCATTTCAACTTCAAGAAAAATAAGACTATCATGCACCTGTCAAGATTAAAGTTCATTTAACAGAAAATTTGTATGGCTAATATAAAATGTGTTAAAAATATTTTATCAATCAACCAGCCAGATAATCTGACTGCTTTGCTGTCATAGCACTCTCTCTTACATCTTTTTTCTTACTGCACTTCAGTTGAATCTAAAAATCTTAGATTATTTTTCTTTACTTATATATTGTGGCATAGCCAAACGTATGCTGGCTTCCTTTAGCTGTGTAATTGCTGATCTTGTTTGCAAATGTTGCTAAATAAATGATTATGAATAAAATGCAGAAAGTCTACTCAATACATTCAGACAAATTTTATTATTGCACTCCTTATCTCAAACACTCACAGGCGAAATTATCCAGTTCAATTACCCAGTTCACAGTTGTCTAATTTTTTCCTCAAGGTTTTCATTATCAGACTGGTTGTAGTGAAGTCAGAAACATTTGTGCCAGTGAGTCTAAAGTTTGGACCTACAGTGAATCCTGGAGAGTTGGTCACCAGGCACACATACACTCCACAAAGCATGAGCAGGTCTGCTATGTTATGATTGTACTTATGGTTTCATGCTTAGGTTCCAAAGCATGGCTAGACATCAGCTCACAGATGTGAATGCTTTGGATGAGTCCTTTATTTTTCCAAAGGAAACCTGGGCCATATTCTGCACTGATTCACTTTTAGGTAGAAGACTATGTCATCCAAACTGTATCCACCAGCAGTGGTAGAATATGGCCCACAGACAGTCTCTAACTTTACACTGGACTTGATGTTTCACGGTTCCGGACTCTCTGCCATGAATCTAAAGGTACCCACAGCAAGGAAAATTAATTTCTTGAACTCCTATCTGAGAGTGATAAGGAAGATATCAACTGAGTGCAAGCAATGGGATATACATATCATAATAAATGCAGATGGAAAGGAGAGGAAAATGGCAGTTTGCTCTCAACTGAGAAGCTGGAAGTTTCTTAACCAGTAAGTCACCTATCTTGTCCCTTGTATCAACAAGAATGTTTCAGTGAACTGAGAAACAAAAATCTGCTATCCTGCCTCAGATTTCTGAAAGCAAGCAGGAATTGGAAAAAAAAAACCAAAAACCAAAAAACAAACCAAAAACCCCCAAAACAAACAAACAAATAAACAAAACAAAACAAAACAGAAACAAAACCAAGGAAAACCATTTAGTTTTGAAGTTCACTTATCTTTCTTTATATTTGAAGAAAACAATGTTTCACGTAGACAAGTCAAATGATTGTCCAGTTAGAATACTGGCCAGTGATAATGCTCACTGGAAAAATATCCATTTCACTGCAAAGGTTATAATCTTCACATCTGCTTGGTAGGAAATAACCTGAACATGTCCAGAACTTTCAGACACTTTTCTATGGAGTGTCTGGGACTTCAGAGAAAGAGATCATCTCTTTGTAAAATGAACCAGGTGAAACACATTCAGCAGATCTCTTTGTAAAGCAAAGCTATACAGGAGTCTATGTGGTTAGCTCAACACAGAATCAGAGTCATTTAGGTTAGAAAAGACCCTTAAGATCATTGAGATGGACTGCATTTCTAACACAGCTAAGCCTAACACTAAGCTAATCCCTACACCACATCTCCAGAATTGCTGGACTCCACCACAGCCCTGAGCAGCCTGCTTGGGTGCTTGAAAACCCTCTTGGGGAAGAAATTTTCCGTAGCATCTAATCTAAATCTCCAATGGTGTAATATGAGCCCATTTCCTCTTGTCCTGCCAACTGTTCCCTGGAAACACAGCCTGACCCTCCTGGCTCCTGTAGAGAGTGAGAAGGTCCCCCCTGAGCCTCCTTTTCTCCAGGCTGATCCCCACAACTCCTTCAGCTGCTCTAGGTGCTCCAGACTCTTCCCCAGCTAAATTCCCTACACTGGACACTCTCCAGCCTCACAATGTCTCTCTTGTCCTGCGGGGCCCAGAGCTGAACCCCAGATTCAAGGTGTGACCTCACCACTGCCCAGCACAGTCACTGCCCTGGCATTGTTGCCCACACTATTGCTGACACAAGCCACGATGCCCTTTGCCTCTTTGGCCACGTGGGCACCCCTGGGCTCATGTCCAGCTGCTGTCAGCAGCATCTCCAGGGTCTTTCCCATTTGGTGGCTTTTTAGACACTCTGTCCAGCCTGGAGCTGCAGGGGTTGNTCCGTAGCATCTAATCTAAATCTCCAATGGTGTAATATGAGCCCATTTCCTCTTGTCCTGCCAACTGTTCCCTGGAAACACAGCCTGACCCTCCTGGCTCCTGTAGAGAGTGAGAAGGTCCCCCCTGAGCCTCCTTTTCTCCAGGCTGATCCCCACAACTCCTTCAGCTGCTCTAGGTGCTCCAGACTCTTCCCCAGCTAAATTCCCTACACTGGACACTCTCCAGCCTCACAATGTCTCTCTTGTCCTGCGGGGCCCAGAGCTGAACCCCAGATTCAAGGTGTGACCTCACCACTGCCCAGCACAGTCACTGCCCTGGCATTGTTGCCCACACTATTGCTGACACAAGCCACGATGCCCTTTGCCTCTTTGGCCACGTGGGCACCCCTGGGCTCATGTCCAGCTGCTGTCAGCAGCATCTCCAGGGTCTTTCCCATTTGGTGGCTTTTTAGACACTCTGTCCAGCCTGGAGCTGCAGGGGTTGTTGTGACCGAAGGGCAGGACCTGGCACTTCCCCTTTTTACCCTTCACACCATTGGCCTCAGCCATGGATCCAGCTGGGCAGATCCCTCTGCAGAGCTTTCCTGCCCTCCAGCACATCCACACTCCCACCCATCTTGGTGTCATATGCAAACTTATCAATGGTCAGATTGTTGATAAGGAAGGGCTGTCCCCAGCACTGACCCCTGGGGACACCACAGTGACTGTCTGCCAGCTGAATGTGGCACCACTCACCACCACACTCTGAGCCCAGCCATCAGCAAGGTTTTTACCAAGCAGAGAGCAGCCAGTCTGACCTGCTGAGCTGGTCAGGTGTCTTGGCATCATGCCTTCATTCTGAAAACATCATTCACTTATAAAGTCCAAATATTGTGAATATAAGACAGTCCCAGCATGAAAGACTTAATTCCAGTGTATATGATTTCTAGAGAACTTTATAGATACAGAAATACAAGATAAAATGACCAAGAACTTAATACATGTCAATGAATATGGCAAACGAAACTTACCAAGTTTTTCTCTATTCTGACCATTGTTCAGTGTAATTCAATTATGTACCTTGTGGATTGTCAAGAAAAAGAAGGCAGACAAACTAGCCACTTGTAATACAAACACAATTATTATTTATTGAGGGTGATGAACAAAGACTACTCAGTATTAATATGGCTAGCAGCATAGTGTGGCACAACTGGAAATATTTAATTGTAAGGACCCAGACAGTTTCTGTATCCTGTCATGGAAAAAATGGAGGGAAAAAAATTGCTGGTGATCAGACTTTATTGTATGCATCTTTTGATCAAAAAAATCACCTCAGACAAAGATCATTATTTATATTCCTAGCAGTTTAGTCACAGATACTTAACAAGCTCCTCAATAATTTTAAATTATTATCATTCTCACTTATATTTTTGTACTATGTGGTTAACACTTCTATTCTTGACATCTACATGTTGCAATTGAATATAGATATATTATATCAGTATATGTGTGTGTATATACATAGCTCTGTCTCAGGGAGCAGGAGACTGATGTGATGGGAATATTTAGAAGACTGATCAATCAAATCAATTTCAACTTTAAAACAGAATTCTACCAGATTGATTTTAATTAACAATACATATTATTTTAATGCTTTATTCCTACTCATTAACAATTATTGTCATTGCATATTCAACACAGTTAATGCTTAACAATCAATCCTAAACTAAGTACAAGTACATGGTGCCGTGGAGCTCATGTCACTGCAGTTTGTGCTGAGGACTATAGTCCTTGGTGATGGTAATACACAGATTAAGGGGATCAAGTTCTCTTAAAAGGCTCCCCACTACCACATCTGAGAATGTATCCTGTTATAAAGTGTGGGTTTTCTAGACAGCGCCCAGATCTCACCCTCCAGCTGTTGCATATTTGCTGCCCAAGGATGGCAGGGGGTTGTTGTGTTCCCAGTTTGAGGCAGATATCTTCTTCTGTTGTTTGCCTAGGATCTCTTTTGTCCCTCACTGCATTGATGCTTTTTTTCTTCAGTGAAGGCCATCCTGCTGCAGCTCCTGAAGCTGTGGCTGCTTCAATGATCAGCAATGGCCTATCAGTGTGGTGTTTGCAGTTCTGGATCCTCTATTTTTGACCCAGGCTTTCAAGGCCTTTGCTGCTATCCCACATTTAACTGCCACCACAATGGGAAAAATCTGGTACCACGCTCAAGTTCACACAACAACTTGCTACAAGTTCTTGTAGCAAGCTAATAACAAGTCCAGGAGGGTAGGATTTGGATCTGGCCCCATCAGTAGAAGGTTCATGTTCTGCTACTAGCACTGGCTATACCATTTCTGTGGGTGGTTATGCACAAAAATGATGGTAGAGTTCCTTGTTTTAGTGTGTTTATGTTTAGTTCAGTATACTTCTACTTCCATGGGTGCAGTTGGTCCGTGTTCATCCAACATATCTCGGAACTGTAGAACAACCACCTTTCCATGACAAACCAAAGTCTCTCTGGTACTGACTGCTTCAGTTTCAAGCCTAGGGGAAGAATTCGGGCTGGAATTTTAACCCAGGAAACATGACTGACTGATGATGCTCTACCAATTATTACCATTATTTTTTCCAGGGACTTTTACATACTTCACCTATTGGATTATGTCCCAAAGAAACATTGAGATGAAAATGTTTACAGAAGGAGAACCATAGCAAAAAACATCATCAAGAATATTTTCATTACAGCCTTCCATCACTGCACAACTTGTTTATTAGCCCATTCTTCACCTAGAAGCAGAACAACAGTTATGGACAGCTGAACTCCTCTTGTGAAGCAGGGATTAACAAGGAAATCAAACATCTTGTTTGGGGTCACAAAATAACAAGGACCTTTACTCTGACCCAGATGACATAAGGTCAAAGGATAGAGTGAAACAGGGTGATTTAATTAAAAAAAAATACACAAAATAAAATTAATAACATTTTTAGACCTTAGCATAAATTGAAATTCATGTAAAGTTGCTCATTAGTTTCCATTTTTACTTTAGATGGATGTCTAAATCCTCACACATCTGTATGCCAGGGCTGTCTTTGAAGATAAGAGGCTCTAATTTTAGGTCTACCTGATACACCTTTTTCATGCCTGATCCTGAGAGCTCTTATCTCTTCTCCAGCCTTGAGAGAAGCTGCTTTGTTAGTTTGTTTTTTATCTGAGAGGAACCAGTTCCAGGAGAAATGTGGAGACCTGCTGAAAGGAATCAGGTGTGTGCCAAAGCATTTCTAAGTTCACGTTTAGAGCTCCCAGAAGGTATTAGTGTGTTTTGCTCCACACTGAATCAATGCTTCTAAAAGTAGGGCATCAACGTAAGAAATGTCACTGTAAACAGTAATATCTTGGATTCTCCTACTTCACCACAACACCTTAGAAAACTCTAAATGGGATTTGTTTCTTTAACCTCAGAGGTAAATATAATCTGTATGACAGATTTACTACGCCACCTAAACCAGTGAAATTCTGTCAGCATCATGGTCTACAAATAATTGCTAGTATGTAAAAATCCAGATTCTGAACCCTGATTTCTTACATCACAATTCTAACCTTAACCACATATCTTTATGTTAAAATAAAATTTCCTTATGGAAGCTCTATGGCCTTATGCCAGAAGATAGATTTCAGATTTTTAGATTTTATGATGAAAATGTCCCTGCCATCTACAACAGCTACACATAAAGTTTGATCTGTTTAAGCTTTAGAATAGGGATAAAGTAGCAGAGGGTTTGATGGGGGAGAGAAGGGAGAATAGGAGGGCAGAAATTTGGTGTTGTTTTTATTTTTTTCAGTTAGATAATACTAAGTATAAGCTCTCAGGCAAGTTTCTGAAGTTCAAGATAATAATCCTGATAATTCTAGAGTCTCATCAAAATATTCAGTGTTATTTGCACAAAGCTGAAGAAGTTTTTGTGAGTGTGGTCTTGTGTGAAAGGAATGTACATTTCATTATTTGTCTTGTCAATGTTATTCATGAGGCTATGCTTTTCTCAATTGTGTTTTCTTACATTGAGAAGATCTGTGTGTGGCTTTTAAAATTGATTTTATTTTCCCTGCACAATTGCAACACATATGAACTTTTGACAGAGCTGGACAAACTGTTTTAAATGCTTTACTAATATTTACTCAAATTTATAAAACAAGGTCTCACCGACTAGGTTAGCCCCCACTCTGTGTTTGTTTTCTGCAGTTATTTTAGTTAATGAGTTTGCTGGCTGGGTTGTTCCTGGGAACAGCTAATTTTAGACAACTATTAAAAAATACTAACAGAAGGTGAATTTCACAAAATGCTGCTATTTGCAATGGAAGTCTGGTTTTAAGAGTTGTGGTTTGCTCATCCAATCAGAAAAACATATCATATGATTTATATATCTGCTCACACCATCTTGAATTTCAGATTTTAAATGTTATGTACTTACAACCATCTGCTCACAAGCTTAACTCACACCATGGTTTTATTGGAAAAAATACATATATTTGGTAAACAGTTTTGAATAGTTGATGAAAGGGGGGAAAAGGCATTTTGTACAATTTCTTCATCAGGATGGAAGTCATCTTCCTTTTCCTGCTTTCTCGAGTCTGTAGTACAATATTTTGACCACTTCTTTTGGTTTGGTCTAGATAGTTTTATTTTTCCTTCATGATTCAGAGTTCTCAGTCCTTCATGATTCAGAGTTCAGAAATGACTACAGTTTCATTTTTAGGGAGTTAATTTCTGGATGCTATTTTTCAATAGTCTCCATATTTTCTTGTCCCAATGATAAATCATGACAGCCTCTTCTGGAAATATCCTGAATTTGGTGTTCAGGAAAAGAGTAAATATTTATTCATTAAACACTTGGGAGGACTGTGTCACACAGGCTCAAGGTTTTGCAGGAAGCTTTGGAGGAGAAGCTGTTTCCAGCCTTTATTACAGCAGGGAAAAGAAGGGTGTCCAGGAAAGGGAGCACAGGGTGAGGGGATGCTGGGCAGCACTGATGTTGCTCTGCTTGTCCATGGGCCAGAAGGAGGAGCTGAAACAGCAGATTGAGCACTACCACTTGTCAGGAGTGCAACTCTCCCATTTTCTGCAGACTGGGCACGGTCAAATCTGTGACTTTTCACTCCACTTCACCTCATCCCTCCCTGCAGTGTGCTGTGCCATGCAGGTCATTAGCTGTTTTGTGCCTGTTGGAACCCCCAGCTCCAACCACAAGCACTTATTTTCTAGCCATTTATGGGCTTTATGCTAAAATGTGAAAAAACTACAATCAGCTGTGCTGCTAATATTTTAGCTCTAATTTCTGTTCCTCTGTAGAGATGTACCTCATGGGGTGTATTGTGAAGCGTCTCTGGATCCCAGTCATTTACATGACCTGATCACAGCCTGGCTGGAGGACATCAGATCTGTTATCCAGTGTGCATGCCTATATTTTGTGAAAGACCAACAGCTGAGAGCAAGGAAGTGGTTTGGATCTCTAACTTGCCAATAATGTGAACCTTGGTATAGGCAGTGTGAATCCATTAGCAAGCTCTAAGTAACACCTCCAGTGGGATGTAATAACAGAAAGCATCCCTTCTAAAACATGATATCTAAGGTTCTGCTAGAGCTGAGATCTAAATAAAGCCTAGAATCTAGGTGTATTTGATAGTGTGATTAAGCTCCAGGGTAGAAGGAACAGTGTGATGAAGGGGGGAATAAAGAGGACAGGTAGAAGGAAGCTATTGTCAGAGAACATGGAAGGAAACAGTGACCTTCTCACCTCATTTTTATGTTTATGCAGCAATTGCCCAGCCTCAGAGGTGAGAGGATAGAAGAACCCTGACAGGTCTAAATATCATAAAATCCCTAATGCAGTTTCTCAAAGAAGACCCGTAAAAGTCAGGAGAATATAAAAGTGAAGAATTAATATATGCTGCTTGTTGAAGGCCTTTCATTATCAGTGAGAGAGACATACAGGCAGAGACAGAAGTACCCAACTCTCCTTTCCACACAGAAAGAGACAAAGAACCACCTGTACCCATAGACAAGCAGACAGTCTCCAGACATTATTTTGCATGAATAGCTCATAACATTTGAAAATTCTTCTTCTCTTCAGAAAGGCTCAAAAACGCCATCAAATGCAACTCATCCTGTCTCTGAAGGGGGCACAGTGGTGTCCAATGCCACAACACACACAGCTCTGAGGGCACGGTCTGGCCTCACCAGAGTGAAAAGGCTCCTCACACTTAATCCCACCAGCCACAGAAGATGCAGACAAAAATCTATATGCTGCCCAAAATTAGCTTCAATTCCCTGCAACTCCGTTCTTCCTCTTGTATTCCTTGCTCGAAGAGTAGCCAGTTTGGCATAGCTAAAAACATATTGTAACTTGAGATCTGCATCATCTTCTAAGCACATGGTTCAGGGATCTCAAGTCCAGTGTAACTATGGTTTTCTTTTCAGAACTTGCTATATCTTAAATACCCTAGCTGAAGTAGCTTTTATCTCAGTTCATCCTTATCTGTGCTTGCTGCTGAACTTGTACAGAGCTGCCACATTTCAGATGGCAAAAGGAAAGAGTCAAAATTCCTGTCCAATGCAGTGGGCAACTGTTCCTTTTCTTCACATAAACATAAACACCATTCTTACCCACGTCCAGCAAAATCTTTGCTAGTATTTCCATCTTGATTTGACACAGGAAATTTTGTACAATACTGAATTGTTTGTCTGCAAAAAAGTAAAGATAAGTTCTGCTATTTGCACTTCTAAAATTATTTCACTGTTCCATAGAAACAAAATTAATTTATAACCTGAATTTGTTTGTATCTGGTGTTATAAATAGCTCTCTTCATCAGGGTTGCATGATGCTTTCCCTGCTGTATGGTTAGTAGGTCTGATAAATTAAGAGCCATGCTCAGCATTAGAAAGGAGATTGGTAGCAGAGGTGCAATTTTAATCTGGCTTTATCTGTGTCACATACTTTAACTGTGAGAAAGTCCTTCTTAGCTGTCCAAAAAGCAGGATACATATGGTAATAAACCATGCCAGGATGTGCTGGAAGCATTTGAACAGGGTCTTCCCACAAACATTTGTCACATGGCTTTTCTTTGTTTTAGGGGTATAATCACACATAGATCAAGGTGAAGGAATGCAACACTTTAGAGAGGGACACAACAGTATTGCCCAGAGAAAGATGCACTGTAATTCAGAGGACTTTAATTCTGCTCCTAGTTCTGCTGCTGAGCTGGGAAATTCACCTCACATCAGACTGCTGATCCCAGCTTCCCATGGAAAGCTATTCAAGCTCCACCGATGGCAAGCATTATTGTCAGATCTATTTAAGATTGATGCCATTACTTAAGCAAAAGCCTTTTCCTCATCAAAGCGGTGGTAATGTCATTTTACAGCAAACTCTCCAGACTTTCAGGTCATCGCCCTTCCTGCTGCACCTCCTGCTGCACAGCCCCGTGCTGGGTGCCTTGCCCCAGTGACACAGCTCCCCACTGCTCTAGTGGGGCAGTGGGTGCTGACAGAAATGGTGCAGCATTCTCCTGGCCTGGGTGGACACCCCAGTGCTCCTGCCATTTTCTGTCACTCAATATTGACAATGCTAATGATGTACGCTGCTTAGAGAGTGTGGGTGCACCCTGGGGTTTTGCATCCATTGGACAGCGTAGCACGTCCAGGGAAAGGAGGTGCTGTTATCCATAATAAAAGGAGATGCAGCTCTGTGCTTCTAACAGAGAAACAGCAACCCATGACAAAAGGCATGTGGGGCCTTTGAAGCTGGAGAACACATGATTGCACTTCTCAGACCTTATGTTGGTCTCTCACAGGTGTCCAGAAAAACTCATAGAATATGAGCTAGACATGCCTGTAAAAAA
>VWZS01007694.1:0-10513 GCA_013397075.1 Rhabdornis inornatus | reverse complement strand
AAAAAAAAAAAAAAAAGTGAGAGCTGAGAGCTCTGGTCAGTCTCCTCTTTGTGAAAGATATGCTGGAGTGTTTCCAACTGCAGCTAAAAAGACAATTGTCCTCTTAGGTCATTCAGGGAATATGAATGTGTGCAGAGGTCAGGTCCCCAGCACTCACGGGCTGTAAGGAAGTCCACAGGAGCTAGTGAGAATAACTACCAACAGATTTTGAATTTCTGATCCCTTGTGTGTTAGATTTGTTTTCTGGTGGTTCCAGATTCCTTTTTAAAGCTCCAACACTTGTCACATGTGCTCCTTAAAGATTGCAGAGCCTCTGAAAAACACAGGTTTGCTGCTGCAGTCTGTGAGTAAGGCCCTTGGTGTCGGTGTGGGAAGAAACCATGACAAAATGCAGAAATGCCTCTGTACATTAAAGCATAAATGTACATGAAATAGAGCATCTCAGGAAATGTAATGGGTACCAAGGACTCGATTAAATCATTACAAAAAACACAAAGCCTTATCAAAAAGAAATTATCCTTTAAGTAAGAATTTTTTACACAGCCTCTGTTCCTGCCTTCAAAGGGATTGGGACAGTAGGAGTTGACCACTTGCTGACATTTCTGGTCTTCTGGTCTTTGATGCTTCTCAGTTTATATTACATCCTAATTTTTTTCTTGTCTGTAGGACATTCTTTTGCATGACTGTGATCTCATTGGATGCATAGGCAATTCAATACTGAAGATAACCTGATTTTATACACTAAAGAATGGCCAGAAAATAACCAGCTAAACTTCATCTCTCTGTTCAGAGAAATTCTCCCTCCACCATGCCCCTCTCTATAGAATTTTCCTCTCGCTAAAATATTTTCCCATCTAGACGTGTGCAATTCCCATATGCAACTCTCAGCGCTGTCAAAATGTGCCAGGCACATCAGTGCTGAGCTGATCAGTCGGGAGAGCCAATTCCAAAGGTCAGGCTTCTTATTTCATACCTAACGCTGCTGATGTGGCTGATCAGCTCAAGGATAGGTACAGAAAAGAGACAGAGAAGAATGGCCTCCTGGGGAATTCAACATCTGACTCGTAGCCAGAGAATTGTCCAGATAAGGCCAGTAAGTTTGTTAGTGCTGGGATGTCATGTTGTACTCATTTTGAGCTGAGGTAAAGGTAGTTTTCTTCCCAGTGGCTGGTGTGGAGCTGTGTTTTGGGTTTGTGCCGGTTGGTAACACAGAGATGTTTTTGTTATTGCTGAGCAGGGCTTGCACAGAACCAAGTCCTTTCCTGCTTCTCATATAGCCAGGCTGGGGAGGGGATGGGAGTGGTTGGGAGATTGTGAGGAAACACAGCCAGGACAGGTGACCCCAAGTGACCAAAGGGATGTTCCAGAACGTGTGACATCATTCCCAGTGGCAGAAAGGAGGAGGAAGGGGGCATGTTTGGAATTTGCCTTGCCAAGCCATTTCTCCACATGATGGGGCCCTCCTCTGCTGGAGAAGGCTGAACACCTGCCTGCCCATGAAATAGTGAATTCATTCCTTGTTTTGCTCTGCTAACATACACAACTTTTACTTTACCTGTTAAAAAGCCTCTAACTCAATCCATCTTTTACCCTTCTGGTTTTTCCCCAGCTCTTATGCAGTTAGGTGAGGAGTTTCACAGATTTTGGGTTTTCATCATTTTTTAATAACTCCAGATACCAAGAAGATCTCACAAATTTAAAATTGGCCATTAGTATATGCTTACTATATCTTCAGAAAACCTTTCTCTTCAACAAATGTAAAAATAATTTTATTTGATTCCCAGAAAGAATGGATTCTGAAAGGCAGAATGTCTCATGTAGATGTTGTATTTTAATTTTAAAAGTTGATCACTGCAACAAACATAGTTCCTGATAGATTCTCATCACAACATCAGTTCAGATGACATATTGTAGAAGTCCATATACACAATGTCTTACACACTGTACATGCACATGAATGCACACCAGGAATAAACATGACCACACGTGAACAAATATACTTTTAAAATATGTTCTTGAGCAGTATCAAATTCAGTATTTTCCTAGTAAAAGAATTTCTGATTCTGAAGGAATCACAAAAAAAACCAAAAACAAAACCCCAAAAACTCAGAAACCTTCAGCTTTGTTAGCTCATGGTTAAGAAATATTCTAATACTGCGTATTGGTAGAGTAGGTGAACTTGGCGCTATAGCACAGCTAAATTATGATACCTCACTGACATGACAGTGTTACAGGGAATGAATTTGGTTCTCAGCACAAAACAATCTGTACAATCCAATTCTAGTGTATTTTACATCAGTTTTCCTTGTAGACATTTTGGTAGTTTTAAATTCATACTTAAATTCTTGAGTCTTCAGTTGCATTTAGTCACTTCAAAAGCAAACAAAGAAAAACCTTACACTCTCAGTGTTCTCAGTCTCTCTAATTAAAAAAACCCAAACCATTCTTTTCTGTGATTAATTTGCCTTCAAACTAAATTGCAGCAAAAAAAAAATTGCACCTGATCACCAGAAAAGTAGGGAAAAAATTTTTTTCTCCACTTGACCTTGAAGCCTTTTGTGGTTTTTCTTTGTTTTTTGTTTTTGTTTTTGTTTTTTTTTTTGTTTGTTTGTTTGTTTGTTTTGGTTTGGGTTTTTTTTGTTGTTTTTTGGGGTTTTTTTGGGTTTTTTTGGTTTTTTTTGGTTTTTTGGGGGTTTTTGTGTTTTTTTGTTTGTTTGTTTTTGGGTTTTTTGTTTTGTTTTTTGTTGTTTGTTTTTTTGTTTAGTCTTTTTACTTCAGTTGAGAATTTTAACTATGCTTTCCTAAACTTTAATTCTCTTGCAAAGACAGGCAAGCATTTTTTGACGTCCACACTCTTTCTGTTTTTTCCTTTAGCCACTGAAGTCATAAAGTGGAGAGAAAAAAGCAGTGAAATAATCCCAAGCCCCAGACACTCAGTGACATTGAGACACAAGCTATACTACCAAGCCATATACCATATGACAAATGAAAGGTCTGGACAATACTGTACAGACAAGGTCAGACTGGGTTTATAGGGAAGAAGTAAATTACAAATGAGAGAAGAAGTCCTTAGAGTCTCTGTAACTGTGGAGGATTTTCTGTTCCCTTGTCAGGGAGTTTAGCAGAGTTTTCTGCCTTTGCCTGTCTTATCATATTATTTGAAGCTGAATTAGAGTCGTGCTCTGAAAATCAGCACTCAACTCCTGCAAATCTTGGCCTAATGAAAGGCAGTTTCCTTTCTACTGTACTCAGACAACCAGGTGCCTACCATCACTCTCCATGCAGCTTAGTCACCACCTCCAGCAGGTATGTCACACATGTGAGTACTCAGAAACTGTGTGAATTTTGATTTATGTACCGTATCTCTGCTGTGACTGTCATTCAGCAAAAGTTACAGTGCTTTGCTCAGTAATGGAACAACATCTAAACATCAGAGATTCAAATTAGTGTTTCTTGGTTTCTCTACACTTACTTGGCTGGCATGGCTGATTTGAATGCTTTTCCAGTGTCTCCTCTTCTGATAATATTTGGTGCTTCATGACTGCTTTGTGTGGCTGAGAAAAAGAAGATCACACACAAATGCATGGAAAAGGACCTTGTATGTTCAAGGATTTCCAATATACCACCTAAACCATCAAAAAAACCCCCTGTGAAACATTGTTTAATCTTTTTTTTCTTCTTTTCTACAGAATCACTGAATAAATATACGTTGTATAAAAGCCTTACAGCCATCAAGTCCAACTATAAACCTATAAACCTAACTTCCAAGTTCAAAAATAAACCATGTCCCCAAGCAACCCACCTACATATCTTTTAGCTACCTACAGGGATATGACTGCACCACTGCCTGGGAGAGCCTTTTCCAGGCCTTGACAACTCCTTCAGTGAAGGAATTTTTCCTAATATACAATTTAAACCTTCCTCTGGTGCAACCTGAAGCCATTTACTCTCATCCTACCTCTTGTTTCTTGGGAGAAGAATTCAACACCCACCTCACTACCTTCTTTCAGGTGTTTGTACAGAGCAAAAAGAGAGAAATGTATCTTGCTTTCAGACTATAAATGGCTCTGGAAGGGTCATGGGCTGTTGGTGTCAGTACTTACCTGAAAAGAGCTCTGTTTTTCTGTTTCCTATCATGGAACCTGGGCAGAAATTGGAACAGGCTGCTCAGGGAAGTGTTGCAATCACTATCCCTGTATGTGTTCAAAAGGGAGGTGGATGTGGCACATGGGGATATGGATTAGTGGTAGACACAGTGATGTTGGATCAAGTGCTGGACTCAGTTACCCTGCAAGTCTTTTTTGCAGTCTTAGTGATTCCATGATTCTATGCAATAGGAAATCTCATACAATTGAAGAAACTCACTGTAACTGGAAACAAAGTCACAGATGATAATATTTCTTGTTTAAAAACCAGCATCCTGCGCAAAATCTTATTCTACATTTTGAATATAAGAAAAAGTATGGGTAATGAGGAGAAAATTGAGTGGGAAACTCAAAGCAGAAATATGATCCTTCTATATCCAATAAGCGCAGCATTGTAGCCAGGTTGAGATCCCTGAAAACAAAAGGACATTTAACAATTTAGCTGTATTCTTCATAGACATTATCTTCTCTGCGGTACAGACTTGCATAAGACCTTGCACAACTCATCACAAGTGTTTGAAGTTTCCTTCCAACCAATTTTGCCCGAAGTCTGAGATTATAGACCTAACCATGGCATAACACCAGTACCTCAAATACCTGAGTTCAGAGAAAAGTACTCATAGTAAAACAGAAACAATTAAAAAAAAACCAAAACAAAACAAAACACACACACAAAACAACAACAAAAGACAAAAAATAACAAAAACAAAAACAAAAAAAAACAAAAACAAAAAACAAACAAAAAAACAACCCAAAAAAACCCACCTGCCTACCCTATTGTCTGTCTTTTCATTTTGCAACTCCTGACAATGTCTTTTCAGCTTAAATGAGCCAAATGTTCTCCAAATGGAATATCATCCTCTGTCATGCACAGGGACACAACAGAGAGCTTCTGGTTGGAGACACTGCAGCAAATATATTGGGCTGATTTCATCACAGACAAATCTACTTTGCTGCCACATAAATTATCTTATGATTCCTTCTGCATACTTTGTTGTAAACTTGCATACTTTATTATTATCCCAGCAGCCCAATAAGTTTTTCCATGCACCCCTTTGTAGCTCAGGGACAAACAGAAAGGCAAAACCTCTGAATAAAACATATTACATCTGACTGGGTGGCCATGACACCATGTCCACACTGGCACGCATCACAGTTTCAATTCAAGCCATGTAAAATGTATATTTTGTCATGTCCTGTGTTATGTGTGTAAATGTCTTACAGAGGTGGTCACGCCTGTGATGTTCTCTCATGGTCTGTGCTTCTGTACACTTGGTTGGTGCTGTGCTTCATTATGTACTGTCTTGCTGAGATGATGATGTGTTTTATTAAATCAACATTATTTGAGTTTCACAGGCCCATGGAGAGAATCTTTGGCTGTTTCCTTATTTGGATTTTCAATCTAGCAAAACAAAATTACTACTTTTGCTTTGATTGTCATCAAAATGAACAGCAAAAGGAAAAGGTGACAATTAGGAACTTGGGTGAGAAGAAAGAAAAAGAAGAAAAAAAAAAGAAGAAGACAAAAAAAAAAAAAAGCCTTGGGAATCCAGCAGTCCAGGGCTTTCTGGTTTTGATGCTGAATAACTGGGAAAATACAGAAATCAGCAGTGGAAAGAGAACATGGAGCTTTGAAGCAGGAATGTGTTTGTGACCAGGTAACAAGCTTTTACTGCATGAATAAAAGGACATTGCCATAGGGGTTGAAAAGAACCTGGACTCATCAGATGTGCTAGTTTGACAGTTTTGAGAGCTTCCTTGTGCCAATCCTGTCAAACTGAAGCAGGAACAGAGGAATAGGCAAAGCCTGTGAGCTGCTAGTTAACACGATCGCATTCTGAGTCCCGCATGGCAATTTCAAATTGTCCCTCCTTAGATGTTTCACATCAGGGTTTTACTGCCTAAAATCTTTCTTTTCTGATCTCTGTGACCTACACATGTACCTCTTTCCTCCCGAGGCTGACATGATCACGGGATGAAGCAAGCAAGAGCTGTCCAGCACTGAGCAGGAAAATTATGTCTGTAGCTACTGCAGATTGAATGTTAAAATAATATGAGACAATATAAGATAAAGTCTGACTAGTGATCAGCCAGAAATCATTAGTGCAAAAGATGCAGTGTGGAACCAGCCCACTCTGAATAACCAAAAATAATTTTCCTGATTAGAAACACTAGAAAAATGATATTTTTAAACCACCTCATTTCATTTTTTTTTTCCTCAGTTGAGACAGTTATGTCCATGACTGGGAAAACACAAGCAGTGCAGCAAATTTAAAGGAATTTAATTGTGATTATTGCAGTTATACTCACCTGAGAACCAAGAGCTCTGAGTCTTCCCCTTATGGCTACTTTTTTTTTCCATTTTTAAGTCCTGTCTTTGAAAACAAGCTCAGATGGCAATTTGAAAGATAGGAGATAAAGATGGGAAATCAAATTTAGGTGCTGGGACTATTCTTTAAGCTAAATCACCAGCTGCTGCTGAACCTCATGATTCCTGTCAAAACAACAAGTGTAACATTAGAAGAGCAGCTCAACTTTTTGTTTCAGCCCATCAAGAATTCACTGGCCTTAACTGTTCCCACTGAAACAGCCTCTCCTCATCTGTGGGGAAAAGATACTTAGGAAGGCAGGTAATGCCAAATGAAGGGATATGCCATCAAAATGTTTCTACCCCTGGTAAAAAAAAAAAAAAACCAAAAAAAAAAAAAAAAAAACCAAAACTTTCTATATTCTAGTATTTAAATTAAATGATAAATTAGAAGCAGAGCTGTGACAGAGCCACTGCCAGCATGGCACTTGCATCAGTGTGACAGAAACTGTTTTGCTGTGTTAATACAACTGGCGTCTCTGGACTTAGGGGGATGCATGGCAATGGGTAGCCAAGGGCTGTCTGGAAGGGTGACCCAGACATGATGCCGGTATGCAAATATGACAGTAAGTCCATCATCTTAGTCCATAAATAGTGGGCAGCCCGGGGCCTGTTTGGCTCTCCTGCACAGCCACGGGCTGCATGCCAGGATATCCCCTTTAGTAGGGACGTCTCAAGGTTATTCCTCAAGTCTGAGAGACTCCTTGCAGCAACAGATCCTTGGGAAGTGATTAATAGCATGCTAAACTTTGAAATCTTAGCAAAGGGATGCAAAGAATTGATTGTGCAGACATACATTCTTTAGGCGTGAACCACTGACCAAGTCTGGAACTAGGAGTGGATCCACCTATCCCCAGACTCCTGTCAGAGAAGGAGTTTAGAACACAAAGAGATCCTTTCTGAAGCTCGTGGCTCAGTGGATCTCCCTGATAGTTCTGTGTAATCCTTTTCTCTGTGCAGTAATCAAGTGTATCTTGCCACTGCATCTCATTAAATCACTGTCACATTTGCCACCAAACTTTCTTAATTCACTATTTTATTTCAATAAAGTATGTTGTTGCTTTTCTTCTGTGACAGCATTCCACGTGGGCTGTCTGACCACGATGCTTCATGAACAACAAGAAAATGCTATCACTTCTGACATGATTTCCCTCTGCAGTGATTTGCATTAAAATCCATTAATGTTAAGTATTAAATAACATCATAGAATTTGGCTTGAGAAAGACAATTAAATCCCTTCCCCTATTGCCTTCTAGCTCCAGCCCCCTTGCCATGGGCATGGACACCTTCCTCTAGACCAGGTTGTTCAGAGCCCTATCCAGCCTGGCCTTGAACACAGCCAGGAGTGAGACAGCCACAGCTTCTCTGGGCAACCTGTGCCAGGGCCTCCCCACCCTCACAGGGAAGAATTTTTTCTTCATCTCTAATTTAAAGCTGGCCTCTTTCAATCTAAACCCATTTCCCATTGTCCTATCACTCCAAGCCCTTGTCAAAAGTTCTTCTCCAGCTCTCTTTTAGCCCCTTTGGACTGGGAAGGACTCTGAGGTTTTCCTGAATCCTTATTTTCTCTGGGCTGAGCACTTGCAGCTCTCTCAGCCTGTCTCCGGAGCAGGGCTTCCCCAGTCCCCTGGGCTGTGGACTCCTATGGACTCTCTTCAACAGGTCTACATGCTTCTTATTGGGGACCCCAGAGCTGTATGCATGTGGGGTCTCAGCAGGAACAAACCCCTCCCTTGACCTGCTGGTGACAGCTTTTGGCATGGGCAGGACACACTTGGCTTTCTGGGTTGCTAATGCACACTGCCAGGTCAGGTCATGTTCAGTTTTTCATCCACCACCAACTCACAGTCGTAGTAAGACACTGTTTTCCCTTCATTTAATTCCCACACCCCTCTCAGTATTGCCCAGAGTGGTAGCTTATAAATACCTGGGTAAGGGTAAGATCCAGGACTTTTCCTTGACCCCTCATTTGCTACTGACCCATTTGGCTTAATTTGCTGTAGTTATAACCTGACCACAGCACTTTCCTAGTGGTCCCCACAGAGCTGTGGCATTTCTGGAGTTGTCTGACATACATGGCTAAGAAACACTCTGAGGAACAAGTGTAGGTGCATTACAGCAAAGTTATACACTTACATCAGAGTTTGAGCATTCAGTACATTTACTAAAGAGCTGTTTTCCATTTTTTTTTTCCCTCTATCACCAGTGCATTTAATGAGCAACTGAAGCACTGAAGCTGACTTAACCAGATGTGAGTCATCTTCTGGAAGTCCTTGTCTGTCTATATTTAATACAGGGAAAGACTGATAAAATTTATTTTTAACTTCCTGGAAATTAGCTGAAGTTAGGTGGGATGTAAACATGGAGATGGAAAAAGTATCATTCACTTGCATATGCAAAACTGGAATAACAACCATTGATTTCCAGGGACAGGTTGGAAGACAAAGATGCTTAACAGTCTGATTGACAAAGAAATTAGAGTATTCATTATGTTTGCTGCAAAATTGAGTTGAATATTTGATGAAATATGTTTCTGAAAGAAGACAGGGAAAATATTTTCAAAAAATATTTGTGTATCATTTTTTATTTTATGTGGGAGCTATTCAGGGCACTGTAATATTCCTATTAGTAACATGAGGAAAAGGAAGATCATTTAAATGGGAAATAACTAGATAATAGTTTATCCATATAATTATACTACAGTGAAATAATTACTGATAAACTCCTTACCAGGATTGTACCTGTCATTAAAAAACAGCACCCTCAAATATCATCACTTTTTGACAAAACTATTTCCTGACAGAGGGGAAAAATGATTAAAAACTTCAATCCACAAAGTGACTTTTATTTTAACAATAAATAACATACAAGTCACATTGCAAAATGAGACCCTTAATCATTTTCTGCCATGTTATTTGTCAAAATATAGACAGGAAAAAATGATCACTCATAAATAAAAGGTAACTTTCCTTTGCCATTTGCAGGGCGGGGGAGTAAATGCAGTGTTTGTTGAAGTTCCTAGAGAGGGAAATAAATGGCTGAAGTTTGGAAAGTAAAGAAAACAAAAACAAAAACAAAAACAAAAACAAAAACAAAAACAAAAACAAAAACAAAACAAAGCAAAACAAAACAAAAAAAAAAAAATCCCAACTCTAATAAAGTTAGTCTGATCAACCAGATTGAGTAATCAAATATTCATTCTTTAGGAAACCTGTGGGGGAAAATAGCATTTTTATTGGAATATTAACACTGAAAGGTTTGGAAACATCAGAGAGGGACTTTTCAAAAGCCTACTATAATTGCTTATGATATATAATCTCAGCCTAATTTAATGTTAATTGGATTACCCAATGTCATTGTCCAAATGACATTTTTTGGTTTTAGCTGCTTTCAGCCACTGATGAAGTCACAGAAAAGCTTTTACCCTGAACATTTGTTTCCAAAAGGCATAAATGATGAGAATATAGCATTATACAAATCAGAAACAAGAATGGGGATGCTTAGTTTTTATTTTGGAAATTTATATGTAGGATTTGTTTTTTTATAACATGTTTTAGTACTAAGGACAGCATCCTGTATGTGGGAACATTTTCCAACTGATTTCTGTATGGTTCCCTGCTTGTGTCAACTGCAACATTGACCTCTTGCATCCTTTTGCGTATACTCCATCATGTAAAAGTACAAAGCAATTGAAAAAAAAAAAAAAATTTAGTTCATGGGCAAAGGATTACAACTTGCATGTAGCAAGAAACCAGCATCAGTTACTAATGTCCAGAAATTTCCAGTAAATTATCACAATTCTACTCCAAGTTTACAAACTTAAAGTCCCAAAATCTTTTTTTTTTTTTTTTTTTGCTATGATCATTACTTGAAGGCTCAAAGACTTCAATTGACAGACTTTGTAGTAGTGATGGTCTGAATTCACTGTTTTGGTTTTTTAGTTGCACCAAACTATATTGCCTGGACCAAAAATTTAATAAAAGAAACTTCTTTCGTTAAG
>VWZS01007691.1:116264-153963 GCA_013397075.1 Rhabdornis inornatus | reverse complement strand
CAAAGAAGATTTTCTACCATAACATCACAATAGTCCACATTAAGTAACAAGTCTACCTGTAACTAAAAAATGGAATAATTTAATGGAAAGGAAAAGATCAAAAAATAGGAAAATACTGAATATGTCATAATACATTTGGACAGCTGGAAGCTAACACTGATATTCTACAGACACTATCTGAGATTTAGCAGAATGCACAGATGAAGCTCTCATGAACAGCCCAGCTGTCTTAATAGTTGGCTGACACTGAAAACAAAAGCATTGCACTACTGTTCCCTCCTATATTGCTCTTCTTCCATCTACCATGACATCTAGCTTAGGCAGCCATACTTGTAATGGCTTTTGCTCAGTTAACTTTCTTACAGGAAAGTGAAATAAGTCAGTGCTATTGTGACGTGGGCTGAACAGGTGTGCATGGTCAATAGTAAAAATGCAAAAGCAGGAGCTGGGGTTATAGCGGAAAGAGAGTAATAGAAAGCATTGGTAAATTGGTAAAATCTGCAGACCTACTGATGATTATTTGGAACCAAATAAGTTTTAATTTTTGCTAAGTAATCTGGTAACCTCTCTATTTTTCAGGTTTGTAGGTCATGCTTTAAATACTCACAATCACTAAGCTAATTTATCGCATTTCCTGGGTTTGTTACCTGTTCTGCTTCCATCTATCCACACTGAGAGAACATACCATTTAGCATACAGCCTGAAGACACAGAGAAAAAAAAACACATGCGATTATTACTTAATGTAACGACATTGTGCTACTAGGAAGTCCTTGTAATTAGATATCTTGTACATCTTCATTTTAATGGTGAAAAAGTTTTCTTTTTCAAAAACTCTTCTGTTTTCTTTTTCATTAAATATACATGACCATTCCTGTCAACAGTATCACAGAATCATAGACTATCCTGAGTTGGAAGGAATCCACATGGATTATCCAAGTCCCAACTCCCAACTGTAATTTCTGGTTGCATGGGACAACCAAAAATTACAGCATGTGCCCAAGACTGTTATCAAAGCACTTCCTGAACAACAGAATACCTATATCCTTTAACTGCAGATTCCTAAGAATGCAAAAATAAGATTTTTTTCACTCTTTACATCAATGCTACCACAAAATATGTATTTCTTGGCTAATCTATGGAAAAAGCACAGACTGCAAAAAAAGACCTTAAGACATGAAATACATTGTTGTACCGTGAAATATGAAACATGTCTAGTACAGAATGGTACGACACCAGATCTTTTGTCCTACAGAGGAATGGAGCCTGTCTATAACAGAAATTTTGACTGGTGTGGACAGCATGCATTATCTAGCAAAGCTTAAAATGACAGACCCTACCCTTGCAGATGATATGAAGAGATCACCTGATACACAACACTTTTCATAACTCTATATCCTGTCATCTGTCAATGTAAGAACCCACAGATTTGTGGGAAACAGGTCAGACCACCCATAATTGCAGTTCTTAAGAGATTCTATGGGCAGATAATAAAATTCTAGAATTCTTTAGGTTGCAGTAGACCTTTAAGATCATTGAGTTCAACTGTTAACCGAGCAAATGCCAAGTTCAGCACTAAACCATGTCTCCAAGCACCACATCTACATATGTATTAAAAATATCTTCAGAGACAATGACTCCACCACTTCCTTGGGCAGCCTGATGCAGTGCTTGACAACTGTATTGGCGAAGGAATTTTTTCTAATAACCAGTCTAAACCACTCCTGGTGTAACTCAAGGCCATTTGCTCATGTTCTATTCTCGTTATGTGGGAGAAAAGACTGCGACGCATCTCACTACAACCTCCTTTCACGTGATCGTAGAGAGCAATGAAGTCTCCCCTGAGCCCCCTTTCCTCCAGGCTAAAAAACCCCTGTTCCCTCAGCTGCTATTCATAGGACTGTGTTCCTTCACACTGGGGGTAGATGTGTGTCCCACACTTAGAGACACAGCTTCGTGGTGGGTGTGGCAGTGTTAACTTTACGGTTTGATCCAAGGGTCTTAAACGTCTTTCCCAACCAAAACAACTCTATAATTCTATCAAGTGCACCCTCAGTAAGCTTGCAGACAAGACCAAGCTGTGTGGGTTATTGATCTGCTGGAGGGCAGGAAGGCTCTGCAGAGGGATCTGGACAGGCTGGATCATGGCTGAGGCCAATGGTGTGAGGTTCAACAAGGCCCAGTGCTGGGTCCTGCCCTTGGGTCACAACAAACCCAGGCAGTGCCACAGGCTGGGGCAGAGTGGCTGGAAAGGACCTGGGGGTGCCGGTGACAGCAGCTGAACATGAGCCAGGGTGTGCCCAGGTGGCCAAGAAGGCCAATGGCATCCTGGCCTGGATTAGCACTAGTGTGGCCAGCAGGAGCAGGGCAGGGATTGTCCCCCTGTCCTGGGCACTGCTGAGGCCACACCTCAAATCCTGCACTCAGCTTTGGCCCACATGACAGACCTTCTTCCCTCTTTGGGCAAAGAAGGAATGGGTGATATCATTTTGGTAACATAAATGAGAAAATAGTATTTTATTGAGTAGTGCATTCAAATTAGTCTTAAAAGTCAAAGCAAGAGCGTATCAAGAGCTTCCTTCTGCACAGCTAAAGGGAATTAAAAGATTATGCACAGAACAGAGACTTAGCCTACAACCAACCACTATTACAACAAAGTATATTCCCCATGAGGATGCACTAATTTTTCAGAAAATGAAATAACAATAGTAATAATAATAATAGTAAAATGATAAAGCTCAAATAAGTTTCAAGGAGCTTTACTTAAGCCAGAAAAAATAATTTTAGTAGAGTAACCACAAAAAATTACTTGAACCTTCAGGTACAAGTCTTAACAATTCTTATTATTTTATAAAATAGATCTATGCAACCCCACTTTAAGACTGGGTCCTGATATTCTGGTAATACTGCAAGTTATCCAGAATATTTGGAATCATGGAAGCTCTAAAACCACATTTGTCTGCCAGTGCTCTAAAACAGATAATTTCATTTCACTTACAGAGGTAACAATTTGCATTGTTTGGGTCTAAGAGTAAGGGACAGCTTTACGAACTTGATAAACATAAAAATCATCACTGGAGATAGAAAAAAAAGAGAAGTAAATGACATTTCCCATAATATCTTCTTCAAATTCTTTAGAATCATAGAAATATCTCTAAAAATACATAAAAATCTTACTTCCTTTCACTTTTCACACTGCGCTGTTGTGCATCACTGTATTTATGGACATCATACATTACAGTGATGTAAGACATGTAGAACTGGCACTTAGGGACACGCTTTAGTGGTGGACTTAGGAGTGTTAGGCTTATGTTTGGATTTACTAATCTCATGGGTCTTTCCAACCTCAGTAATTCTGTAATTCTAAATTAACAGTTTCAACATTTGTTACAAAATTTCTAAAAGTACAGAATGCCGTAAAGATTAAATACTGTAAAGATTAATTCTCTCTGAGAATTCCAAACTTCTGTGCACATTAAAATATTTCAAGAATGACAGAACATTTTAAATCCAAGGTACTTCGGAGCATGCGTTTGTATAACATTATATGAATCACAAATACTACTTGTCACAAATGCATTTAAATACAGCTTTAAATAAAAAGTATCTTTTAAAAAGCATTTAAACAAAGAGTATCTTTTGGAGTAGGCCAGCAGAGCCTGATCAAACAATTATGGCACAAATGCTTACCTACAGTTAGGCTGAATGTAAGAAATACTCAAAGATATGAAGGTATGAAATATGAACATACTATTTAACCTTTTAGGATACAAATTTCAGTAAGAGCACTGGAAACACATTTATTTAATAGACATTACATAACTCCTTGTAAGGATTAGATAATGCCTTGGATGTTTTAGCATCAAAAAAGTAACATGAAAGTAGGGAGAAACAGAAATAGAACCTCGTGATTTGTAATTATTTCAAGAATTACCAAAACAGTACAAACAAGTAAGATTTATTCCTACTATCCCAATAGATACTAGTGGACAACTTGGTTAGCAAGTGAGAATTCTGCTGAGCAATACATGAAGTTTAATACAGCTTTTCCCACCCTGGGTCCTTAGGGCTTTTTGTACTGTCATAGTTTATCAGCAAGTTATTTCCATGAACAGGAGACAATATTGTCACTTAATCTTTGCAGGCATTCTTGCTGATCCTCTAGCCAGAGGGTCTAACGTTAATAGAACAATAGCCACCATTCAAAACCATCCTTTTCTTTGCCAACAGCCTGCAACTATCATTTCATCAGTCAATGAAAAAAACCAACAATGAGCCTAAAGGTTACTGGGCAGTTCATTTGTAGAGGAAATGCTTGAATGAAAACAGATACCCATGAATGCACTCTTCCCTCACCAATATTCTAGCACCTTACTGATGACACAGCTTTGAAAAGATCTGCTTAATCCTTTAAACTTACCATCAAAAAATATACAACTACAACTCTAAACCCTTGCTATAACCTTATAATAATACATCTGCCATGGACAGACTACAGATAAAATTTTGCAGATGCAAAATAGAAGTATTTTTATGCCTTTGAACAAGTTAAGCTATTTATTTTTGTCTGTCCACTGGAAGTTTCACAGGAGAAACTTCTAACCATACAAACTACAGACAGGATTTGAGGGACAGCCCCTAAAACTGACCTGGAGAGGAATATAAATTAGGTGATTAAAAAATTGTCTCTGAGTAAGGATGGTCACATTCAGATAATTTTTGTTAAAGATTGCCAAACAAAAATCAGTTTATAATAGATAATAGCTCTTTAAAAGTATCACTGAATTTTGAGAAATACAAAAAGCAATATAAATACTGTTTTCTTGGTAGACATAAGTATTTTTTTCAAAGAGGCTTACATTCAGTTATACAGGAAGGATATATGACAGTTATTATATTAGGACCTCAATAATGCCCTAAAATATGTTAACATTCTACCAGCTACAGCTCTTTTTTTCTGGGCAGAGGTGTTATTTATAAAATACAGCAGCTTCAATTAAAATGATTGATTTCACCAGATCATGCACCTGTTTTTAAAAATAATTAGTTTTTAATTCAATTTTTAATCTTTTAAACAAATTGAAGATTATTGTCAAATTTAATTCAATTACTTTTTCCACTAAAAACTATTATTGTGAAGATATTATCCTCATTAAGAAATATAAGGGATACCATGACATAAAAAATACAGCTATTTTAAGTAGATGTTTATTTTTCATTTAAGCACTTATGTTTTTAGATGAGAAAAACATACTTAGTTGATGAAAGGTAACTTTTAACTTCAAACATATAATGCTGATAAACAATTTCACATGGCTGAAGTGATCTGTTCTTGTTTTGACATTTTAACAAAATAGCTATTTTCAGATACCGTAATTTGTAATCAAAATAGCTAGCAACATACTGAAGAATAGGTAGAACATACCTAAGAAATAGTTTGACAACTTTTTGTCTCAGGCTACCGTGAATGAACACTAAATTGCTCAGCATTGAATTGTAAGGAAAAAAAATCAGCACATAAAGTATCTACGAAATAATCTGAAACCTCCATCATATTTTCATTATAAAAATAACATATTTCCTCAGAATACTCCAAAGTACATTGTAATAAATATCCCAGTGAGTCTTGAAGAAGCTGTGAGTTTGAGTGTTTCACAGATAATAAGCATTAAAAATGAAAATTTAAAAAATAAGATTACTAAATTGCAGTTAAGAATAAGCTGACATTAAGTCCATCCTCTTTTTCTGGAGGTGATTGCGTAATTGCTGACCTCAATTCACTCTAATGGTTGTTTTTTGTCATTTTGTGTTCTGGTCACTGAAACAGCCACACAACCTACTTGTTTGACAATGTCATCTTATAGGGGGAAAATATATTCATAAAATTAGCTTCAACCCTATCTTCTATCACAGCAAAAGTGGCAGAAACACTTCATCTACAGTGAATTACAGTATGCATCTACTTAAAATAAGAATACTACCATAATGCCATTTCTGTGACAATGGCATGCTTTAAATAAAGTCACTACTATTTCTTGAGGAATAATTGGGGAAATAATAAAACATGGACACTGTACTAGGTTAGTACTTAATCCACATGCATTCAGAAATGCTCTGCATCCCATATACAACCAACAGCTTCCAATGCAGGTGCTGCAATCTCACAATCAATATTCAAACGTTAATTTAATCATGAAAATCCTACCAACTTATACCTTCTCTGAAAACACACGATTCCTGTGCCACGAGATGTCATGAGAAAAGCCTCAGTAAGAATGACTTGGAGATCTCTGGGATAAAGTGCTGGTCATGACCCAGCAATGTGCGATTTCAGCCCAAACAATCAACCATATCCTGGGCTGCATCCAGAGCAGTGTGGGCAGCAGGGCAGGGAGGGGATTCTGCCCCTCTGCTCTGCTCTGCTCTGCTGAGACCCCACCTGCAATGCTGCATCCAGCTCTGGGGTCACAGCACAGGAAGGACATGGACCTGCTGGAGGGAGTCCAGAGGAGACCCATGAAAATGATCTAATGAAAAAAGGCTTATAGAGTTGAGGTTATTCAGCCTAGAGAAAAGAAGTCTCTGGGGGTAACCTTATTGTGGCCTTTTAGTACCTAAAGGGTTCAATAAGAAAGATGGAGATAGTCTTTTTACAGCACGACCTGTTGGGATAGGGATAATGAATTTAAACTAAGATAGTGCAGCTTCAGACCAGATGTAAGGAAGACATTTTTTACAATGGGCGTGGTGAAACTCTGAAACAGATTGCCTAGAAAAGGGGTGGATATCCCATCCCTGGGGTTCATTCAAGGTCAAGATGGTCAGGCCCCTGAGCAAAATAATGCAGCGGAATATATCCTTGGCCACTGCAGGAGTGTTACATTGGGTGACTTTTATAAGTCCTTTCCAACCTCTCCTATTATTTTATGATTCTCTGGTATCATAACTTTTAGCAAGATTATTCCTATTTAATAAAGAATGTTACAAGACATATTTCAGTTAAGTAAACTTATTCAAATTATTTAAACAAATTTAGCAACTTGCTTATTATATGATGCACAAAAAAGACAAACGGAAGTTCCACTGCCCAAGACACTTAGATGTACTTTCAAAATTCAGGTATAGTATCAACATATACAGAAAGTATTTTCCTGATTTATTGCAAGACTAAACTAAACCAGCTGAAAAGGACGCTGGAGTTAAAAGACAGTTTATGTATATAAATAGCACCAATATAATTACTCGTATGTAATAACTATACTCAAAATTCATTCTCACCAGATATAATTACATTATAAAAAGCAGCACAATAACAAGCACTTGAGACTGGTGAGGATCCAAACTATGTGACTGAAAGGGAGAGTGAAATACCAACAAGTACATTTGCATGCAGGTGTACATACAGATATCTAGACATATTTCACTGCATGCATATTAATTCTACCCCTACATTTAAAAAACCACAACGAATTCCAGCTTTCAGAAGAATGAAGTTATAAAGAACTTTCCATTACAAAAGAGAAACCTAAAAATTAACAAGTTCTTAAAAAAATCCCTGAGTTCTTAACTAAGCATTGCCTTGCAGGAAAAGAACCATATAGACTTAATTTTCCAGTTATTTGCACCATTCTCATTTTGAGAAGCTCATGTCATGAGCTGAAAAGTGACAATCTGGATTTAACAGGCACGACAGGTTGCCAAACTAAGATTACCTCTAACAATGCTTCACAGTACACCAGACCCTCTCCTGCTGACCTTTCCACACGTGGTTCAGAGACCACTGGATTAGAGCTGTTAACAAATCACAGGTGCAGCCAATTAACCAAGAAATGACGTAACAATGACTTCCAGTCTTAAGCATGAGGCTTGTTCAGCAAATAATGCTTTTCCATCAATAAGCTCAGTATGGCTGCTTATCAGCCAAACTTAAGAAGAACTTCAAAAGGTCTATACTGCTGATACACTTCTCATTAAAAAGTGATTTTATTATGAAATTATCCAACTGTGATTATGGTATGCTATGCTGCTCTCTAAACTTGGGAAGTTGTCAAACAATATGCATTAACATTTTTACTGAGAGGATCACAGATTTTCAGCTGCACAATGAGCCAAAAAGGAGAACTAACAGAAAAGGTGGTAAGAATTACATCGCTGTGTTTCTTGTGGGTTTTTGCTTGGTTGTTTTTTTTCTTTTAGTAACAGTTAATTTTGTTGGTTGGTTGGTTTTGTTAGTTACCTACCCATCCCACTCCTCCCAGGCAAGTATGTCTCAGTAAATTCCACATTCTGGAGGTTTACAGACACTATGGAGATGTAGCTGTGTGCAGCCTAGATTTTGCAGGACTCCAAATAAGCCACGCTACCATGTGGCCCAAAAGAATCAACTCCACTGCTCTAAGAACATATGCAAGAACACAGAGGGTGCCTCCACATATTATCTGATAGGCTGGGCATGATTTTAAGACTTTCATTCTGCACTGAAGTAACATGGTTTATACAACTTTTAAAACTGAGTTCTCTTTGCAGGCAGTTAAGCCCCATTTCTTTAGCAATGTATAAAATCCACTAAAAGTCAGACTGACTTTTCACTAACTTTTCCAGCAATACGTATTTCTTTCGTAATATCCCTTAGCTAGAAAGAGTGGATAAGAATAATACAGCACTACAGCATTCTACATTATTCTCTCCTGCTCACTTTTATGGTCCCTATCTGTCTGATGCCTCAAACCATTCCTTAACTTACTGGAAAGTGAAGAGACAGTGCCACTAATCTCAGAGCTCTGAGACCCAGAAGAACTAGAAAACATGTCAGGCTACAGGTGAAAGTATCAAAACTGTAAAACAAAAATTCACATGCTATAGCCAGCTCCATGAAATTGTGTATTTTGAATTGCTGGCTCCACTGCCATTAATAGTGCTACTTGTATTACCACCAGAGTTAACTCCTTATCCAGAGCCTTTAATATCCTAATAACCCCTCAGAGTAATAGCCACTCTGTAGTGTTTCCCAAACCTTTTATACCTTCTTGGTAAAAAAGGCAGTCTCTACAGAAACTAGCAACATCTGGTCCAATTATTAGTAAAGGTATTTTGGGTTTAAGATAATAGTAATCTCCAGCAGAATAAGGAGAAACTACATGAGTTCATCAAATCAGTTTTCTGATGGGTGTTCATTCATAGAGACGTTATTTTATATAGACATATACTTGTGTCACAGACACAACTTTTAACATACTGAAATACAAAAAAAGCCCACATTACTTTCTGATGGAAGTTTTACTTAAAAAGATGCCATGAACACATGATAGTTGGCTTGATATTTTGATTTCATCAGAAGCTTGAATTTTATACTCAAGGTCCAGGAAAATATAAAAAATAAACAACTGAATGGAATAAAGGTACAGCTTGGTATTTGTAATTTGCTGCCAAAAGCCTGAATCAAAAAATGGTACAATACAGGAAAAAAGTTTTAACTTGGCCTCAGATGTTATTTCACAATGTAAAAATATTTTTACATAGAAAACTGATTGTTAAACAAGCCCTGTCCATTTATTTATGACAACAGACACAGCTGAAGATACACATTAATCTTTGAGCACATACAGAAAACCCCCAACATTATTATTGTTTTATGCTAGGGATTAAAACAAAAAACAAACAAACAAGATTCAACAGCTCTTTCTGTTCATATATAAGAGAAAGCCAGATATGATATCGGATGACGACATATTTTTCTGTCTTCTTGAATTATCCCAAAACAGAAAAAAAAGCAACTAAATATAAGCATCAGAGAAAAAAGAAAAAAGAAAGATGGTGATGCAGTTTGCTTCCAAGTGTTTTTTGGAAGTTGCTTAAAGAGATTTTTTTTTTTTGAGCCATGAGGACCACTGGTTTTGAATAATATGGGAAAAAAATCTAGAGAACCAGGGGGTGAAAGAAGAAGGAGAAACAGTAGTGTTGTATCACTCTTTACAATGAGAAAATAGTGTTCTTGAGAAAAAATAACAGAACTGTAACTTAGAGTCATGAAAAAATTATTTCTACTACTTGTGGACATAAAGAAAAGACAGACCATCTTGTGTGAAGGAAGAAAACACAGCATAATATTTGATGAAGCTGACACATAACAAAAGCTGGGGAAAACTGCTGAATGCCACAAAATAAGGTAAATGCTCAATTTACTTGATGCACCAAAGTCCAAGAGGGATTTGGTACAATTTGCAAATGAAGATATGCTAATAGAAGGCTAGCAGATGAATGAAAAAGGGTCCAAGAGGAGCCAAAAGGCAGACTGAAAAGCAATAGCATTTTATTTACTTAACAAGAAAAGCAATTACCAATGAAAATTTCTGTGGGGTATATTCTCTACATTAAAACGGGATTTTTTTCCACCAAAAGATAACAATGAGAGAAAAGAATTTAGGAGTCTTGTATGCTTTATTAGGTTAATCACTGGATGAAATGATCCTAGCAGCCTTTCCTGCCTTATCCTCTCAAGGTTCAGACTTTTTGGATGTTTTCCACTTCTATTAGATAAACAGCTTCTTCTCATTAGAAGCAGATACACCCTTATAAGGATTCAAGTTGGGTTTCCTTTACTCATGTTGACACAGATTTTATTCAACCCCTCTAACCTTACGCATTCTGTGATTCACCTCAGAAAGTTTTGTAATTTATTTTGTTTCACTATTATCAAATTATTAACTACTAATTATCAGAAATGTAACACAACAACTTTTTAGGCAATAACTGAATTCCCTTCATTTTATTTACAAACTCTTATTCATTATAAATATTCCACAAACAGAATCTGGTAACAAACATCACTTGTTTTACACTATATTAAAAATACTTATTACCTGCTTGGCTCAGCAGAAAGGCACGTAAAAATAATAAAAACATGGAATTGTAATATGGATTGACTGTCTAGAGTTAAACAGCAGATGTAATGTTTAAAGAAACTGTTTGAACATACTCCAGTCATCCTTCACTGCAGTACCACTTTAAGATATACTGCTCATATTTACAGAAAATGTGTTCTATAACAGAAAGAAAACCCTCAAAAAGTCTCTTCCCATGCTACTCAATTCTGCTGAAACAAAGAAAGCAAATGGAGCATGAACATTTAGCAATTAAAAAATACACGGCTATACCACTGCTAAATCCATCTTGTTATGTTACAAGAAGAAAAAAAAAATCACATGTGCAGCTAAACAATTGAGAACACTCCAACTCTTTGAAATGGTATCTTACTCACTATACACTGCTAACAATTCACTGTAAAATAAGGATTACACATTTTCACCTTCCATTACGCTAACTGCATTTTCACGGGTCACATATGCATCCTTTTTTCCAGGTGACTAGACAAATGCACGCACAAACTTCACCTAAAAATACACTGAGTCTTGCCAAGTAGCAGCAGGATGAAATATACCACAGTAACAATCCCGTCTTTGTCCCAGCCTAACACTCTACCTATTAACACGCTTTGATGCTTAGCCAAGAAAAATCTCAGTGCTGGGATTCTGGGTTTTGTGCCCAAACAATCTGGGCTTGTGTTTAATATAGTATAGTCTGCTTTTAAGTTATGGCCAATCATTAACTCTACAAAGAGTAGGTCTGGGATTATTTTGTCCTTACAATGAATGTTATTAAGGTAAAGAAGGCAGAAAATTTACACTATTTGGAAAAGAGTAAGTGGATCGTGCAATCCTTAGCACTAAGAAAATAATTTTATTCCAAACATAAATTTATTTCTAAAACCAATTCTGGAGTAATCTTAGTTTTCTGTGTGTCAATAATACGTGTCTGAAATATTGAATTTATTGAACAAAATATAAAAATGCAAATTGAAAGAAACACATTAGATTCTTAAACTTGCAGATAACTTAAGAATTCATTTTTACCAAAGGAAAAGCAGGAAATTGTTTTCAGTTTCTTAAACAATTACAGAGAGATTATCATCAGTCAAAAAATAACTCAGAAATATATTACAGAAAAATGTTAAAATATGAAACATTACACCTAGATAACACAAATATTGCTATCCTTACTAAAAAATAGACTGAAGTGAGTGATCCCTCATGCACTGACAAAAAGTAAAGCAAAATAAAATATCAATTAAATGTACTTTTAAAGCATTAATGCTATCACATTACTGGAGAAGATAAGAAAAAAAATAGTAACAAAATCACTTGATAAAACATATAAAGATTAAAACAAGAGTAAATGTCATTCAAGGCTCTAGTCCTAGCAAGAGGCTGTTCCCATTTCACTGTACGACTGTTATCTTTTATACAGTATATTGTGGATAGAAGGTCATGCCCACCTTCTAGAGCACTAAAACTTGCTTAGAGGTCTCTTGTCTATGACAGCTTACTTCAGGCATTGATTTTGTAGCTGATTTTTTACAATTTGATTTACTGACGTTGTGTAAGCAACCTATTTTATAGAGAACTCCATAAGCAACTATAACGCTCTAGGTGTATAAAAATTCGCAAGAAAACCAGGCCAAGTGGACAGGAACAGAAGATGACAATCTCTTGAGACAATCTTATATAAGAAAGTCACTCAATCCCAAGGGTAAGGATTTTCTCTCTTGTTTTTGCCAAAATATTCCTTTTTCTCCTTTATCCTCATACCAAAAATGATTATCAAATTCCAGCCCAAAGGAACTTCATTGGTTGTCAGGCTGACTTACGAACTTTTGTTTACATTAATAGTTTCACTGCAATCATTGAGTCATGTAAACATTCGCAGAAATGAGCAATTTCTGTATGACTGGTAAGTGGCGATTTACAAATTAGCAATTTCAATTCAAATCCTTACTGAATTTATATGCTATGACAACTCACTCAAAGCATACAAAATGCACATGAATTAATGTAGAATCCTATCAAAATAAACATCTGACATATAGGTAAGTACGACTGTAAGAATATACGTATGATCTGTGGGTGACTGTGTATCATACGATTACTAAATGAGGTTATCAATACCAAACCAAAACTCTGAAAACATTTCCCCTCCTTCAGACACTTGAAATATATAAAACTAAGTCTCTTCCTTTCTTCTCTTTACATCTATAGTGAGTTTGTGTGTGTGTGTGATTTTCTAGTTTAACATTTACCATAGTCAAGATCAATCAAGGAACCATAAAAGTGTCTAACATTGTTTTTCTGGGGATCTAGTGTATAAAGACATCTTCACAGAAGCCAAACTCCCAAACAGAAACAAACAGAAAGTTCATTTTATAATTCACAAATACACAGAAGTTTAAATGTTTTTACTTTCTGAAAGGCAGAAGCTTAGAACAGCTACTACATTAACACACTCAATCAAACTGGGTTTTAAAAGAATACATAAAAATAGGTTCCTTTGTCAGGTCACTCTCGTTCTCACTATTTTTGCTACCTAGCCAATGAATTCCTACCAGTTAGTGTCTGTGCTTCTTCTTAACACCACAGGTGGAAAAAAAAAGTTTTCAGGTAGCTTGAGCTTATACATATCTGCATATCATTGCTGTGGCAATAAAACACAAGACATATTCTCTGGGACAAAACAATTTTATATGTACTTAGAATTCAGGAGAGTCCCATCTGCAAGCCACTGGAGGCATGTGTCATTTTGTCTACTTTATTTCTGACATAAACTCCGAACTTCTTCAAAGGTAGCTCCCCACTTGTGCTCTGAGCACAAGCTGAGTTTGAAATGTGAGGCAAGGACTGTGTGTCAGAGCACCTGTAACTACAGTGTAAAACCTGGAGAATGAGTTGATCTTGACAACTGGCAGGTGCTTTCTCTATTCTTATGCTGTAAAGTCAATTCATAAATAATGGAATAACTTCATTACTTCCTCACAGATAATAATCCAAACTCTGCCTCTTTACTGGGACTGAGTCCTGTCCAGATTTCCATAAAGTGCTTCTCTAGTGAAAGAGCACTGTCCTGATACACGCTGAAAATACTTAGTAGGTACTACCTGCATTATCTCCTACAACCTTGTCAGGGTCTTGACAGCCAAGTCTGCATGCTTGAATTAATACCTTTCTCAAGAATTTACATTATGAACAAGAAAAACTGTCTAATTCAGCTAGTGTTCTTGAGGCACTGTATCTAAGGCAAATTACTAACCTCATGAAATTCTGCCTGGAAACAGTTCAATCAAGAAAAACAGAAAGACTAAAATACTGCCATACTGGTCTTTATACGTATCAGCACATTTCATATGCCTAGTACTTCTCCAAGGAGCTTTTCAAAAGACAATTTAAACCAAGAGTGAAAGAACAGAAACAGAAATCTATCAACCACTGAAGAACAACAGGTAGAACACTTAGAACAGTCCTAAATATGTTTAGTGTAATAAAGGCCAATGAAAGTTAGGATTTAAGAGAAACATTTCAATACCCTGAATTGAAATAGGATGAGTAGCAAAGATTTGCTTACTTGCCCTCTTGAAATTCAGCATTATAGAAGCTTTTGCACTTTTACAGAAATATTGGTTAGAATTTTATTCAGTATTATTTAAAATTATTTCAGTATGTGAGTAAATAGCTACTTTTGCATAAAAATGAAATTTATACGTTTAATATATAAATTGTTTAAAACTTTGGACACTTATTTTAGTGTCAAAATGCTCTACTTCAAATTAAGCTAAAATTAAACTACACCAGCTGTTTTGCCAGTTTATTAACAGTGATGGCTCCTAGTTTTAAAAGAACATCCATACAAATGGAGCATAATACACGCAGAGTGAACAAATCTTTTTGAAATATAGAATTAATGATTTTTAACAAAATAAAAGTATTTACAATTTTCCCATGAAACACAAGCATTAGCCTTAACAAGAGATACAGGACCATAGAATGGTTTGGGTTGGAAGTAGATTCACCAGGGACAATCTTAGAATGGTTTGGGTTGGAAGGGATGGTTAAAAGTTATTGTCTCCAAGCCCCTACAATGTGCAGGGACATTTTCAACTAGATCAGGTTGCTCAGAACTCTGTCCTGCCAGACCTTGAACAAACTGCATGGGTGGAGCATCCACCACCTCTTTGGGCAACCAGTTAAGTGTTTCACCATCCTCATTGTAAAAAAAATCCTTGTTATATCTGATCTAAATCAAACCCTTTCTTTTTTGGCAAAAAACAATGCCTCTTATTCTTATTGCAAAAGACCCTGCTGAAAAGCTTATCCCCCATCCATCATACAGGTTTAACCTCCCTTGCCTGCCTGGCCATACTCCTTTTGAAGCAGCCCAGCTGGCTTCCTGAGCTGAAAATGCATGTTTCCAGCTCATGCAAAACTTATGCTGCCCTCAATCCATCTTATGCTCACCTTGTATTTGTGCTTAGATTGCTCTGACCCAGGTGCAGCATCTTGCACTTGGCATTGCTAAACTTCAGAGTACAGTTTCATTCAGAGAAAAAATTGAAAGAGGGGAAATTCAAGTTTGAGAGTAGCATATAAATTTTGACACAGTGCTATCAGGGAGTTTCTTAGTAGAACTAAGCATAAGTTCCTTACTGGTTGCTAACTTGGCTAATTTTAGAGTCAATCCAAAAAACCTGAAAATGTGCTTCCCAGTATGTACATGTAAGGAAGTCTTAAAAAAATAGCAACACAAAACAGGCCAAAAGACCATCTTCAAGAATTAGATTACAAAGGTATCGCTTAAAATAATCGTGAGGGGCACATAACTACGGAGGAGAAATGTACGTTTCCAGGGAAATCCATTAGTAGTAAATCGCACAAACTGTCACAGTAGCAAACTCTCATATCAGAACTGCTAGGCAAGCTGGGCTTGCTGAATTAAACAAAAGCCGAAGATCTAATTGCCAAAATCAAGGAACTAAAAAACAGAGAAAATGACAAACTACTTCTCAGAGAGTGGTGATTGAAAAGAAACTGGAAAGCCCAAGCAACGTAAGTGGTATCAGTTAATACCTGTAAGAACGGCTGATGTGGTCAATCTGTGAATGAACAGGGAGGTGGAAGTAAGAAAAAAAAGTTGCTGCTCTCTGTATAGCATTATTAAGGCTAATAAGGGATTAATGATGAAAGAGCTTTAAAGAATGTTGAAAAATTGGAGATGGAAAAGAAGCCAAACCATAAAGTAATTTGAAGGCTAGAATATATTTCTTACTGTGAAGGCTGGAAAGAACTTAATGTGTACAGCTTATTGAAAGGACTCAATAAGATTTTAAGTAGCAGAAGTAAGAGAAAATACAGCCTGCTGAAGTGAACTTCAGAAAAAGGCACAGCAAAAAATAATTCACTGGCTACAAGCTGAACTCAGACAAGTTAAAATGTAAAACTGGAAGAGGTACTGTTAGAAATCATGTATCTAAGTACTGGAATAGAATACACTCACTGACTAAATATGGAGCAAACTACGCTCTCTTGATATCTACAAAAATTATGTTCAAATGCCTTTCCTTTTCAGCTGTAGCCAAACAGTGAGTTCAATGCAACGGTAACAGGCAGTAAATTATGGCATGAGATACATAGTTTATCTAATTGTCTCCTTTGGCTTAAAACACTGTTCAGACAAAACCTGAATTTGCTGTACGAAAACAGCAGCAGTTCTCTATGTACAGTGAAGTTTGAAGTCAGTTGCAAAATGAGTTTCTATTCAGAATCTCAAAAGCCAGTCTTACTGACATACAATGTATATTTTCTGGTGCTAAACTGAAAAACCAGGAGACAAACTCTATTGTTGGACAAAGCCTGATAGTAAGTTACACTTAGTTCAAGAAAATGCTAGTAGGATTAGAAGTATAGTTATTAAATTTTAAATAGTAGTCTTGTGAAGAAATATATCTGTTTATATAGAAACAGATAAAACTTAACATTCCAAAGTAAATAAGTAGCTCTAAATATACGGTATTGGCATCACATTGCTATACTTATTAACAGCCAACATTAACAGAAAAGTAGCTTGCTGAACACAAGACAAGATACTAGATTAAGCTTAAGTAAGTAGAAAAATATAAATACATATTTTTACAACTTTTCACCGTCATGCTTGCATAATGAGCATAAGGTAACAAGTGCAAAATAAACGCATTTAAAACAACATATTTTAGCATAAATTATTAATTTACAAAATATCCAACTCATCATTTATAACAACTGCAAATTTAAAAAGAGAGAAAAGTTTTGATTTAAAGATCTTTTAAGAAAGATTTCCATGTGATCATGTAAAATTAACTTTGACTTTTCCACACCACAAGTATTATACAAGCACATAGGAAAAACAAACTTGCGTGCTCAGTGTGTCAATGATTATTCATCTTGATGCCAAGAAAATGTTGAGGTGCCTTGACGATATTCAATTTTTACTGTCTGGTCTGAAATGGACTCAGCATGAACTTGAAACCCTGCCTAGCATTATTAACTATTTTTATTACAATTGTGCCTAGATGCAATAAGGACTGTGGGCATGTAAGCTATCTGTCCAAGTTATTTCATGTTGTCTTTCAACAAAAAACTAAGTCTGAGGAATTACATATCAAAAACTGTTACAGGTTTCTGTTTTGAGGATGAAGGAATTAATTACTTACATACGCACATAAAATATCTAAAGCTTCACATATGATTTATTTTACCTATGACAAGCAAACAGGTATAAGAAAAAACAGGAATGCAACGGAGTGGCTATAGAGCTACTGTTAATTACAAGTAGTAAATAGTAGTAGTTATCTACTACTACTACTATTCATCTCCTTAGGATAGTTAATAGTTCGTAAACCAAAATAAATGTGATTACTTAGTTCAACTGCAAATTACAGGATTACTAAGAGAAAATATACAAGAGGAAGCACCGAATTAAATTCAATGCCAACTACCCAAAAAGTCAGCTTCTCTTCCTCAGTAGTTTAGCTATTTTAAGCATTTATTTCATATTGCTATTTAATACCATATCCACTACAAGGATGTAATTGAACTTGATGGTACAGTGAAAAACTCTACACCCCACTGTATTTCACTCCACACTGCATGTATTGCAATCAAGAAGCACCGAAAATTTTTAAACCTAATAAATAGAAATGTGTAGCATCCGAGCTCCACCTACAGGATGAAAAGAAATGTGTAAGAAAGATTTTTAATTATCAGGTTATAAGAGCACTGTTTACTCTGAAGCCTTCAGGTGGTTGTCTCAAGCCACTGCCATTTTATAAACTCTATGTGATGCTGAGAAATTTTATTACTTACGCAATGATGGCAAACACTTCTTCTATCTCCAAACATTCCTATATGTAAACAGCTGTTTTACAGTGTGAAGTTTAGGTTTAAGCTTTCTAATAATAAACCCCAGACCCATAGAATTTCTCTAAGAACCTGCCAGAATTATTGGGAAACTCTTTTTCCTCAAGTTTTCTTATCTAATACAAAGTTATCAAGTGTATAAAGGTATTTTTAAAACATACACAAGTTAAAATGCATACTGAAATGATTAAAATTAACTTCACCTTTTAAGCACTTCAAGTATGGTTGCATTTAGAAGTGGTATTGGATCTCAGTACCATCAATTTGCGAAGGTGTCTGCTGCTTCCATACAGTTTCTCTAAAATGGATGTGCAAACTTCAGACCTCACAAATGCATTTGGATTAAAAGAAATTGGACTGATATAAATTAATAGTTTTGCAGAAAAAGTTGCAGAAAAAGAAATGCATGTTAAAGACAGTACTCTGAAACGAATATTGTGAGAAGTTCAATTATTCTACTAGCACATTTAAGTATCTGATGAGAAGAAATTTTGATCAATACCAAAGTTTCTTTACCCTGATATGTTAGTAGACATTACCCTTGAACTATGGACTGTCCATCCAACTTTTTTGTTTGATATTTACACCTCCCACATCTCTGCCTCTGATCAACACAGGCTTTGACTACAGTGGGTGGTGAACACCCATGAGTATATTATTAAACATCTTCAGTACACTGAGAAAATAGCCACTATTTCAGACAATGAAACTTGATATTGTTTATCTTACTTTATCTAAACAGACCTCAAATGTAAAAACACATTATTTATAACAAACAATACCATGCCTTTGATTTTCATGCCAGAGGACAGCAGACAACAATCTGGAAAATAGTAAGTCTAGAAATTTATGTTACTTGTGACACTAAGCAGTATCTCCCAAGGCTATGGCTCCCAACTGCTAAAAATGCATCCAATAAAACCCTCTTCTGAGTTAAGATAACCCATTTGGCTTTAATACTATTACTACTGCCACACTGAAAGAGCAGAATAACCACAAACAGAGCACACTGACCGACCACATGCAGAGCCAGCAGCTTACAGACTGACTACACAAATGTCTCTTAAAATAAGCTATAACATGATTCAAGCTTTGGCATTGAGTACCTCATTCCTATGGGTATTCTTTAGCTTTGTGTTCTCTTCATGCTATGAACTTGCTATTACACCTTAGACAATTTTGTTTCCAGAATCCATTCTAATAAAACCCCAGGGACAATTAAACAGAATGGCGGACAGGTAGTTGGACAGATAGGTAGGTAGTAAATATCTACAAATTCCAAAGCCCTTTGCTGTTGTAAAGATGCTATTTGGCTGCCATACACTTCAAGTTCTTTTTCTGAGAGAGCTTTTCTTACACACCTTCAAAATTTCTGAATCCTTGCCTCCACTACCAGATATGGCTATTTAAGGTTAAACTGTAATTGTTTAGTCTCCCCAACCAAGAACAATTCATTGACTCTGAGAAGCTTAAACTTGTGTCAACTACAGGACTAGTAACTCGACTTTGGGATTGAAGTTATCCATCATACTCATTGATCTAAGTATACTTCCTGTGGACCATCTGTCTACAGCAGAGATAGTACAGCTGCCAATTCCCAAAGCAATACACAGCACAACTTCGAAGACGACAGAAAGAAAAGTCAGGGGATCTGTTTTACAAGATGTCTTTTACATGTTCTTTGAAAAAATACCTAGTTACTTCTAACATAGCCGTCAAATCTTGATACTGTATTCTATGTACCGCAATGTATATGCTCTTACTGAGAGAAAGCAGCACTGAAAACCAGCGCTCCAGAATCAGAGTTTCATGCTGGTTTCAGCTGAGGTAGAGTTAATTTTCTTTGCAGTACCTAGCATGAGGCTGTGTTTTGGACTTGTGCTGAACAGAGTTGTTGACAGGGAGAGCCAAAGCTTTTTCTGCTTTTTGCACTGCCACTCAAGCAGGAGAAATGGATTGCCTGGGAGACTAGGAGGACACACAGCCAGGATATGTGGTCCCAATTGACAAGAGGTATTTCAGGCCATGTGACATCACGCTCAGTATAAACAGTGGGAGGAAGAAGAAAGAAATGGGGGACATTTGGAGTGATGTAGTTTGTCTTTCCAAGTCACTGGTACATGTGATACAGCCCTGCTGTCCCGGAGATGACTGAACACCTGCCTGCCCATGAGAACTGGGGAATTAATTCCTAGTTTTGCTTTACCTGCATGCGCAGTTTCTGCTTTCCCTAATAAACTGTCTTTAAATCAGTAGAGCTATCAGTCTTTTACCTTTCTGATTCTCTCCCAGATCCTGCTGGTGGGGCAGTCAGCGAGTGGCTGCATGGAGTTTGGTGGCGGGCTGGCGTTAAACCACAACACAACTCCACAAAGAGATCAGATTTATGTATGGTTCCAAAAGAAATGGATTAACATCAGTTTACAGATCTGACCACGCAGATCTTGCTGACAACATGAAATCTGACAAATCATGGAAGTTAGTTACCTAGCCTCTAACCAGAAGTAAATCATATGACAGGAAAAAACAACGCTCGTTTAAATTATAGATATTGTTTACAGTTCCTTATTTTTGTTATTATGCTGCGTCTTTGATGTCAAATGCTCTTCTTATGTATCTCTATTACACAAAAATGTGAGGAACTTTAGAAGTAACGTCTTCCAGGCCTGAGAAAGAACTGACTGGGACCAGTCAGTTGAGCAGATCTGCTCAAATTGCAAAGTACTGTACTGTACTGTACCTGGTGTGATTCTTAGATTCAAATCAATAGTGAAGAAGATGTAGAAAAGGACACTGAATTTCCTCTTAAATCCCCTGAATATTTTTGTTTCTAGTGCTCTTCAAACCTTTTAAAGTGGTTACTACGAATTGCTTTCTTGGCAATATTGTAACTGGGTTTTTCACTGCTCCAAAAAGGCAGCCAAACAGCAACATTTACAGCTGCCATATTTTAATGTACCAGTATTAGAAGATTATCCAAAGTAATGCAAGTGTTCCTATCCCTCTAAAATTGTGGCCTGATTCTAAACATAAAGGCCGTACCTAACATGGAATGGTAGAAACTTACTAATCTTGCTTTTAAAATATTATCAAATTCTTCCAGTAAAAAGTTATATTGATATGTATCAAGTTGCTAACAGCAGAGTGTAAGTTTTCTTTTCTCTTTATAATAACAAGTTTTATTTAACCATTATGATAATGACCGAACACTCACCATAACTGACAAAACCCTTTTTCAGAAAAACGTATGGCTGGTTTTATTTTTAGCAGTTATATACAGTCATATAAAATCATAAAAACCTGCAGGAGGTGGAAGTCAGATACCTGAATTTCTGAGGACTGTAAAACAACAACTGATCCTGTCTCAGTTATTCTGTTGTTTTCTAACCAAAGTTTCAATGTTTTATCTCAAATTCTATTATTCTAACAAATTTATCTTCATATTTTGATCCAAAACCTTTACTTCTCAGGAAAGTATCTCAGGGATACAATAATGATGGTAATTGCTATGTAAGTGGTGAACCAGGTATTCTTTTGTCACAAAGACAAAATCTAGAATGTTCTAGATTCTTACATGTCAGCATTATGCCTGGGCCATCACCCATAATATCTTACCAGCGATGACTGAAAAAGAACTGAAAAAAAAACCAGTTGAAAGAAAACCAATTAAAATAAACAGGAAAACAAGGAAAATGAACAGGGAAAGAAACTGGAATAGGAAAAGAAACCGGAATGGTTCCCTTCAAAGGAAACCATCATGGGAGAGGATCCAAAACAGCCACTACGTATGCAGAATTTAGTATGGGCAAAGCCTGACTAATTTAATCAGGCAGTTATCTATGACAGTTGTGTAGAATTAAGAGCATAAAATCTGAATTAGCTTTCTGATGTTTCCTCCACCAAGCCCCCAGCAAGTTTAACTGAATAAGTAAACTTACACATTTAACCTTTCAGCTGCAAAGTCTTAACTCTCTAGTAAGTTCTGGAGTCTCTTTACGAAAGTACTGGATAACAATTCCTATTAAGTTTGACATCAGACCCACTACTCATCACTTGCACACATGATGATTGTTTTTATGCAATCTAAATATTATCCTCAAAATCACGCTGCAAGAAGAACCGTCAAAACACAAGGTTCCAAGAAAACAAATTAACTCACTGAAAATTGAGTGCCAATCAGCACACATCACAGAACTGCAGAATATTCTGAGTTGGAAGGGATGTTCACAAACACTGGCACAGCTAAATTACATGACAGGAATACACGCTTTTATGTCTGTAAAGAAAAACTCATGTATCTACTGCAGTGTTGGAAAGCTGCTACGCAGCAAGGATGAGTACTGTGTTAAACCAGACTTCACTGGATGGCTTTCCTTTCTGTGAGTCTCAGTGGTGGATGACTACTATGTGTTAACACAGATAAAGAAGCTGCAAAACTCAATCTTGCAACTGAGAAGAAAGACAAAGCAAAGACTGACAAATATATATAAATACATTTTATTTCTAACTCACACGGAAAAATAAAACTCCCATACAAGGTGTCAAAAAATCTTAAAACTATAAACAATCTAAAGAAAAACACCTACCAAACAACACAATCCTTACCTGCGACTAGTTGTTTTCCTTTCTGTCTTGGTTTCTTCCTCTTGAAGTTGCTGTTTAGTATTTTCACTTGTATCAATTTTCAATTTCTTGGCAATGCGTTCCTTTATTTTAAATCTCTCATTACTATCAGCTTCATCTTCTGCACTATCAGCATCTTCATCATGTTCCTCTTCGTCCTTTATTGATTTAAAATGATAAAACTACTTTAGATTTTTTTCAGTACAGAATGACCAATATGTAAATCTTTTTCTTATAAATATAATCTCTTCCAAGAAAAAAGCAAACTTTACAAACAAATATATACTTATTTGCTTCAGAGTAATAAAAAATAGAAATATGATAGTTTCTTTTTCATAAGCACAAATTACTTCTTATCTATATGGTTAAAAGAAATTGGTCTATAGATGATATCACAGCAGTGTGATATTACTTGTACCCATTGTTCATGAATCCAAAATTTGATTCAGACAAAATTTTTCCTTCACTTTCCACTGAAAGAAAAACTTAACTCGCTACCACATGGCTATACTACAGTCATGATGGGATGGAAGAGCTTGGCCCATTGGCTCCTGTAAGGGAATTCACAAATACTAAATTGATCGTAACAGGCTGTGAAAACCTGTGGAATTGATCAATGCAGCTTGCTACGGAGGTCCAAGGACAGGCCTCAGGCCTCCATGCCTAGCACAGGTAGGAAAAAGAGGACAAACTACCTTGAATCAAAGACATTTGAAGGGAAAAATAACTGGAGAAAGAACAAGTGGCCTGACTAGACCAAGAGATCTAAGTTTGACTACTTTCTCTGTTGAAGAAGGAAATCTGTATGAATCTCAGTTGAAGAATGACAGCTTGAAGATGATGTGGTACATCTTTTTACATTCACTTTGGTGTGATGCTCATCAGCAAAAGGAAATTTTAAGATGCCACATGATTCTAATTTTAGCCAAAGAAAGGACACTTAAAAATAGTAATCCAGAGGGCTTTACTGTATCCAGGAGACTGCCAGAATGTAAGCACTTGGAAAGGAAGAACATGTACATGTCCTGGGTGTAACGCACAGGCAGGAGAAGACTATGCATGAAGACCACATTCATAAACACGGAGGAGGAGAGGATAAAAAACGTAAAAGCAGTAAGAGGCAAAATTTGGGAATCAAAGAGGAAAATCAAGAGCTGGATTTCAGAAGTTGTAGTGGAGCCACTGTTTAGGAATCTTTAGACTGCTATGCTTAGATTTGAGATTTAGACAAGACCAGACCAGTAAGAAACAACAAAGAAATTTCTGAATATTCAGCACAGTAAAACAGCTGAATATTTTGCCAATTAAAAGACTGAAAGGTTATTGGGGGAGTTTTGTCTGTCCTTTTTCAATAGCGGAAGAGAACAGGGGAAAACTGGAACAGGATCAGCATTTCCCTTAATTCACCAGAAACATATCGCTTGATAGAGGAAGTAATGAAATCTTCCAGAAGATTTGCTTACATGATAAATTGTCAGAAAGACAGGTGACTACAGACTTCAATAGCAGGGGGAGGTCCAAACAAAAGTAACAGGACTGTGCTCGAAGTCTTTAACAATCAAGGATAAAGACAAGACTCCTGGTGGAGATTTGACTAGGGCTTAGGTAAGAGCATATCACTGAAACACAACTAATTGGACAAGAGAACTTCTGGAATAAAAATACACAACTCTAGACAAATAACAATTGCTAAGCAGTAAGCTAGCTAAAAATTACAGATATCTGAGTAACAGGAGGGGGGTTAAAATTGGAGGGACAAAATGGTTCAACTTGTCTCACTTGGCTAAATCTCTTACTTCCCAAACCATTAATAAGCCTCAGTTTGCACAGTATTTCATCATTTTTCTTCTAGAAAAACACTGAGAAAATAGGATATACCCTTCCTCCTCAACTGCTTTCCCTTCTGAAGCTCTACTCTTTTCTCCTGCCTAGTCTCCTCCTTCAGTCTCTCTCTCTCATTAAGTACACCTGACCCCAACAATTAGATTTAACAACAGATTCAACAATCCAGATTGAACTGCATGGCACCTCAAAAAGGAAGTGGCTATTCTGTTCGCTGATGGTTATTCCCCATGCGACACAGAAATGCAAAACTGCCTGACTGAAAGCTGTATGACTTCTTGCTGCTGTTATCAGCTGAGTGGAGTTGCCATGTTCTTCTCTTTAATATGGAAATAAAAATGTAAAGAGACATTTTGTGGCAGAATGACTAGTAGCTACTGTATGTAATATGATTTTCCTATTTAAGAAGATTATTGAACCGAGGAGTGGATAACTAGTTTTATCTATACATAGTACCGGATGAAACTTATATTCAGCAACTGACAGACAAATAGGGTGAGGAAAAGAAATGCCACTTGTGGGAAAAAATTTGTTAATACATTTCTTATAATGTTTTCATTAATGACCTGGGCGCAAAAAAAACCTTAACAAATAGCTGCAAGGTACTGCTAATATGAAGGCTCTCTCAAAGAATTAAATGTACAAATTTGAGGACTGCAGGAAGAGAAATGGGATGGTATTTAATAGCATAAACAGCAAGGCCAGGTGCTTAGGGAATAGTAAAGAGTTTCTCTTACATGCTATGGGCTTGTAGGCTGGGGGAAGTAGGGAGATCTGGAAGAATTATTTGCTACCAGGTTTGGCTATAAAACTACCAACATGCTGCAGCTGCATAAATGCAAAAGTGATCCTGTGACGCGTTAACCAAAATAACTCCAAGAGAGATGACAAAATACTACTACCGCTTTACAAGACCCAGGTAACTGCCTGAAGTGCTAGACCTTAGCTAAAATCTTAAATGTAATGAGATCTAAAGAGAACACCATTCCAGGAAAAAAAGAGAAAAAGCCTTCATGTTTCCAATTTTGGCTTAATTAGGTATATTTATGTAAATTTTTATTGTTCAACCTAATACACCCATGTTCTATACTCCCCAAATCTAGTTGGCTTAAGAAAGGGATATTTGAATATCTGAAGAATAATTAATTAAATAGCATTCTCCAAACTGTTCTAACACTAAAATGCTTCTGCCGAGCAGGAAATTACAAAGCAGAAGAGTGAAAAATCCTGAATTCATACTATGCCTTGTGAAAAAAGGAACAGGGTGTAAGCAGATGTTTTTTAGGCACACGAATGGGACAGACCATGTTCTTCCTTTATTTCCACTGTTCCAACACACAGTGTAGTTAATACCTGTGTATGATGGACAGATACAGAAAACAATACTTTCCAGGATTCAATTAGGCAAATGGGAGACTACAATCCTAGTCATATATTACATCCTTATCTCAACAGCAATTCAAAGGGATACTCCCATGATCTATAGCTGGAGACAGAGACATACTTCAACTAACATGCTTATGCTTACCTGTACCATGTATGACAATTTTCTTGTACCTAAATTGCCTTCATGTTTAGTTGAATGTTACTGTTTGACTATTCAAATTTCATGCCTTTCAGAGGTGACAGTTTCCACTGCTACAATTTAATTCAAGATTTCTCTTGAAGAAATCTTTCAAACAGGACCCTGACTCACATGCAGACTTACCTTCAAACCTTGCAATTATAGAACTATGCATGACAAACTTGATTTTAACAATGTTTTTAGAAGAAGTTTCAGGGTTTTTATCACTCTGGTGGTTTGTCACCCTGTGGTACACAATCCATATCCCATACTCCTATATAACTAATCTACTAACTGAAATATGATACAAACAGTTTCTACAAAAGGTAGCAGGCAGTATGCTAATTCTACCCTGCTGTGAACGGCCAAACCTTAGAGCTTAGAGAGAACCTTCATGCTTTTGCCAGAAATCTGACTTGAGCTAGTTCTTAAAGATCTCTAACATTTCTTCCTCAAAGAAAATCTAATCCACACACAGTAAAAAACAAAGAATTATTTGTAAAAAAATACTTGCCTCACTCAAATCCTTTTCTTCATTTGCCACTTCACTAAAAGAAAAAGAAAGTAACTACTTTGAAACGCTAGAGATTCAAAGTAATATTTAAAACTCAACATTGCTTAAATAAAAATAATTGTTAGAGACTGGAAATTTTAGTAAACATAATACTTTATATCATCCTCGCATACATCTTAGAAGTATCAATGTTATTTTCTATCATTTGACTATCACAATCTTTCTAATTAGAAATGTTTAAAAACAACAGCTTTCATGCAATGGAGAAATCCTAACCATATCTTGAGTTATTCAAGCAAAACACTAATGTATACAGTTTAAAACACCAAAACAATTAGTAGCATTTCGCTGCAACTAGTTTATATTTTGGAAGATGCATTTTACTGATTCTTAAGCTTAACATCAAGATTTAAATTTGTTACACAGCTACAGTTTGGTGAATTAAAAAAAGCCTATTTGAATATACTAAGGCTAACACATCCACTGTTAATTATCACAGACTAATAATAATGGCCCTTAAACCTTTTTAGCCCACATTTTAAAAAAAGAAGTTATGTTAGAGAAAAACCTAGAAATATCAAAGAAGTCTCAAAAGTCAAGGCTTTGAAGTGTGCTCTAAGCAAACAACAAGTAACCAAGATCATTAAAGAAACTCTAGATGTGTTGCAATCAATGTTGCAATCAATGACATTAATTTAATAAAGTGCTGCACCTGGGTTGGGGCAATTGCTGATATCAATACACACAGGGGGATGAATGGACCGAGAGCAGCCCAGCAAGGAGGACCTGGGTATGCTCGTGGATGAAAAGCTGGACATGAATTGATAATGTATGCTTGAAGCCCAGAAAGCCAGTTGTGCCCTGGGCATCCAAAACAGCATGGCCAGCAAGGCCAGGGAGGGGATTCTGCCCCTCTGCTCTGTTCTGATGAACCCCACCTGCAGTGCTGCATCCAGCTCTGGCGTATGGTCATAGCCCAGGAAGGACAGAAACCTGATAGAAGGACTCTGGAGGAAAGCCATGAAGATGATCCTGTCTCCAATGGGGAAAGGCACAATTATTCAGCCTGGAGAAGCCTCCAGGGACGCCTTATTGCACGCAGCCTTTCCATACTTAACATGGGTCTATAACAGGGGGACAGACTCTTTAGCAGGGGCCGTTGTGAAAGGGGTAATGGTTTTAAAGCAGAAGAGGGTACATTCAGACTAGACATAAGGAAGATGTTTTTCATGATGCAGATGATAAGACACTGAAGCAGGTTGCCCAGAAAGGTGGTAAACGCCCCACCCTGGAAACATTCAAGGCCAGGTTGAATGGGGCTCTGTGCAACCTGATACAGATTGTCTGCTCTGTCCTGCTCATTGCAGGTGTGTTGGGGTGTTGGGTGTGATAAATTTTAATGGTTCCTTCCAAACCAACCAGTCTAGGATTCTAAAATAAGCAAATTCTTGGAGTTAACATATTTTCATGAAATTTTCTCACCTTAAAACTCAATTGTGGTTAAAATCAGAATTTATAAAGTACTAAAAAGAAACAGACAAGAAAACCAACTTTATTCAAGCATATAGATTCATGATTAACCTAATTTTTGTGTGTTCTTTAAATTTCGGAAAAAAATATACTTTCAAGCATAAACAGGATTAGAGGGCTGGGAAAAACAACACTCTAGAATAATCTCAGCAAAGAATATCTTCATCATGAAGCAAATTTAAGTAACTTTAAAAGTTTAGGCCATGAAAGAGATAGTCTAAGAAACGATTGTGGTAAAGAGAGGTATAAAAGGGACTGTCTGCCCATTGTCTCTTCCAGAATGAGAGTCAGAATTTATGAAATGCCACTACTAGCATCCAGGCCCAGAACAAAAAGGGAAGATACACTGTCCTGTCCGCTACAGGAAGAAGTAATTGGAAACAATATTAAAAGAGATTTAATACATGCTTTGAGGAGAGGTCTATTGGAGGCTGGGAGACTACTCAGATAAACTTTACATTTGCACTGCTTTTATTCTTTACCGGGCATCCACTGACGGCCAGTGGTGGCGACAGCTTAGTGGGTTAGAAAAATATTTTGCCTAATCTAGCACTGGCACTCTGAATTTTTTAAAGAGTAACATGAACATGAAAGAGTAACATTCCCTAAATGAGTATATCTGCTGATAATTGGGTATAACATATTGAAAATAGATCTGTTTTAGAAATTGGAAATCACATACTAACCTTTTGACAGCAGGAACTGAGCTTAGATGTGGATCATCCTTCAGGAGATCATGACTACTCTTACTTTTTCCCTTCATGCTCTGTTAAAAGAAAAAGTTATTATTCATTTCAGTGTTTAAGAGGCTAGATAGTGAAAAAGGATTATGGTAAGAAAAACATAACTTGTTTCTTTTTAGCTTTAGCCTATCCAGTAAGCATAAACACTTTTAAGAACAGAAGGACAGAGAAAGTGTTCCAGAAAGAGAAACATCAAACTGACTCCACTGATTTATTTTTGCAATAGCAATGCACTTAGTTTTCAAGAACAGAAGAGAGAGGAAAAAAAAAATACTGTTTAGTCACGTACAATAATTACTTATCATAAAGATGAGAGGTCTAGCATATATACACGAGTGAATGAAGAGGTAAGAACTTGACTTTCCAATAATGACACATGACAATTGAAAGAACCACTATGTACAAAACAGTACTTATTAACTGGAAGAACACTAATTAGGTCCTTAGGGGAAAAAAAAAGAAATTAAAAAACTGCAATAAATCAATCTGGAATACATCATTCAGGAATCATCTACTGACACAGGAGTCAAATAAATCTAACAATGCATAAGGTCTTCAGACAGAAAGCCTGCAGTTAGAAAGCATTCTACATGCTAATCTGAAAAAAAAATACACTTAATTTTCAGAGAAAAATCAGACTGAAAATCTCTGCTATAGGAACAGTCACAGTATTGTGACCTGTACTGTGAATGTCTCCATTGCAGATGCATTGTCTAATGTTCTTGGGAAGACAGTAGATATGCGGACAAAATCTTACTCATTTAAATGCAACTACAATTTTTTATTATGTAGGAAACAAAGACTAACACATGCAGCAACATGAAAAGATAATTCCTTCATTAAGGAAAGGGTGGTGTGTTTGGAATGGTGGCTGGGCTGTGAATGGCAACATGCTCCACACAAGTACAGACAATAAGCAATTTGGACACTGAAAGCTACAGTTTAAACACTGATCAACAACCAGTAGGGGCCCTACAGCCAGATCCCTGATCGTGACTGTGCTAATAGCCTTCACAGCCTTGAGGGGTTTTATCCAGAGCTCCTCTGCCCTTCTTACACCAGCAAGACTTACTGCATCCAGCAACCAAAAAAGCTCACAGGATTCTAAGTCTGTAGGTGTCAAAGGATCTCAGTAATAACTATGACCTTCCATTTTTCTTATCAAAACCAGAAAACCAGTTAGTGCTGATACTCACGTACTTCAACTTAATTAGATTAAGATAACATACAGAGACACTGATATAGACCTCTTATGAACAAACAATGAGGTTTCAAAAAGAAGGTTTTATTTTTTTACAAAGAATGAAGAAAAATTATTCATAAAGAGTTGGTGTGGTTACTTGTCTAGCTACAGTCAGTCCAGAATTTAGTCAGGACAAATAGGCAAATGAGATTTTGAGGCTGAGCTGAAAGAGAGCATGAAAACACTGAAACTAGGCTTATCATGAAAGAGGTGTTCTATTCAGATAATTTTAAACTGAAAACAAGTATTTAGCATGAAAAGAAAGGAAGTCGAAGCAACTGAATTAAATGCAGTATAACAAGCCAGATATATAGCAAGAGCAAAACAGCAGATGAACATATTAAGGTAAACAAGCAGAGCTTGTCTGACTGCTAATTTGAAAAAAAGGAAGAAAAACAGTTAAAGGTGCTATTGTAATAAACCTCTACTATCATTCTGACTGATAATATTGTCCATCATTATTGACTGTTTTCCTTTTGTATTTTACCTAACTTCTGAGGACTAACAACCGTTTTTTTCACTTATGTGGTACAGGATGCAGGACCATGTAGTCCGATCACTAACTGAAGCAGCGAGGTATTGTAGAAAGCCTAGGAGACTAGTGAAACAACTTGGTCAGCAGCAGAAATGAAATCAGCAATTGATTTAAGAAATTTTTAAACTAACCTTATTTAAGTGCCAAGTAAGGGAAAGAAATGTTAGATTAAAGATGACCTGTGCAATCCTGGTTCCGTGAATATGAACATTTTGCTATAGTGCACTATTAAATTATGATAACGGACTATTTTCTCCACAATAACCACACTTCATTTTGCTCACAGGTAGATGGATATATGTAAGAAAATGGAGCTAAGCATGCACTGGAAATGCACAAGATCATCTTCAGAATTCAAGTATTTTACTGTGTACTCTATAAATAAAGGACTTGAAAAAGAATAAAGAAGCAATGCTTCCATGACTTTTAAACAGCAGACATAGATTTATACTATGAAACTTTATGGTCATGGAAATGTGAAAATTCCATGCAGTAAGTGAAGGCACCTTCAAAATCAAGAAAGCTAAAAACTTCTGTTTTTTGCAAAATATTGTAACAGCAGAATCCTAAAAACTAAAGCAAATTAAAGCATTATTGTTCAAAATGCAAACATAAGAAGAAGACTAAAAACTTTAAACCTTTCCACAAATATTCAGAAAAGTTAATTAGGTTGAAAATAAAAATAAGGATAATTTGGTAAAATACCTGACTAACTCTACTGACTTCTTCCTCTTCTTCTTCAGCTTCTTCCCCAAAGGAAAGTAAGTTAAAGTTTCTTTAAGAGAAAAAAGATATTTTCTAGTAAGACTTTAAATACCGTTTTAGTAACATTCCATTAACTTTAAATATATTATGTTCATGTTGAGCATGATTTTTTAAAAAACTTTTTGTCCTGTACCAATTCCAAACAACTACCACATTTTGCTTTGCAATAAATCATAAACATTCAGAAGAGCATGTTGTATTATACTCCTGAGATAAAACAAGGATAGCAAAGCATCACTTAGGACACAATTTAAGAAATCCTATCTTGACTGACTTCCCCAGATTCTCGAATGCTGACAATGCTGTTGCATTTTTTTTCTCAACAGAGCAGAATTCAAGATACAAGATTTTCAAGATGTGACAGCTCAGAAAGGTATCAAATATGTACACATAGAAGGAATGCAATTAAAATAAATTATAATCTATAATTTCTTTTCCAAGAGTTAATTGTTCACACTGCTGTAACCAGTGAGCTGCAACACAGTCTATTTGTATGCAGCAGAACTGACAGCATGCCCACTTTAAGAGTTCCTATTACTCTTCACAGCATGTTTGTGACTACGAATTTTCATTCATGGAATCTAAAATTTCCCATGCCAAAATGCCTGCCTCTTGCTAAGTACCTCAGTGGGGAAGAAACACTATCTGATAAAGTAAGTTCAAAAAATCCCAAACAACTGAGCCGCAACCTAGTTATCCTACCAGTAGGTTTTAACTGCAGTGTCATCTCAGTCAGATGATTGCACATTGAGGCATATGGGAAAGATAAACTACCTTTTGTTATTTTCAACAAACTACCACCATGCACAAAACAGTTACAGCTCAGCAGAGGCACAGTAACATTTCAGTCAGAGAAACTAGATTCGCATGATCCTCCCGGGAAACAAGGAAGTGATTCAAAGGCAGAAATGGAAATAAAAATCTGCCCACCTACAAATTCAAGTGCAAGAAAATTAACCACTATTTATGCTGCATGTATTTACTTTGTGCCTTTTACTTTGGACTTTTTAGTTTCTTCTTCTGGTTTGTCTTTCTTCAGTTTTCTGTTTGGTCTTGGGACAATGTCATCAAAAGGATTAAACAAAACCTGTTAAAAAAAACCAGTATTTTAGACACATCTTTAGTAAATGTTTTGTAATTAAGTGATTCAATATTTTAAAACAATACGCAAAACAACAAGCCAAATTTTCTGAACACTATGCACAAAAGATTTTTAAAATGTCACATTTCAAAACAGAACATACTTACCTCACTACTTCTTATTTTGTGCGGACTGAGAGGTCTCTCTTCCTTGTCAACTTCTACTTCAGCCAAGCGCAACATATTATATATTGTATCCCCTGTAACCTGGCAAATTTACAAAGAAAGGTTTGAAAGTTCTTGACTGTAATTTGTATTTTGCTTATTCTGCAAAATACAAGGCAATCGTTATGTAAAAATTTTGAAAGTACAAGTGATATAGAAAATATTTTAAGCACATAAGACTTTTTAAAGACAGCAAATACAATGTACAAAAGTTTGGGATTTTAAATTTAATGCAAAAGTTGAAGGAATACAGGTAGTTTCGAGAATGTATTCAGAGGAAGATGTTGAAGTCTTACTGTGAGCTATGAAACAGAAAATAAAAACACTGCAATAAAAATATTTGCTTTATTTTCTTTTAAGTAAATCACGAGAGTGGTAAATTCATCTCATGTTCTTCATCTTTCTGATCCTTCTTGGGTAATTAGAATCTAATTAATTCTAAGCAGAATTTTCTAACATGTCATTAGTATTAGATAACTGATTAATAACAGAGCAATAACAATACTAATACGATTATTTAAAGGCAGCACAACATGAAAATACAATTTAGAAGAATAACAACAGCAAAATAGGTAATAACAGGAATAACCCACAGAAACATTTCCACCAGATATAAGAAAGAAAGAGAATGGCGAGACCCTAGAAAGCACTGAAATAAATTTCAAATGCACATAGCAGCAAACAATACTAAACTGGCCTACAGAGAAACTTCTAGTAGCTTCTGTCAGAGTTAAACTGGACGCCAATTCGCGTAACAGACCTTTCCAAAGATTGTGTGCTTGTTGTTAAGTTCATCTGCACGACCCAATGTAAAGAAAAATTGACTGCCATTATCATGGGGCCCAGCATTTGCCATGGCAACAAGTCCTCTTCGATTAAATCGCAATCTTGAGTGGAACTCATCCTGATAAAAGCAGTACAGAAAAGAGAAAGACTTCAGACTAAAACTGTTTTTTTCACTCCTTTAGCTGCAGCATGATAGGAGTGATATTCTTTACATCAACACACATAAACAGAAAAAAATGCTGTTAATTTTCTTTTGAATTCAGACAGTAATAAATCCCCAGTATTTTGAAACTCAACATCAGAATTATGTTTAAAAGCTCCTACTTTCAGCAGCAAAAATTATTTTTAGTCAGTATTTCTAATCCCTAATGCCCATAATGATGCAAACAAATGAAGAATCTTCAAACGAAACCATAAACACACAAACAAACACCAAACAAAATTAGAAACTAAAATAACAAAAAGACAGATTACTAATTAAAAAAATTATAAGTTCCATCTTGTTAATTTTATCTTTTTCTAGTCATTGCCTAAAAATCCATTGTTATTCATTATTTTTAGTTGCATTCGTTATCCCTCCAATATTAAGAAAATAAAAACATTTTTAAAAGTAACTGCATTTCATACACTTCTTGCAAAAACACTATTTTCGACAATCACTGTACTTATGTGAAAAATTCATTAAAATCCTACTTCACGTAAAGTTATTTAAAGCACAATAACAGGTTGTAATAGTAGAATAATGCAAAAAATCCATAGGAAAAACATTCTCTGGAATTAGGAAGACAAAATAGGACTCCTTCCAAAGCAAGGAGAAAGTGATGAATACCACTGTAATATCACGATGCGAAACACTGCAATACTGAGATACCACTACTTTGAAGCAGCAACACTACTACAGTATTGGTAATTTTTGTTATGTCCTCTGCTCAGGTAGAGGACATAACCACAAACTTCAGGTTCGTGCTAGATGTAAAAGTCTAGCAACAAGAAGATGGAAGGCCCAGAAACAGGCTTTGCAGCTTCAGCTACAAATTAGAGGTGCCTGCCCCACCTGAAATAAAAGTCAGGCAGAACAGAACACAGCTGCTGAGCCTGGGTGTAGCTTCACTCAGGATCTGAGCCCCCAGGTTTATCATTATACCAGAGCAGCTACATCTAAAAACTCTCAATTTAGAAGGGCATATTCAAACATACAGAAGCAGCACAGGAAGGCAACTGCTGCACATGTATGCATTTCATATAAGATTTGATTTTTCAGAACTTGGTACGAAGAACAATGGATAGAGAATAACAAACAAATTAATGTGTAAGATATAAATACGCACCTTGAAAGGAGCTCCATAGATTGACTCTCCTCCTGATCCAGTACCAGTGGGGTCACCCCCTTGCACGATAAAGCCAGGCACTACTCTGTGAAATATTGTGTTATTGTAATACTCTAAAGAAAAAAATGAAAAGAAAAAAAAAGAAAAGAGAATATGATATTAAATACATGTAAGTGGTCCCAAACCGAAATTTTCATATAGATCATGCAGTGACGTCCAGAGACTGAAGTTCCAGAAAGCCAATTCTGTAACTGGATTCCATTGTTGGCCTCTTTTTGGCTCCCTTCTGATCTCCACAGTCTTATGAAATCATACCCTGTGGTGTCACATGCTCCTTTTGCAAAAAATCCTGCCCATTGCTGACAAGACAACCTTGATGAATTACAGCCTTTTCAGCTTTTAAGTTTTATTACTGGAATGACACTATCAAAACACATCAATATAAGAGGAGAACTAGAAATATTGTGCTCTATCCTGGAGGTGATTTCACACACAACTTTAGCAATATCCATATACAGATGATTTGCACTTTCACTCATATAGAACACCTTTCATCACCTATACTGTACCTAAACCAGTAATTTTTGCAGAATGAAATATGTGGTACATTTTGCTCACTAAGCTATCTTCTTTTAGCTATCTATCTGGTAGAGGTTACAAGATCATAAGAAAACAAAAGGAATAAAAACTTTACCTGAAACCAATCCCCTGGCTGATAAAATACTACTACTACTACTACTACTACTTATAATAATAATAATAAACAACAACAATGAAAATAAATCTGCAGCATGCTGCAAGAGAAAATAGGGCATGCAAATGTTGCAGCATAACTAGACACATCATGGATGGTTATATGCTAGGATACTAATGACAAATACTTAAATGTATCATACAAAACAAAAGATGCTACACAGCAGTTTAAAAAAAAATCAGAAAGCAAATAAAGCCCACTGAGTATACATGAACCTTTATCACGGGCTAAGAAATGCCTTCACCACTGCAAAAAGTCTCAGTATTAGGGAAAAGAACACAAAACAGACTGGATCTGTGCTGGAGGCAAGCCTAGACTGCTATTTATGTTCAAGAGATGAAGGCTAAAAGAACTCTTAACAAGTCCATTAATGCTTAAATGGGAGAAGAGCACCAGTTAGAAAACATACAAAGGCATCAAATCTTTCACAGATTTTTGTTACAGTTTTCTCAGTAGGGAGTTTCTCATTCTGGCACCCACTACTGCAGTGGAAAGTTTTACAGAGCTTTCATCAACAAAAAAATACAGCACCTGAAACATTAGGAACACTCACACAAAGAAAAAAAAAGAAATAGTAGTGTCAGAAAGAAAAAAAAGAAATAGTAGTGTAAATTGTAATGCAGAAATGAGAATTTTGGAGAATGTCACTGTCATTTCACATACACACTGAAGTTGTTATACTTTGTAGACATTTGCTGTAAGTAAGCCTTCTCAAGACTCAGAAAGACAATGTTTCACTATGATGTCATCTGCTTAATTTGAAAAAACCATCCAAAACTTTTACTTTTTTTTTCCACCAGCTTCATTGCTAACCTTGAAAAACATTGTCTGAGAGTTAATGAATAATTTCTAAACAGAAATAAACTTATTGACACACTGAAGTCAAAACATAATCTGTATTTTACAGAAAAGGCACAAAGATCACATATGAATTAATTTCCACAACTCCCATCCCATTCAGTCATTACCTTCCATACATAGCTGGATGAAATTTCTGCATGCTTTTGGTGCTTCTTTTGACCATAATTCTATATCGATCTCTCCTGCTGTAGTTCTCAGCAAAACCTATAAACATACAGATAAATGCAGCCTCAGTTTTATTGTAACTTAGTCACTGATCAAAGAATATAACTGCCTAATAAATAAATCTGAATTTGTTATATTTGTAAGAGCAGTATGCATTTAAGTGTGTCGGGTAGCTGCTGTTAGTTCTAACTAGCATTTCCAGAACCTGAGATACAGCTCTGAATCAATATATATAATAAATATATATAATACGGCTATAATAACACAACATAACACAACATAACACAACATAACGCGGCTGATACTTTACAGAAACTTAAGACACCCTTTCTCATTTCCATAACGAAACAACGTGGGGAAAGCCATAAATATCCAAAGGTATCGCTCTTAAAAGGAAGATCATTACATTCAATGAGAGACCATAACAAAGTTAAGGACGTAAGATATAATCGGGAATAGAGGAAATTAAATTAAACACTCCGAGGACTGTTCTGTGTTATGTCTCCAGACACCGCACCTCGTGCTTTGACTCGGGCAGCGTCAAAAAAGTAACTTTAACCAAACCAGTCCACCACAGAACTAACGACTTCCCCACCCCCAAATACCATCATCATCACCACCACCATCATCACCATCACCACCATCATCATCATCATCATCACCACCTAAGCTCGTGTTCCTCTCGCTTGTCCCCTCATAACCCTGCAACAGATAACTTCTCCAGGACTTCACCCTGGCATCCTCACCTTCCCGTTGGTGGGCGGCTCCTGGATGTAGATGTTGCTCATGGCGGGAAAACGATCGGCCCGGCCGGCGAAGCCTCCCCAACGGCCGACGCTGGAAGCCGCTCTGCGCCCAACACTTCCTACC
>VWZS01007691.1:64359-115867 GCA_013397075.1 Rhabdornis inornatus | reverse complement strand
AGCGCCGGCTCCGGCCCGGCAGCCTGGGGACGGGAACGAGCGGCGGGTGGCGCAAAATTGGGACAATTGCGCAGGGAGCGCGCGGCCGTGCGCGGCTCTGGGAAGCGGGCGGGGGGCGGCGGGCGCTGCTCGGGTCCGCGCTGCCGGGGGCAGTGGCGGGGAGATGGAGATGGAGATGGAGATGGAGATGGAGGTGGAGATGGGGCCGTGCCCGTGCTGGGCAGGGGCAGCGTGGGGGCGCTGCGGGCGCGTTCTCTTGGGACTGCGGGGGCCCTCCCCGAGCTTCTGGGTGAACCAGCGCTGGTTCTCATCGCCTCGTTCTCTGAGGTTAGAGCTAAGGAACGGTGGTTGTCAGACTTGGCTTTTCTCCTCCGCTGTCGTTCTGGATTAACGCTTGTGTCCCAGTAGCCTGTTCTTGTGAGACAGGGCAGGCAGAAACACTTGCGCGGTTTGCAGGGTATCACGTCTGTGTTGGTCGAATGCGATCGCCATTGCTTCACAGCATTCCCTTGTCCTGAAAAACGGGGAGTGTTTGGTTCGAGAGCAGCTGAACAGGCCCGAGCTTTGGTGAGCTGCTTCTCTGATGAAGAGAAGGCCTTCATAAGCTTGTTCCCATTCTAGAAGGGGTGTCTGAAGAAGACATGTTTGCATTCAAAGGTTTCCAAAGCTTTTCTTCTCAATCTTATGCTCTGCTGAGTGAATGAAGTCCTTAGTTCTGTGCCACTTTTTAATTACATTGAGAATTAAGATACGAGAAGAAGAAGGAGTGGGAAAGGAAGCCTTTTGCCATTCGTTTGCTTTTAATAATGTAAAATTTCATCTAGTCTAAACCCCTGCCTCTAACATTATTATTTAAAGCCAAAAGCAATAATAAAACTTCAGTCGTAGGAATTTGGTGGGAATATTTGATGACAATATTTACATTCTTGTCGTCTCCTGGGTGTCTCTTTTGGAGATCCTGACTTACAGGGGAGATTTCTGTAGTGTGCACATGACTGTACTGACCTCCCTTTGCTGGAATACCAAAACTTTCTTTACCTATACCACAGCTATGTGGTGGGGATGAGGTTGACTCTGTATTTCAGCAAGTTGAGACAAAGTCGGTAGCTTGGGTGACCTTGTTTTCAAGGGGTAGTGAACAAGCAAATGCTGGTTTGAGTGTTTCTCTGATGTTACATGGCAAGATATAGGTATGCTTTTGATTTTTATTTTATGACTCTTTCTTCTATGTTCCCTACCTCCTTATTTATCATGGGTGTCCTTCTAAAGATAGTCACAAACACAGGCACCTGACCACTGCTGACCTTGAAGGGGATATGTAATACTAAGGTTTTGGGATCTGCAGAAAATCACCTGTTATAATGGAATGTATGGGTCTTTGTTGCTTGGCTTTCCAATACTCTTTAAGGCATACACCTAAGTTGTCCAAGTTTCCAAGGTATTTTTTTTCAACTTGGAGGTTGGAGGTTTCTGTTATTTTGAGTAGAATTTTCTAAAGACAGTGCTTGTTTCAGTAAATCATAGTTTAAATTAATGGGGCCAATGTACTCTATTTCTGATAGTATATGATTGCTTAAGTCGCTGGGTTTTTTCTGCTCTGTTCAGTTGGGAGATAGAATGGCATCCTTTGATTTTGGGAATTCGGTTGTCACTTTCATTATCAATGGCTTAAATTATTAAAATTAATATTAATCTGTTGGGGGGTGGGGCAAGTCCCTGATGCTTCTCCTGAATTATGTCCTACTGTGTCTGTTTAACTTAACTGCTGTCTGACATGGGAAAATCACACACTTTCAATACCTAAAATTTGCATTATTCAAATCCTTTCTCCTGCTTAGAATCTGAACTTTTCTGTTACTGTCTTACTTTCTTACACATTTGTTTTCTTGCATTCTTTGTATTTGGTGTCGTGTTGTCTGGATTCAGAATAATTTAACAATTTGTTAAATTGTTTTTTATTCCCTTCTTTTTTTTCAGGAGTGATTTTTTTATTTAGTTTGGTCCTTTTAATTGCCTTGTAAAGTGAGCTCTTGTAGTGAAAATATAAATCACTTCAGAGTTTCCAGTGAATACCTGTCAACATCCTTGCACTGCTGGAATTTATATCGTGTGCTACAGATCACTGGAATATTAGATGTCTATTACTGTGTTCATACTGTAACTAAACAAGTGGAAAGGTCACAATAAGTAAAATTAGAATTTGGCAGTAAATTATGTAAGACTAAATGATCTCTAGCAGTTTAAACTAGTCAAAGGTGTTCTNGGGCACTGCCGGGTGAGGGGCTCTCGCCGGGACTGCGGCGAGGCAGGGGCAGCGCCGGCTCCGGCCCGGCAGCCTGGGGACGGGAACGAGCGGCGGGCGGCGCAAAATTGGGACAATTGCGCAGGGAGCGCGCGGCCGTGCGCGGCTCTGGGAAGCGGGCGGGGGGCGGCGGGCGCTGCTCGGGTCCGCGCTGCCGGGGGCAGTGGCGGGGAGATGGAGATGGAGATGGAGATGGAGATGGAGGTGGAGATGGGGCCGTGCCCGTGCTGGGCAGGGGCAGCGTGGGGGCGCTGCGGGCGCGTTCTCTTGGGACTGCGGGGGCCCTCCCCGAGCTTCTGGGTGAACCAGCGCTGGTTCTCATCGCCTCGTTCTCTGAGGTTAGAGCTAAGGAACGGTGGTTGTCAGACTTGGCTTTTCTCCTCCGCTGTCGTTCTGGATTAACGCTTGTGTCCCAGTAGCCTGTTCTTGTGAGACAGGGCAGGCAGAAACACTTGCGCGGTTTGCAGGGTATCACGTCTGTGTTGGTCGAATGCGATCGCCATTGCTTCACAGCATTCCCTTGTCCTGAAAAACGGGGAGTGTTTGGTTCGAGAGCAGCTGAACAGGCCCGAGCTTTGGTGAGCTGCTTCTCTGATGAAGAGAAGGCCTTCATAAGCTTGTTCCCATTCTAGAAGGGGTGTCTGAAGAAGACATGTTTGCATTCAAAGGTTTCCAAAGCTTTTCTTCTCAATCTTATGCTCTGCTGAGTGAATGAAGTCCTTAGTTCTGTGCCACTTTTTAATTACATTGAGAATTAAGATACGAGAAGAAGAAGGAGTGGGAAAGGAAGCCTTTTGCCATTCGTTTGCTTTTAATAATGTAAAATTTCATCTAGTCTAAACCCCTGCCTCTAACATTATTATTTAAAGCCAAAAGCAATAATAAAACTTCAGTCGTAGGAATTTGGTGGGAATATTTGATGACAATATTTACATTCTTGTCGTCTCCTGGGTGTCTCTTTTGGAGATCCTGACTTACAGGGGAGATTTCTGTAGTGTGCACATGACTGTACTGACCTCCCTTTGCTGGAATACCAAAACTTTCTTTACCTATACCACAGCTATGTGGTGGGGATGAGGTTGACTCTGTATTTCAGCAAGTTGAGACAAAGTCGGTAGCTTGGGTGACCTTGTTTTCAAGGGGTAGTGAACAAGCAAATGCTGGTTTGAGTGTTTCTCTGATGTTACATGGCAAGATATAGGTATGCTTTTGATTTTTATTTTATGACTCTTTCTTCTATGTTCCCTACCTCCTTATTTATCATGGGTGTCCTTCTAAAGATAGTCACAAACACAGGCACCTGACCACTGCTGACCTTGAAGGGGATATGTAATACTAAGGTTTTGGGATCTGCAGAAAATCACCTGTTATAATGGAATGTATGGGTCTTTGTTGCTTGGCTTTCCAATACTCTTTAAGGCATACACCTAAGTTGTCCAAGTTTCCAAGGTATTTTTTTTCAACTTGGAGGTTGGAGGTTTCTGTTATTTTGAGTAGAATTTTCTAAAGACAGTGCTTGTTTCAGTAAATCATAGTTTAAATTAATGGGGCCAATGTACTCTATTTCTGATAGTATATGATTGCTTAAGTCGCTGGGTTTTTTCTGCTCTGTTCAGTTGGGAGATAGAATGGCATCCTTTGATTTTGGGAATTCGGTTGTCACTTTCATTATCAATGGCTTAAATTATTAAAATTAATATTAATCTGTTGGGGGGTGGGGCAAGTCCCTGATGCTTCTCCTGAATTATGTCCTACTGTGTCTGTTTAACTTAACTGCTGTCTGACATGGGAAAATCACACACTTTCAATACCTAAAATTTGCATTATTCAAATCCTTTCTCCTGCTTAGAATCTGAACTTTTCTGTTACTGTCTTACTTTCTTACACATTTGTTTTCTTGCATTCTTTGTATTTGGTGTCGTGTTGTCTGGATTCAGAATAATTTAACAATTTGTTAAATTGTTTTTTATTCCCTTCTTTTTTTTCAGGAGTGATTTTTTTATTTAGTTTGGTCCTTTTAATTGCCTTGTAAAGTGAGCTCTTGTAGTGAAAATATAAATCACTTCAGAGTTTCCAGTGAATACCTGTCAACATCCTTGCACTGCTGGAATTTATATCGTGTGCTACAGATCACTGGAATATTAGATGTCTATTACTGTGTTCATACTGTAACTAAACAAGTGGAAAGGTCACAATAAGTAAAATTAGAATTTGGCAGTAAATTATGTAAGACTAAATGATCTCTAGCAGTTTAAACTAGTCAAAGGTGTTCTGGTAGATTACTGCACAGAAAAGTAGCCTTAGAAATACAGCTTTTTACAGAGATCTTAGTGTACTTAATACTTGTGAGGGGTGATCAGTTCTGTCTGTGTATTGGCATTGTCAAGCCACACTGGAAAGAAAGTCGAAGGTTCTCTTCAGCAACACCTAATTGGTGAAATTTTCTCTTTCAGGTGGAAATAAGGATAATATCAGAGCTGGATGCAAGAAGTGTGGCTACCGTAAGTCTGTAATAAGCAATATGAAATTAAAATGCTTTCTTCAGTTTATGATGTCGGTTGGAACTGCCTTTTGAGGAGAGGGGGGGAAAAAAAGGAAAGAAGTATTCTCTCTTGTTGCCCAGGCATTTGCCAGTTTAAATAACTGTATTATTTTTATTTATTTCATGTTTATTTTCTGGTTTCTCACACTTATCAATGCTCTTTGAGTTTCTCAGCAAAACAAAATTATGCTATTATATTCATACATACTACATTTCAGTGCAATTACTTGAGAAATTTTGAATTGAAAGGACTTTCTTTGATATATACTGAGATGAGCACTTGTGCTTCCTTCTGCAAAGAGGCAGGCACTTCAGTTTAAGTTAAGTCCAATCGAATTCACTAGAAAAAATAGTTTAAAGTCTGTATAAGCTTTGTGTATTTCTAGAAACAGCTACCTTTATTGCTTACAAGTTCTGCAGTTGGCATTTAGCTCATGCGTTGGATTACGCAGTGATTGTAAATGTCTGTGACTACTTTCTGATTAAGGGAGACAGGTCTTAGTGAAGATTTTAGATTTTTAATCACTGACTCTTGTTTTTAGAACATGGGAGGAATTGACACTGTTTTGTACTGAATTGTCTTGAACTTTTGGCACAGTGAGTTAAGCTGTTTGGGTTTTTTATGGGCATTACACGAGTGATGAGAAAAAAGCTTGCTTCATTCTTTTACTTTAGGTTTTGCAACAAATTTTGTCAATGAATTGCTTTGTGTATCTGTGCTTTCAAAGAACAGTGGATATAAATATAGATTTAGTGCTTTTTTTCTCCATGCAGCAAGGATCAGAACTTTCTGGAAGAGAAGGGAACTTGTAGTCACATCAATGATCCATGTTTATATGTTCCTAAAATCTCTGTCTTCAAGGTGTAGATAGTTTGACATCATCCTTACTAAGAACATGAGCTTATTTCAGTTACATCTTGAATTACTGTGTCTCGCTAACCATATCTTCATTTTTTAAAATTTCACTTTATTTCAATGAGTATATTCAGCACAGCATTTCTAGTTGGTCGTGATTATCAAGATGTAACTTAGAAAACTAAAACTACAGGCAGTAGTTTAGTCCATATTGAGTGCTGGTTGTTAAAGATTATGTTTCATAAGCAGATAGGAGTCTACAATTTCACTAGAGGAAGTTAAGCAATGCAACACTTACTGCAGTTTTCAAAATATTTCATGCTGTGTTTTCAGGTAATTTCTTAAGAAAGTGTCAAAGATCATTAAGAAATAGAAACTAAAGTTAAAAATAAATCTTCAAATAAGCAGAATAGGAGAGAAGCCATAAAGTACTATTAAATGGAAGAGCATCACACAACCTATTACAGTTCTTGGAGACTTTTCCAAAGTAAGCTTTTTCCTGCCCGTTTCACAGATCACAGCCTCCCTTTTTTCCTTTCACTTATCAAAACTGAATAGTACAAAAATCAATGTTCTTTAGTTTTTGATGTTTTTTGGTAAATTGTAATTTTTCTTTCTGTATATTTATTTTGGTCAGCTGGTCATCTGACATTTGAATGTCGAAACTTCCTCCGGGTGGACCCTCAAAGAGATATTGTTCTAGACGTTAGCAGCACTAGCAGTGAAGACAGCGAGGAAGAGGAACTACAGAGATTACAAGCCATGCGTGAAAAAAAGAGTAAGGTGTTTTTTGTGGGTTTTGGATAATAGTCTTCTGATGTGCAGGGACTCTCATTTTATCCTTTTTGATAATTACTTTTAGTTCTCTTAGCCTGTGATTTAAAAATAGGTCTTTTACTGTTTGTGTGCAGACTTCAGAGATTTGGTACACCCACATTTTTTTAGTATTATGATTAATTCCTTCAATAGGAAGTTACTAATGCGCCTTTTTGGAGCATCTCTAAAGGGCCTCCCAAATACAAGAGATTAACTGATCTTTTACTAAGAAGCTACTTAGAAGAAGATGATGTGGATGTTCTGAGTTAATGTTTTGATTATGACGTGTAGTTTAAACGTCTTCTAACTAATGAGAAACATTACACCTGAACTTCTCTCCAGTTTCTAAGTCAGGATTTTGACTGAAACAGCTTGGAATTCAGTCATTCATATTTGGAGAAGTAGTGTTCTATATTTGGAAGGTCTGAGTATCAACTTGTTGTCAGAGTGAGAATAGATGAGTTGTTTATCAGATACTTGAGTTTATTTGAATTTGGACTCCAAAGAGATTGTTCACCTAAGCAAGAAGGGAGTTTGTTCCACCAGTGTGTTTTAAATGAATGAACGTTCTTTTCCTCTGCCCATCTGTTTTTTATTATGTTTTGTTCTCTTTCACTTGTATGCTCTGACACTTAGCTCCTACAGGAGATGCTATTTAGAAAGGAAAAGGGATTGATAGAATCCTATAGTTAGCTGTACACTTCAAAAGAAATGGATAGGCTGTTTATCAAGGATGCTGAATTAGTATTGCAATGGTACTTTGTCGGAACAAGTCTCTTTGGAAAAAGTACTTACCACTTTTTATGTATTTTTGAATATAAAGGTTGGGTTTTTTCAGTCCCAAGCTGATTGAAGATGAATATCTGCAAGAAAAACAGCTTTTTACTTGATCTTCTAATATTGCTGTTTATTATATATCCTTTTGCAAATTGTGGCTGCTACCTGTATTGTAAGGAGATATGTATCTTGTCAGTTATCCAGGCAGAATTTTGCCATTTTCTCATCTTCTCAAGATTTTGCACAATTTTCTTAAGAAAATACTGTTGTTCACCCATGCTCGTTCATGTTTTTCCATTGCTCCAAAGCTAATTTGCTCTTTTATGTCATACTAAAATCTTTCAAGTTCCACTCCATAACATACAGACCAATAATTTTTATTTGTTTTAGCAAGGAATAACTACACCAGTATTCAAACTTTATAGAAAGGGTCATAAGAATAAGATGAAATACTCAAAATTTGCTCTCTCTTTTGAAGATAAATTGTAAAGCCAGTATTTTTCTGTTAGCTGGATGTGTATTTATGTGGTGGATTTGCATTTTGGAGAGTTCAAAACTGGTTTTTGAACTGGTATAGAAAAATCTAAGGTTAGAAATTTCATCTATGTCATAAAAACATTGCTTGTAAGTGAAATGTGAAGTTACTGTACCACACTGTAGAGCACTAGGGCAGGAGGCAGACACAGCCAGATGAGGGGTGACTCTTCTGCCTGTCTCTATAGGCAGTACATTGACAGTTAACTCAAATGTGTCTCATGGCATTGCTGTTGGTGAAGCATGAAATAGGGATGTGTGAAAATAATTCAGGGAAGCCTAACAGAATATTTTTTAAAATTTGTTCTTGTTTTCAGACCTGGACAATAATATGTTAAATGCTAGAACTGTTAAAATACAGAGGAATAGATATGAAAGCCTGAATCTGATGTAAACATATCGGAAAAGGTCTTTTAGCTACATTTTACAGGCCTTCCTTCATTCTTAGTGCTTAGATCAATGTCAATGCAGTGTAAGTTGTACATAAAAGTCCTGCTGCTACTGCAATATATTTCTGAAATTACTATACTAACCAGAATTTGGGGGAAGGAAAAGAAAGCCTTCTAACAATAATTTTTAGTAACTTGAACACTGCTATTGAAGCTACTTTTTTAATGCTCATCTTAATTCAGACAAATGTTTTGTAAACTTTAACTTTTTACCCATAGACTTAAATGAAGAGGAAGAAAAAAAGAAGCAAAAAAGAAAAAGCAAAGAGAAAACAAAATTAAAAAGACCAAGGAAAAGGTAACCATCACACACCTCTTTTCATTTAAAAAAACAGCTTTAGACATATTTTTGATACTTGTGTTTTCTCAGGAAATACTGCTTCTATTGATGCAGCTTTACTTGCAAGTACATCTTCCATTTGAAAAGTTTTCAGTTTTCCAGTGAGAACTGATTAATGGTAAGGTAGTGGTAAAATAATGGTAAGGTAAAGGTTCTTTGAGTAGCAGAGTCACAGGCTTTCTGCCATGGAATTAGGATCATAGGGGTCTTGAAAGCTCTAGCAAGCTGCAGGTCTGCAGATCAGAGAAAGCAGAACTCCCTCTGAATCTCCAACTCTAGGCAAGCTGTGATGGGAAAAGAAAAAGTCAGGAGGATTGTGGGGTTGGTCCCCAGCCTAACCAGGGTGAGAAGTCTCTCTGAAGTTCAGAGACTGTAGGGTTCTTTCTGTGCACACATACATGTGTAAGCACACCTGCATGTGCTCTGAGTAACTTGCAGTTATCAAAAGGGAAACCTCTGTAATATTGAACAGGTGTTGAGTTTTATGTACCTGCTAACATAGAAACCTAAAAGCAGTGTTTCTCAAGTTTCAGAGGAAAACATCATTAAACCTCAATTGTGAATCTGAGTTTTGGGTGGGGGAATGACTTTTTTTTTTGGGGATTTTTTTTTTTTTTTTTTTTTTTTTTTTTCTTCTTTTCAGGTGAGACTACAGATGAGACTGATGTTTTGTCATTAGAACAATTGATAATATGCCAGGAACTGCACTGGAAGGCATAAACTGTAAAATGTGTTTGGAGAGCAACACATTTTGTCGCTTGGAAATAAAGAAACATGATTTAATACCTGTTGTATTTGCATTTTTCCTTTTCTTTATTTACATTACATAGCTCAAATTTCCACTTTTGAAGACAGCCCTTTTAAAAGCAGAAGCTCTGTCTTGTCATACTTTTTTTTTTGATGGTCTGTACTCTTGGTCCTTCTTTTCTCAAAGACTGGAAACACACACAACTTGTCTATTCCATTATTTTTAAATGTGTATTATAAATATACTGCTTTTCTGGCATGAAAGTCTTATTAGGAATGTCATCATTTAAGTTAAACATGCAGACTCAGATACCATAAGCCTTCCAGTGGATGCTACTAAATTCTAAACCAATTTCAATTTGTGACATTATAAAAATACTGACACCTTAAATTGTGTCATTTTCCTTTTTTAATTATATATTGATCTGCTTTTTTTTTTTTCACTAGATCTTCCTCATCAAGTTCTGCAGAAGAGGATGAGCCAAAGTCAAAAAAACAAAAATCACACAAAAAAGAAAAGGAAAAGGGGAAAAAGCATAAATCTAAGAAAGGAAAGCATCATAAAAAGGAGAAAAAGAAGAGACGAAAGGAAAAAAGTTCATCTTCTAACAGTTCAGACGGTTCGAGTAGTGACTGACATGCTGGTCTATTTTTGCATTCATTTCTGCCAAGAAGATGATTTTCCTTTCATAGCAAGTTTATGCTTTGCAATGCTGTTGTAAAATGGGATATGTATATATTTTTTTGGGAAATCTATTTGCTTACATCAGTGCTTCAAATGGACCATTTATGAAAAAAATCTGCTCTTCTGTTTCAGGTTTATTAGTACTAAACCATGCAACTAGTTCTTCACTCTGATTTTTAGTTCAGTTGTCATTGTGTTTGTAATCCTTTACAGTAGGATGTGGTAAATTTCAGTTTGCGTAGAAAACTGAATTCTGTAGAATCATTCGTGTGGAATGATATGGATTTAATGTCAGAATGGTTACATCAAATTTGGAAATTCAAGTGAGATTTTCTATTACCCTTTAAATAAATGTATGTTTTACACAACATTTTCTGCTCACGTACATTTATCAGTAAGTGCAAATATGAATCAGTGTTCAGGTCCTGAGAGGGGAAGAATGAGCAATGAGAAGCTAAAGAAGATTGATACTTCAAAATTATCTTCTGAAATTGATCTATCAGACTGTGAATCATAATTACACATTCTTTTGGCAGGATTGCTATAAGGAGGCTAAAGATAAATAGAAGCAAACAAAAGCTATTAATTTTTAAAGTCCTTTTTCTTTGGGTTTTGTTCTTTTACAGTTATGACCATTTAATCTTAGTCATAGATGTAAAGGTCTGGATATCAAAACAAGACTTCTAGTATTAAACTTTAGCTATTTCTTCATTCCTGTCAATTGTTATTAACTTCCATTTCGAAGGCTAACCCTGGCATAACTGCTGCTGTTGTACAGGCTCCAAATAGTGATTGTATCCCTCCTACTCTACAGGCTCCAAAGCTCTTGGAACGCAAAGGTGATGTCAGTAAAAACGAGTGCCATTCCCTGTCAGCTTATCTCAGTTACAGAATGAAATGCCTGTTTCCAGAAAGACAAGAATAAAGCATGTGAGTAGTACGTGCGGTGGGCATGCCAAATGCATAGAATAATGAAGAGTTAACAACCTCCATATCCTTACAATAAACTCTGAAATGCAAATCAGTCTCTGTCAATAGGCACCAGGAAACAAAAGCAGATACTTGGTGTTTCCTTCAGTCATCTTTCCCAGGTAGTGGAAGAAGAATGTGCACACTGGCAATCGAGCTGCTGACCTGGGAAACAAACTGCTGTAAAATGCACCAAAGCCTGGAATCACTGAACTGAAACTGAATTAAGCTCGTTTCACAAATAGCCAAAAGAAATACACATTCACAGCACAAAAATTATATCTTCAGTGTTCTCTGCAACTTGTGAGACACCAAGGAAAACCCTTTGGTCTCTTTCATGATTTAGAGTATATACATTTTTTCAGTGTACCTAGAGTAATTGAAAACTATTTTCAACACAAATTATTTTGTATAACAAGTATTACTCTAATTTGAATACATATCAGATTAGGATGGTTGAACAGCAGTTCAGTAATATTTTTCTCTTTAGATTATGCCAAAATTATACTTCCATGCTTAGTAGTTTTCATGGTCTTTAGAGGCATTTTAACAATATACTTGCCATCTTCATAATCTTAAACTTCTGAAGTCTTTTATCTGCTACTAGCATCATTTTGCAGTGTGAGGAAAGTGGTGTGTACATCACCGATCGCAATTTAATATTGGTTTCCTGTGTTGATGCCGTTTGGGTTTTGCCTTTTTTTTTTTTCCATGTTCGCTGTATTCTTCACACATATATTTGTAACTCTTGTCACCTGCTGTGTTAGTGGCTAGTTTTCCCAGTACTTTTCCATGGCCTTTCCCTAAGCAGAAAGACAAAACAAATTCCAGAGCTCCAAGCCCCAGAAGGTACAAGGCTCCAATCCTTTATTGGTTCTTTTTGGAAACCAAGGCAGAGAACAACTCTTTGAGATACATTCCCATGGTCAAAGTACAACTAGTGCTGAAGGGGGGCTCCAGAGAAGGGGCTTGACCTGGGGGGGAATTGCATCACCACTTGTCCTCCTAATTGATGCTTTTTATGAATTATGCTAATTTCCTTAAAACCTATAAAAATGTACTCACCCCTGTGTGAAGGGTGAGCTTTTGTGGACATTTTTCCATAACTGGTCCTGAAGGTCTTCATATAGAGATCCCCTTTTATATTACCTCCTTACTAAAATTATCATGAGTTTCATTTCCAGGTTGGGTGAAAAGGCAACAGTGTTAACAACTACAAGCTCTACTGCCATTGAAATTTGTATGAATATTACTTTAAAGATTTTGTTATTTGGTAGGCTCAACTTGTGGTGTTTACAGGACTCTCCTGAATATTTCCTGCAGTTTAGTCAGATACTTCTTCTGTTGTATTCTGAGCTCTCTTCAATGGTATGTGTTGGTTCTTGTGCACTCTGCAAGGGAGCATATGTGATGGAGAAATGAAAGTCTTAGCTGTAAGTATCCAAGAGGTAGAGCAAAAAGAAAAATCTTTGTGATGCAGTATTATTATGCAGCTCTATAGCTGGAAGGTTTTGGTTTCTTTTTTCTTTCAAAAGTAAGTCATAGTGAAGGATCATAGCTCAGAATTGCAACAAGGCAATTATGGATAGAAAAAATTGCAGCGTCTAGCTGTGAACTTGGAATGGACTGAGTAACATTTACAGGCTTGTTCTTCAAGGACATGAAAGCTGCTGAGGTAATGCATATTGAACTCTATTTACTCAGTGCTTTTGTACTTGACAACAGGGAAGAATGTCATAGCTGCGGGTCCCTCTGAAAAGTATCATGAGTAATGAATCTGACATGGTGCTTGTTATCTATTTCATGTAACAATCAGTTCTTGGAACTCCTGAGATGTATTTTTAGAGGATCATCTTTTGCAATTACTCACATCATCTCTCCCCAGTCAAAAAAGGACACAGTCTCTGTGTATGCAAAACAGAATGTCAAACATCCCAAACTTTTTCACTCAGCTGATGAGTGAATTCAGTGATTCAGTTGTACTCTAAAGTCTACACAGCGGTGAAGCTGTTAAAAGGTATTTTTGCCATTGCCATGTCTTGGGCATCCAACCTATCTTACCTTGTGAAACTTACAACACATCACAGACTCTCTTTGGCAAACACTCCCTTGGTGCCTCTTAAAACAATGCCTCTGCATCCAGGCAGTAGTACCTGAGAAAGGCATTAATAGAAATTCTAAGATGCAAATCACAATAAATAATAATAAGGGTGAATAGAGAAAAATATGTCAAAAATGCTTCTGTAGTAAAAATGCCAGAACATTTACACTGTTCACAAGAAATTCTATGAAGATGAATTTAGGTGATAAAGAAGAACATGAGATGAGGTGGTAGCAGAAAATAAATGAGGTACAAGAATAAAGAAACCAAAGGGATTCAGGGGAAAAAAGGGAGAGACAAGACCAGAAGAACAGGCTTATCTAGAAAAGCAATGTTATAGTTTAAATAATTGCAATAAAGGAGAAAAATCTGGAAAAGGCTGTTTAGTAGAGTTCATTTAAACTTCAGCAAAATGTACTCAAGATGTGGTTTATTTACAGTTTTCTGTGTAAGCTAAATACTTGTCCCACAGAGAATGTGTACTGTGAAGGAGTGATTAATCCTTATTTATCTGTACTGTGTATTTTCCTGAGGCTTTAACCTAGTAGGATAGTTTATAGAATATCCTGGCAGAATTTTGACCATCAAAGAATTTTAACAAAGAATAAGGTTGACCTGTAAGAAGCACATTGTATATGTTAGTAATTGTCCAGGAGTAGATTTAGGCTGAAAATTGGCAAAAACTTTGTTTTCATTGAAGAACTGCAGTCTCAGAAGAGCTAGGAATAACTTCTGGAAGAGGGAGATGAGTACATATAATAGCTCAAATAAAGGTATATTTGCATTAGACAGCAACAGATTGGACAAATAGAAACAAGTGCTGTCTTAGACATCAGAATTCCCATTACTACTGCTACTTAATAAATTTTTTAAAAATGGAAGTGAGCAAAATACAACTCCAAGAAATTTTACACAAAACCACAAAATAAGGTAAGCGCTCGAAGTACTAATGAGATTGAGACTGGTTGTTCAAAGTCAAGTGAGTTCAGGCAGAAAAATGTCTAAGACTGGCAACATTAGGCTAGATCAGCAGATTATGCATACGCTGGGAACAGCCTAAGTTGAAAAAACCAAACACCACATTAGAGAGTACAACCACCGATTAAGGAGTAAAGGTATACCTCTTGAAACGTAGCTGGGGCTATTTTTGTAAAACTGCTACAGGAAAATAGTTTTGGTTTTGAGATTAATTATTCAGCTGTAGAACAGTTAAAAATCATTGTTACAACTTCTGCCACACCACAATACCTAGAAAATATGTCTTGCCCACCTGTATTTAGCCTAGCTCAGTTCTTTTTGAAGCAGAAAAGGTTGGTTCTGCTGGTAAAGGGTAGGTTTTCCTGCATGTCAGACAGTGCCTTCAAGGTCCTAGAACTTAAACAGGACCACAAACACTACATAATGCTCCAAGTCTCTTCATTGACTGGAGTCACTTATGACTAAGTACAGGCAGACATAGACGTTTCTTTAGCTTCTCTTGCCTCTTGTCCACGAAGCTGGACAATAGGTAAGATATCTCTTACAGGTAATAAGGAATTTCACCATTACACGAATGTAAAACCAATAGGCATTTAATGCACCGCTGTATATTTATTCCTCAGATGGGATAGAAGTTGGTTATTGTGTTTCTCCCTTTCTCTGATGCAAATTTTTAAGTTGTATTTGATATATATGGACCTATTATGTAAGTTAACATGCAGATTTTGCATGGTAACTTCTCATTCTGGGTAAATTAACATGCAACCTGCAGCATGTGTTAGCATGCTGTCTACTGCTGTAAGCTTGTATTTTGATTCTGCTCTGAAAAAAATTAGACTTTATAGTGTACATAAATATTTGATTTCTTAGATTGGTATTTTTTATGACATGAAATATCTGTGAAAAATGGCTGCTACCAGTGGAGGAGGGTGGCTATAAGAATCTGGTTTTGAAAAGCAGGAGCTGCATGAAATTTTAGTAAAACAAAAAGATGGTGAAACCTGGCATATTTGGTGGGAAGAGGAATTTTTACTTGCTTCCTACCCTGCAAAAGAATTACGGTGCCTTTAATTCATAACACTTTCAACTAAAATGTTCAAACTCCAAGATGGATTTAGAAAGCAAGCTCTGCTTTCCTCAGTATTCTCCCTGAATTGCTTGTTTCCATGCATTTGGGAATTTATTGTGAAGTAGGGGGTATTTCTAAGTACTTGGGAAATAAATAATGGTTCTAAGTAATCTCTAAGTAATTTGTATAAAATTTCATTGAGGGAACTTTTAAATGTTGATCCTACATTGTCCTATTCCATTAAACTAAAATGTAGTAATATCATTAACTTCCATCTTTCTTTTACTGACATCATGTTTTAGGGCTTAAAAAGAAATTTTCTTGTTTGCTTTTGAATTAGTAAAAGATAATCTGCTGCATTCCTAAGTAAAGCAATTTATCCCTTGGTACTTCTTCAATTCAGATACTTTCCAGGACATGGTTCATGTCACTATCTGTTAAGGTAACTTCCATTCACCCTTGAGCACCAATATATTCCTTAGGTGGCCATAAAGCCTGGGAATTACAGCATGTGTCCATTAGGATTAGTAGAAAGTATAACACAAAAGGCTTCAGGTAAGATGCTAGATTGCTTAGAATTACAGAAAGGCTTCAAAACGAGCAAAGACTGTGATTTTAGTAGTCTTTAATTGAGGAAGAAGAAACACTGCTAAAGTTTCCAGAATAACAAAAGGTACAAGGATGCATATTACTGTACACTTCATTTTACTGCAATCTCAAAGGGCTTTGAAGACAACATATCCAAGTCAATCACAGAATGTGCTGAAGTTAGGGAACTCATTGTGATATGACTGATGTCAAGAGCTTTGCAATATTAATTAAAATGTTTATACATTTGTCTTACTCATGAATATTCCATTGCAACAGATGTGGTTAAAATACAGAGATATGAGCTGCCATGTAATGTGGTATATGAAATTCCTTGTAATGATACGTGTGCAGGTAATGAATTACACAAGGTCACTGCTTTATCTGCCCATCTGATTCTCTATGTGTACCAATAAAACAGGACTTCTAAAGAAAGCTTGTGTGAAATTTTATCCTCCCTTCTTTGTCATGGCATCACTGTACATTGTCTTGAATTCACACATTTTTTTTGGCATTAATGTCTGTCTTTGTCACTCATGCTGAACAAAATTAATTGGTTAATTGTAACTACTGATCAGCTTTGCAGACAGTATTTTTAATAGCCACTAGACACCAGGAGTTGTTTCTCCAAAATTTTAACAGTTGCAAAACTTAGTTTATCTGTGGGGATGGAGTCATTTGGGAATAAGTCTATTGCTTTGAGACTTGTAATGAAAACACATCAGTCCTGCCTGTTACGGACAACAGCTCTGATCAGTGAGCACAAGGTTCATGAGAAATGTGCAGAAAACTTTAAAGAATTAACTCTGAAAAAACATTGTGCTGTGGACTCCGATTCCATTCTTCTTAAAAATGTTGTCTGCTCTCACAAGCACAGCTTTGTCTAGGGATCTCCCCATTTCAGATGCTTGGGCATATGCATGCCTAAGAATAGTTCATGACCTGAAATCTTCAAACACATTGAAATTATCTTTTTTTGTGCTATTTAAAGAATTTAGTCATGCGTATTTTTTTTCTCTTTGTAAGCATACTTGTATGGAAAATTGGAAAATTGAAATTGGACAATGGAAATATTGTTACAAATTTGTGTAGGCCTCTGACAACAAAATTAGAAAAAAATACATAGTCTGGCAATATAACTAGAAACAAGACAACATTTAATTTAAATAAAAAACTTTATTAACAATGTAAAACGTTTAATATCTTACAGCCTGAGACAATTCTGGCATGCCTTGTAAGATCAATACTTGATATGCAGACACCGTGCTTTGAATTCTACTGGCAAAAAAATGGGTTGGTGTTGTGTTTTACATTGTTTATTTTAATACACCTTCCTTTAATAATTTTTTTTTTCTCCAAAAGCTTGTAGATATACTATTGGCTTAAAAGAAAATCTGTCGCTTCTAAGCATTGTACAGTTTGTATATATTATGATTTCTCTGTATTTACAAGTCCTAACTATTTTCATATATAGTTTTTGTATCATAAATTAAGGTATTTTTCTATAAAGCTTTGAAGTTGAGACACAGTGGAAGACTAAATATGAATGAGAGCACAAAAAGCAACTGGAAATTTTGTACAAATTCTGTTATAATATTGTTTGAATGTCCTAGAACTTCAGTAGTTTCGCTCTTAAATAGTTTCCTATGCTTAAAGACTGTTAAGAGTATGATTTTAGTATGATACTAGTAAGAGTACTGTACTATGCACAAACTTTTAGCTGCAGCTCAAACAATTAAGAAAACCCTCTAAAATTATCTATGAACCTTAATTCATGTGTCTTCTTTGAGTGATTGAAAGTAAGCATGCAAAACATACTTTAGAAAGTTTTAAATATGCTAGATCTATTCCACGCCATTTTTTGACGACCAAAATTTGAATGTATTAAAACCCTTATTTGAAAAGGGGGATGGAGCAGAAGACAAAAATGAATAGCCTAGTGTAGAAAATATACTTTATAATCAAGATTAGCGACTTTCATCTTTTCAGTGGTCAAATAATAGTGGTTTAATCAAAGTCATGATTTCCTTGGTGCTTCTGTGCTTAATCTTCTAACTTGAGACAAGACAACACAATCCGAAGAATCTTCTCTTCCGTCTTCTTACAAGTGGATATGGAGTCAAGTTCAGGAGGCTGCTATCATCTGTGATGAAAAACCCCACATTTTAACACAAGCATGTACACATATGCTCAGAAAAGAGATTATATCATTTACGTGTCCTAGCAGCACCTACATGATCACAGAATCACTTACGCTGCAAAATATGTCTGAGTCCAGCCTCAGCACCACACCGACCAGACCATGGCACTAAGTGGCAGGTCCAGCCCTTTCTTGAACACCTCCACCACCTCTCTGGGCATTCATTACAATGCCTGACAACCCCTTCTGTGATATGGTAGACCCCATAGAGCACAGAGCAAATGAAAACCTGTATTTTGCATTTGAGAGTCTTACAATGCTAATTAACAGGATGTCCATAATAATTATGATTATCTGATCCTGGGGCATATCTCAGAGTTTTAAAATTCTGGGATGGTTCCTATTCTGCTGCACAGGGTGTCAGTGATTTCCTGGTCAGTGTTGAAGGGCAGTGTAGACACCAGGCAACAAAGAAGAATTCTTATGCCTTTATCTCTGTTGTGAATTCAAGTTTCTCTATGCATTATATCCCCCCAATTTGTCTTTCCCTTTCTTATTTCCAGCACACACTTTTCTTCTAGACAAAGTCGAGACTTTTATCACTCTTTCCAGATTTTACAATGGTATGTGTGTATCACAAGTGATGCCCTTTTTCCTTTCAACATAGTTTTCAATCAAGCTATCCTACCATGAAATCTTACTTGCATAATGAATACAATCATTCTATATTCATCTCATAGCATATTATGATGAATGCTAGGCTGCTTACTTGCTTGGGATGAGATCTAGCACACATTCAGTACATTTCATCAGCTGCCACTGTGCCCTGGGCACCCATTATCAAGAAGAAATAAAAAAGAAAATTACTATCTTTTTAATGCTTTTCTCATGAACAGAGAGTGCCTGTAGATGTGGAGTATTTAACATGCCAACAAAATGAAGGCCCATTGCTAAATACACGCATAGGATGGAGATCCTGCCCACCTGTGCGTTTCTGTGGGGTGCCTGATAGCTGTCTATGGGAAAAGCAGCCTGACTCAAGGAAAGCAGCTTTTCTGCAGAGAGTCAGTCACAGAAGCTACAAGCCTTGTAGGGGTGAAGCAAACCCCACCACTCAGAAGGATCCCTGTCATAGCCTGTGCAATTTGCACCTTCACTGCCTTTGTGAAAGAAGGACTACAGACACTGAAGTAGTTGTGCTTCTGCATTTGTATCACCAGAAATAGTCTATTATTTTATCTACAGATACCGTATCTATAAAATCCAGAACACCTCGTGAAACTCAAGAGGCCAAAGAATATGTACTAGATTCTAGCTCCATTGAATCAGCAGGAAAGAGAGTTTTTCTAGATTTTTCTTTTTAGAGTTTCCATTAAAGAACCCTAGGGGTTTTTTGTATATAAAGGAGGGAAAACCCTTCGATTATCTTAATTTTTATTTAAAAAAGAAAATTCAAGACCTACCTTGATTTTTCAGTGGTAAAGGCATAGTCTCCCTGAGTTTACTTAAAAGGTTTTTCATTTCTCTCATATCTCTGTGGATACAACAGTTAAAAAAGATACAATAGAACAACACTTGAAGACCGCACGGGGAGTGGCTCACAGTGTAGCTTTATGTGCTAAAACTTCGGAGCAATAACTACAAAAATCTATTGAGCAAGCATTTGGTTTACATACATGTATCAGAAGATGAATACCAAAGAAACAGCAATAAAATTAATAGGGGAGCACTTTTATGAAAGTCTGATACTAACTTTCCTGGTTTAAATTTATGACCTATTCTGGCACTTGAATATTTCATATTAAAAGCCTTTGGGGCACAACATGTTCCTAGTGGCAAAATACACAATATGTCTTAAAATTAACATTAGCTAGTACTAATATCATCTTCATACCCCTTATCAGCATTTTGTAGCTTGTGCCGTGAACGTGTTCCACTGTTCAGAATAAAATTATAACACATGTAACTAACCCATGATACTTGCACATTAAATGAAAATTTTAGAAACAGGGCTATCACTCTCACCTGCCTTGGAAGGACTCTGGCATTAGATTTTCTGAAAGGCAGATGATGGAAAATAAAATAACAACACATCTCTGAAAGCAAATTACATTTTGATATGTTTTGGAAGAGGCCAGAAATTTCCAAATAGTTTCCATTTTACACATAGATGGCAGACCTACAGTCTTAATGCTTTCAGGATTTAAAACAGTATGGTCTTGCTTCATTCATCTACACATAAAGTGGTTCTCAGAAATGCAGCACTGTGATTAGTAAAAAATTGCTCTGTTTATTCTCCACATTATGGCCCAGTAGAACAGAACTTGGCTTCATGCAAATAAGCATGATAACAATTCAAATCCCAGCAGCAACTTAATATACAAAGCCTCAAAATAGGACTTTTTGCAAATAAATGTTGGCCATCAGGATTACTCTTTAGTAAAGGGTCTAATTTTTTCTCTTTCAACTGCATAGTTGAAAGGGTAAGATAATACCACTATGACATTCCCCCCAACCCCCAAAACTTCCAAGTTTAAAACTATGGGCAGAACTAACTGAAATGAATTAGATTGTGTTTTTGATTTTGAAATGCAGAATTGGAGTCTGGCATATTTTAGGCCTATTTCACAAAATCAGAAACTCTGTTGAATGTATCAGAAATGTTTAATTTACTTATAATTTTCCTAGTAGCATCACTGGCTGTCAAATGAAAAAAAAAAAAAAACAACTAAATAAATCCTAGAAAGAAATCTGTTTAGGAATGAAGTGCTATACATACCTTTCAGTGTTTTCAATATCTGTGGAAACCTGCCATAGATGCTGTTGAATATCTGTTGGTGATAATGACGTGTCTTCTAAAATAGGTACTTCAGAACTCTCCTCCACTTTAGTATCCAAGATCTTGGGTAGGCCACAGGGTTTTTTTCCTTTAAAATATTTAAACAAAACATATATCCCTATTATTTATTGATTAAAACGATACTCAAATTATCTAATTGATGCTTTGAACTTGACCTTGCACAATACAAATGGAGAAAAAGACTGCTTAAATGCAAACTCTTGAGTAAGAACTGTTCTGAAGCAGAGTAGACCACACCAAGTTACAGATCCGAGTGCTGCCATATGTTACTTTTACCAGTTTGAAAGGCTTCAGTTAAACTCCAATGGCTCTCATGGAATAAAAATAAAAGCCAGAAGACAAAACAGAACAAAATAAGTGAGGAAACTACAACACACATTCTGGAAAAAATTTCAAAACTCTGACACAATTTAACACTGTTTCTGAGTACTACAGCAATACTGAGGGAAAACAAAAGACAAAAATGTGAAATTTTGTACCTCATGATTTAACAGCAATATAAATTTAACAGCAATATAAATGCCACCACCCACAGCCCAAATGCATTGCATTCCACATTTCTGTATTCACATCTACTTAATTCATGCTCCCTGTATGAAAATTAAACATAGTGTTAAAATTGAAGGGGGTGATTCATGACAGATCTTCCAGGGCTTTTGTGAGGAAGAGAATGGGATAAAGGATTGGATCATGATAATGTAGCATGAAAGAGACTTAGCCATTGGTAGGATACTTTGGTAAACCTGCAAATCTCCTTTGGACTACCCGACAGCATTCCTTTCCTGGAGTAGCAAGTACAATTCTGGCACCAAATACAGAAGAAAATTCACACTGAAGTGCATCCCAGAAAACTGTCAATATTTAAAACAGTAGTACAAAAAGTTGAGTAGGAAATGTTTTTTAATTTCACAATTTTTGCAATTGGAAAAATTTTGACATCAGGACAAATCCGAGTAGTTCCTGTAAAGTTTGACAAAGTACATGAAGAACAAGACCAGCTAATACAGCGGTGATCATTCAGACCATTTTTCTGAGATGCTAGAGACCAAGACTGCAGACCATGGTATACTGCTCTTCCACATCACAAATATATATCCCTGCTATCAGGCAGGTAACATTGCTTTTTAAAATCTAGAAATTCCTGGGTCATAAGATATTTTTGGGTAAGTTACCTAAACAGTTGCATTCTGGTAAATTATTCCTTTGAAAAAAATAAGAAAACAGTTATTCTTAGCTACCTGTCCCGAACTAGATTTGCTTATGCTACAGAAGATACTTGTTTATGTTTTAATGTTCTTTAAAGCCAGTAGGAAGCCCACAGTTACCTAAATGAATCCTAGAGAGTGCATGACCTGACAATAACAAATTTAGCCTCTGTAAGAGAATCTCCTGTGTCCTTCTTTTGCTGCTTACTGGCATCCGCTGCAAACTTGTGCTTTGCCAAATTCTCCTGTGATCCACTTTGAAATTGTGAAATGATAGATTACCCAACAAAAGGAAAAATAAAACGTGATGTTTTCTGATGAAGTGGTTTAAGTAAGGTCAGTCAAAAACCCTACACATCCAGAAAGTTCCAGAGAAGGAGGATCGTATCACTCCTTTTCCAAAAGCAGTGGAAAGGAGGAAGAAGTGGAGACATTTTAAGGGAGGGGAGACAGAATAAGACCAAGACCTTTCTCTTGGTTACAAGCTGTTATGCTGAAAGATGACTCAATTACTTGTGACATAGCAGACTAAGTCTGCTTTGCAGACTACATGTTTTACTCTGTATCACCCTGTAGGTTTAACTTTCAAATTTTTCTTGTCCTTAACTGCAGCGTATGCTGTTATTTTAAGGTGATTCATATGGTACAGTTTCCATTGTTCAGTCATATAAGGTTCATTGTTTTTTCCCATCACAGGAAGTACATAACATAACATAACATAGCATAACATAACCAATATCTCACATAATACTTTTTCACTAAAAAGGCTCCAGGTAAACCATCTAATTTGCCGCTGATATGGATATTAGTGGATTGTTCTATTATTTTTAACTGTTATGGTGGAACCCTCACCTGACCTTTGGTGACATGTTGTAGAGATGCATCCTTTAGGGATGTGAAAAGTGTTTCAATGGAAACAGTAACAGTACTAGATGAAATAATAGTAAAGGTTCTTTTTCTCACTTGAGAACAGAAGCAGAGACCATAATGTTCTTTTTGTCAGCACAAAGACAAGCTCTTGCAGATTTGGCAGAATGAATGACACAGATCTCTTTTCAACTGGAAAAAACTCTTTACCAGTAATTCTGTTGTACTGTGAGCAATTCATGAAGCCTTTCTTGAATTTCAGATCATTTGCTTAATCTCTTGAAAGCAGTTAAAGAGTCAGCTAATAATAAAGGCTTTGCTTGAATAATGTATGACTCAGGCTTAACATTTCCACCATGGTCACAGCCTATAGAGAAACAAAAGCTTTGAAATCTTTTCATTCTTACAGTTGCTGGTAAGGACATTTACTGTCAGAAATACTTCAAAAAATTTATATGAACCCTAAGTTTTACTTTCAGTTTAGTCAGTGGAAAGATTTTTAATAATTTTAGTTGCAATGATGTATTCTTCCTTTTCTCACCAGTGATTCAGCTTTTTTTTTTAACTTTAAGAAGCAGAAAATGCTTTTGGTAAGAAATCAGATCAATTTAGTTAAATAATGCTGAGGATCAAACATGAGTGAGGATAAATAAGAGGGCAGAAAATTGTCAGTTCAGTAAGGTTAACACATTATCTGTTTTTATGTCTCACCTGTTGTGCCCCTTATTGCTTCTGTGGTGATCTCTGTGTTTGCTTCCATCATGCAACCCTACGCACCTACTCTTAGTCATCACCTAATTTGCATAGAAACTGTGATGAATGAACAAATGAAAAGACAAAAAAATATATGTTCCTCAGTGCTAGTCAGATTTCACTGCAGAGGAATTAGAGATCTTTGAGGGGAACACCAGATTAACACAGCTGAGAGAATCCCTCTCTCAAAAAGAGGATAGAGTTTCAGATTTCAGATCAGATTTCTAACCTGGCAATTAAGGACAAATGCACAAGCTATATATCACAGCTAAAGTACACGACCTAGAAAGGGGAATAGGAAAGAATTGTATAGGAAGTAAAAAAGGTATTTGACAAATACGGCTAACAGTCTGACGAACTTAATTCTTCACTTACACTTGGGACCTGCAGAACTTGAAGATTGTCTCACTGGACATATTGTTATTAAACAAAATGCAAAAGGAACTGTCGGAGATCAGACAGCTGCAGAAGCTGAGCTAGGCAGTGCTGCCGACCTTCTGGCCCTGGTACAGTGGAAGCCATGGGAGAGGTAAACTCAAGGCAAGAACAGAAGTGAAGACATGTCTGGGCACTCTGACCCTCTGAGCTGACTGCTCTGACAAGGAAAGAGGTAACAAGGACTTTGCCAGCAAAAGAGATAACAAGGACATTACTAGTGTAAGAAGAATAATCAGGAGATTGTGTTTCTAAAGGGACTGGGACAAAGGGGTCTGAGTGAAAAATTTTGTATGAACATAGTGACCTATAAATGCTGGTAAATTGGTGTAATAAACAGTCTTTGCTTTGCTGGCATAAACGGAGTCCATGTCTATCAATCCTCAAAAGGAATAACAATTTTGTGGAAGAAGTGGTGTTACCCTCTTTCCATGGCTGGTTTTGCTCCATTCCTTGGCTTCTTCATAGTGTCCATATAAGAAGGGGTGAGTCTCTCGATTTTGTTTCTCCATATCTGTGTGCTCTTCTACACTCTTGCATATGTGATATGTGTAAGTAATAAAACATATCTACCAGTCTTTAAATAGAACACTGAGATTGTAGCACAACCATTAAACAATCCTTCCTTTCCCCTTCAAAACTCTAAAACCCAGCTCATTTAAACAAAGCCAAAAAGCAAAAAATCTCTGCACTGAACTGAGGGTTTATTTTTGTAGTTCGTAACATAAGCTATCATTTTAGGTACTATTTTAAGGCAACACATATTGTTATCACACAATACAGTAATTAACTACATGAATTTCTTACATGAAACACAAGTAGTATGGAAGCTTGATTTTCCTGTAAGGCTCAATTCTTGCCTTTTTTGTACTATAAGGTAGCTATCACTTTGGTTAGTGCTGGTATCATTCTGCCCTCAACTGTGTTTACACATGTCAGGTGGGATTCACACATCTCAATTATAACTGCAATTTTTTTCTTCATGGTGCACAATAAATAAAATATATGACACTAAACAATTAGGATAAAAGAAAGATGTATGTCTAAGAATGTATTTATATGCGTATTAGTTAGCCAGAAATCCTGGGATTATGGAAGGGAGTAGTAATAGAATAAATGAACAGGTAGCCAAAGACTTAGTAAGTACAAACATTTGAATTAAAGATACCTAGGCATGATCCTTGTGTCCTTTGCAAACTTTCTGAATGCTGAACTGTTGAATCATTATATATTCTCAACACTGGGCTTTTTAGTGTATGTATCTTACAAAAAAATTATTAAAAATTACCTCAGTTTACTTACTGCGTAACACAGCTGCAAGTATTTATGGCTTTTGGCCCCACTATGGCAGCTGCACCCCAAAGAAATAAAAGACTGTCTGACTAACTTTCCTACTAAAGGTTCTTTGACAGCAGTAAGTTATTCTAAAGCACTGTAAGGATGCAAGAAATTTCTGCACAGGAAGATTGGTATGTATTCAGCAAATAAAAGAGTATTTGTTCAGTTGAAAAGAAAGATAAGGAGATATGAGAAGATATGTGCAGTGAAAGGCAGGCAAAAGACCCAGAGCTCAGACCTTCAAATTTTTGTGTGGTGTTTCCTTAAGAGAATCTCTTTCCTAGTATGACATCTCTTTCCTACTGGCTGAGTTTCTCTTGGGAAAAGAACATCAACATCAGCACACTGCCTTAGTCTTATCAGGTCTATAGCTAGTTTGATAAATTCTGATTAAGGTACCAATACCCACATTATTGTTTATAAGCCACAGATTGCCAAGAACAGTCTGCATGTCATTCTACTTGAATCTCTGCTGCCTCCTGAGTAGGAACATGAATGGGTGAAACCTCATGGGATGTTTAAAAATCTAACAAACAAATCGTCTGGCAGAAAAGAGGGCTAGAGAAGGGAAATATTACATCCAAATGAAAAATATTAGTGTCAGAAATTAGCTTCAAGATACAACAAGAACAGCAGACATGAACACTTAAGGGTTAAACAAAGATTATAAGGGCAGTACTCTTTGTAAACAAGAAACCTTTTTTTATATGGTCACTCAGATGATGAAAGACCTGTGAAAAACTAAACAGGTGGAGAAATAAAAACGTATAAACAGCAGCATCACAATATTTTATAATGGTGAAGTTACTGTCTCTTTCCTTCCTAGAGATAAATTTACGCACTTCGACTACAGTAAAGTATCATTCTCTGTAAGTAAAGAAAACAATTGAAAGTATGGGTTCATAATGCTCCTTCGAAAATGGTATGTTCTGTCAGAACACAGAATAAATAGGTTGCAAAGTCACCTAGGGTAACGTCCCACTGGGATGCAGGGCCAGCTTGCATCAGACTGCTCAGGGCTATTTGAGTTATCAGTATCTCCAAGAATGGATATTTCACAGCCTCTTTGGGCACCTGCCTAGTGTGCAGCTACCTTCATGGTGAAAAAACAATTAACACAGGACTGGAATTTCCGCCACTGCATGATGCCCTTGCAGTACTGCTAGGTGTTACCAATACTAAATATTTAATACAAAAACGCAATTGTCTATTGGATATTCCAATTATTTGAATCCCTGTGATCATACAATTTTTGCCTACTATGCATTTTTTTCAAAGAATGTCACAGAAGCTTGGAGCAAAGATACTGTGTTTATCTCTAAAACTCTCTATTTGCCAAGGACAGAACAGCTACCATGACTCTGCAGAGAGCTGAGAAACTAATGTCTAGCAAAGTACTGCCAGATAGGAACTAAGCTGTAACTCCCCTCATCCAGCTTTAGACAGCTAATAGTTTGATGTTTAGTTTAACTTATTAATGTAGATTCCATCCAGAGGTGAAAGGGAGAGACAAGACATTTCAGAGTTACACAGGTCAGTTTAAACTATTTACTTTCAGCAGTTCAAAAGATGGTTTGACAACTGTTGCCAGTGGTAGGAAATGCAGTACAATCTGTCTTAAAAATGATTACTCATTTTGACAGCTACTATTATCTTTTTCTATGAAGGCTCTGCTAATTTTCTTTCTTCCTATTTTATAGACCTATTTTTGAATTGAGAAACTCAGTTAAGCATTTATAAAGCTCCCATTCTTACTTTCATAATAGAAATATCCCTGGCTTTAGCAGTATTCTACAGCTAGATATGTAAAGTACACTACAGGACCTTTCAGCATGACAGGAAATGCAACAGTTTCATCAGAAGACCTTTATTACAGTTCATTACAGACTTTGTCTTGCTTTACCTAGTTTTTTATTGATGAGATACTATCTGGCAAAAGAGTAGTTACAATCAGGACAGATACAACCCTAATCAGCCTGCACAATCACTGAGCAATGAGGTTACTAAGTAAACTATTCAGTAAATTATCAGCATTTCTACGTCTTCTTTTCAATAAGCAGCTAATCAAGTATGAAATACTTAGAGAGATGCATTTTCACTGAAGTAAGGATATCTCCTTTCAGTTCCAAGTCTAGTATTTGTTTTTATAAAGGTGGGCATCTTTTGAACCATATTTATCTACCTTTTGCTATGGTAGTTTTTTAGGAATGATACTCCCCAGTTTAGTGCTATCACTGACATTCTCCCAAACCACATGCCACTCACTCTTTCCCTCTCTTTCTGTTGGGGCAGGCTGGAGTTGACAATTGGAGGCACAAAAGGTGAAGATCATGGATTAAGATAAGAACAATTTACTGGAAACAGCAATGAGATAGGAAAACTAACAGTAACAGCAACCCTACTAATAACCTATCTTGCCCAACAAATATGTCTAATAACTACTAAGTTTGCCCACTTGTCTGATTAATGACAGCTAAAACTGAAGGAACTACTTCTTTTAAAAAAGAATCAGACTTTCAAATGATGAGGACATTAGTGATACACACCTGATAAGGCACATTTCTGTAATGATGATAAACAGAAATAGAGCTCCTTTTTAGTAACTGAAAACCTGTCTATAGATATATATGATTCGTTTTACAGTTTGGTGTTTGTTGTGGTTTAACCTCAGACATCAATGAAGCTCCACAGAGCTGCTGACTTGCTCACCCCTGGTGGGACGAGGGAGCCTACTGAAAGGGTGAAAGTGAGAAAACTCCTCGGTTGAGGTACAGACAATTAATATATTAAGTAAAGCAAAAGCCATGCATGCAAACAAAGCAACATAAAGAACTTATTCACCATTCCCAATGGGTAGGCAGGTATTCTGCCATCCCCAGGAAAACAAGGCTACCTCATGTGTAATGATGACTTGGGAAGACAAACGCCATCAGCCTGAATGTCCTCATCTTCCTTCATCTTCTCCCCTCTTTATATGGTGAGCATGATGCCATATGGTCTGGGATATCCCTGGAGTCAGCTGGAGTCAGCTGTCCTGGTTGTGTCCTCTCGCAAATCCTTGTTCCCCCTCAGCCTCCTCGCTGGTGGGGTGGGGTGAGGAGCAGAAAAGGCCTTGACCCCTTGTGGGTTTAGCAATGATTAAATCGCTGTATTATCTACACTGTTGCCAGTACAAAGCCAAAACATAGCTCCATGATGGTTATTATGAAGAAAATTGACTCCACCCCAGCCAAAACCAGGACAGTGTTTTGTCTTTCATGAATACCCAGGCAAGCCCCAAAAGACTGTGCTTTTTCTAAAACAAGCATCTGTGTATTTGTGCAATTCAGTACCTTTCCGATGAAACTGCAGTGATCCTAGCAGACATATAGACTTTAGCATTTCTGTTGTGTACATTTCTAAGCAACACTGCAACTGGATATATAGTCTACAGATTTCAGGATGGATTTCACCATCTTCTGGGCTGCAATAAAAGAGAAAAATGTAGTTAGGAATGAGACTAGAAGAATGTGAGGGTCATAAAATCCACCTCCTTACTCTTGCAAGCAACCACATCAGAATCTGCTTCACAAACTACTAAGGTTTTTAAACAAAACTGTATTTACAAACAATTCTTTAGGTCTATAAAACTCTAGGCTTAACATAGTTGAATTTGGGATGTCTTTGGTAAGATTGCACGTCCTTATTATCTTCTCTGCATGTTTTTGGAAAATGGGTAAGTGACTGAAATATCTTCTCTTTAAAAGCTTTGGATAATTATTCTCTGTGAGATTGAAGCCTTCTTTCACCACCCAATTTCAGTCACCCTTGGTCTTGACAGAGATGCAGATTACTGGGCCACTTTAATAGTCCCAGTTCAGCTTACAAATCCTGCATCAAGCATAATCAACCCTACTTTGAAGGCACACTCATCAGAAACAAGTCAGTTTTAGCTACTCGTTCTATAAATTTTGCCTGAACTTGTTTTCCCTTGTATTTAAATTAGTAGTGATGTGATACTGCACTGTGAGCAGAATGGGATGCATGAGACTTTTTTCAGGAAAAGCAGTAACAATCTTGGAAAACGAAAACTGAAATTCTACACCTCCATTTAATTGCTTAGGATATCAAGAAAATAATTTATCCAGACTTAGGAACCAATTCTGGTGCCTGGTTGTCAAATCAGACACTAAGTACCACTTCTGTAGGCTGGAATCACAGAAGTGGAAAGCAGTACAATCATGAATGCTTAAACAAGAAAAAAATATGGCTAAAAAAAAGAAAAAAAAAGAAAAACACAACAAAAAAACCACACCAAAAAACAACAAAACAAAACCCCAAACCCCCAAATACACTAAAGATTGAAGAAAAATTACGGTGGAATTGGAAGAGACAAAGGATGATTGGTTCCACCTGCCAATCCATTACAAAGTAAATATCATCAAAGAGGCAAGAAATTACTGGAGCATAAATTTTTACTGGAGCACAATTGCTGTGGTCTGTTACTACAGCAGCTACACCAAACATATGGTAATAAATCTGCCCATCCGCGGAGCTTTATTTCTTTTGGCTAGACTATAATAGGTTTATTCCTCTTAAGCCACGTCTACTTTTCTACTTCTGATGTGAAGTCTTGATTTGTTGGAAAATTATCATGCACAGTACTTTCTGCATCTTATCATAAATACAGAATGAGACTATGGTGCAGAACAGAAAGGGCTCAACCACAGTCCTGCTTCCCCACCCCACAATGTGTGCATCACTTACTGTTGCAGTCCTTTTCTCAATGAGCACACAGTGACTTCCTCTAAAAGGAAAAAAACTTTAGGAGTATAGAGTTCCATTTACTTTCCATATTTAGGATGCAGGTAAAAAATTTAGGTCTCCAAACTTATTATTTCATGCAATACCTAAGTCCTGAAACCCCATCAATAAACACACAGGCCTATTCAATTTCTGCTTAATTTTCCTAGATGTCTGAACACTTCTCTGTGACCAAAATTTCTTCTGTCCTCAAGCCATTACTTGTGTATTCCACCTGAAGGGTATTTGCCCATACATGTTGTGCAAAGTGGAACCTGCAAAAAATTTAAGCCACCAGAGATGGTAATGATGACCTTTTTCTGCTCAATGATGAGAGCTCTTTTAATCAGGAGGTACAGTTCTACTCCTCTTTCTCATGTAAGGCAAGCTGAATCTGTCTAGCTCTTCCGAAAACTAGGATTATTTAACCACAAGTCTATCCCTAAGAGAAATAGACACTACACGGTGACAAGATCATTTCCTTGTAGCAGATTTAGATAAAAACTTAAATATGGCTATTCTATTTTTCTCTGCACTATTTCAGATGTTAGAAATCCTCAGACCCTCTCAGAAGTCATGGCTACTACAGGAACTCTGTTTGCAATGCTTATTTATAATTTACAATGTGCCTTTCTAGCTGCCACTGACAAGAAGATTTCAGGGTCTGCAGACATGTAAAGAAACAGTGTGCTATTAAATTTCTAAGATGCAAAAATGGTGAAAACTTTTCTTTAAAACATTTTTGCTCCTAGTGACAGAATTTTTAATTGTGCAGACTAGGAAGGTGGCTATTATAAGTAAGATGGTTGACTCATGAGCCAATTCAGATTTATTAGTGTCTTCCTACTTACAAATAAGTTGGAAGAGTATTCAAAAGCATAGCAATAGACATTTTAACTGACTTTTTCTTGCCATCATAAAACTAATATGGGTTTATTTGCTAACTATATGAACAGCGTGACAGTGAGAACTAGAAACATCAATAACATATGCATGTTCTGACCCACTCTAGTTTTCTTAAGAATATGGAACATTTCTAACTGGACTATGGGCAAAATTCTTCTCCCATTTGCAAATCCAGAGTAACAGCAGCTGTATCCAAGGAAAATATTATACAGAGTTTATACAATGAGAATTATTTCCAGCTCAGTACCCTCACTGATTGCCTCAAACTATTTAATTAGTGTTTAATTGTAATCATGACCACAACAATTCCATTAGTTTGCAACCAAACAATTTGCTTCTATGCATGTATATAGGCCTCATTTTCATCTCTGAAAGCCAAATGCTATGATATGAATGCCAAAAAAGATTTATTTTATAATCCCTGAATCCTGTGTACACAGCTTAACATTTCCTTTAAAGTATTATCAATTTTTCTATTTCTGTGTGTACAATGCCATGCCACGAGAAATGCTGAATGGGAGACTAGTACAGACATAAATTTCAGAATGCTGATTACAATATATTATTAACTATTATTTAATAGTTATATACCAAATTAATACTTATATACAAAGAAAAGTTCATGAAGACTTCTAATATTATCCCCTAAGTCAGCTGTTCAGTTAGTCTAGCTGACTTTTTTATGAAGACCACTTAAGTTATTCAAAAGAAATCTCATATAACACAACCTTATACAATGCTGTGCTAAATTGTGTTTGCAACAGAGCTATTTGCTTACGTGCAGCTGGATACATAGGTGAAAGCTACCACAGCACTGAGCACCTGCCCATGAGACACAGACCAGCACTCCATTGTTGGCTGTATAAAATGTAAGTACAAAAGTGAAAATGCTGTGTTATTCCTATATAAAACAGCAGCTTAAGTTATGCAGTTTATCAGGCTTCTTTTAAAAGTATAATTTTTCATACAAACAAACTTAAGTAAGTCTGTAAAATCTTTAATAAATCTATTACATTCTCATGCCTCAACCATTGGTAAAATCGATGGCTTTTTTTCCATAAAATCCTACTGTTTAAAAATCATGTAATGTTGTTCAACTCAATATGTTTATAAAGCACTGACAAGAAGTGCAATTTCCTTTTTATTTTCCTAAGCTGAGATTTAAAATAAAACCTATAGAGGGAGCTCTTATATCAACCGTACAGCACCCAGTATCATTAAGGGAGGTAAACGCAGCTATTTCGGTAATTATTTTAAAATAAAAATACAAAAAAAAAAGCTTCTCCTTAAATGCAAAAAAAAAGAGTAGAACTTCATTTAAAAAATTTTCCCTCCAAAATATTTTACTGTACTGCCAAAATGTTGTTTACAATTGAGAAACACCTTGAGATTTTCCTGAATTCCTACAGGTGCCCAGCATTCACACTTGCACTGAAATTAGTGAAAATATAAGTGAAGTTAAGTGAAACATAAGACTACTAAAACTGAAAAGTTATTACGGTCTAACTCTCAATTTAACTTAAAAATTTTAGTCACACATTTACAACAGAACAGCATTTTACTTTTAGTATCAACAACATTAAAAAATACAGACAGATGTACTATCTCTGGTTAAAAGAGCAGCTAAGCTATATGAAGGGGTTGATAAACCTTTTCGTAAAAGCATTGTTTTGACAAATTCTATGCTTAACTCCAAAGAAAAGTATTAATAGTTCCAAAATATTATAACCTGAAAGAACTATCTAGACATATAATGAAGCTTGTTTGTTTTCAAAAGCCAAAGGAAAATAACATTTATCAAACCAGAAGTGAAAATTAAATCATCAAATTATGTCTTATGCTCCATATATGTACTTCCCTTGAAAAATAATGTAAGTTTGCTCAATGAGCTGAGAAAAATCACTGTCCACAAATATTACCCTGTAGTTTGTATTTTAAGTTACTATCTGAAACACCATGGTTTGGAAATATCAAGCAGCAAAGGATGAAAAAAGATGAAAAACAAAACTTACCTCAGACATATAATGCTTCTGTTGGGATAAAAAGTGTGACAAATCCTGCAGAAGAGGTACACTCAATCCCCATATATACCAAGTACCAGAAGACCCTCTGATTACGGCTCAGGTTCAACAATCTAAACCTGCCTCTGCTTTTGTACCTTAAACAGATTGTTTATTTCTTTATCATCTTTATCTCTATCTATACATCTTTGAAGGCAACAAAAGACTGGTGAATTCATTTTAAATATAGGTAGGAAATAATGATGTCCAACAATGATGTTTTCTTCTAAACAGTTCCTGGGAAAATGTTCTTATTTGTGTTCCTCCGTTTTGCTAGGGTTATTTTTTAAAAAATGTACACAAATTGCTGTCAGCTTCAGCACCATGTGTTGGTTTGTTGTTATCTACATATGCAATACTGTGATACAATTGCTATTCCACACCCCAGTCCAGCCAGGAAAAAAGCAGGGCTTATTCTTTCTAGCAGACCCATAAATGACTGCCATGCTGTTCTTATTAAATCAGATTGTTGTTTTGAAGCAGTTACAACAGCACTCACAATAATAGAAGACATGTGATCAGGTTTAGTTTTGTTAGAACACTGTAAATCTCCAATAACTCGGATAAGGCTGATGGAGTATATGATACAGCCAGCAGAACAAAACCACAAGGCAGTGACTCATATTGTAGACACTGGTAACTCCCAGTTTGATAACATTTTAGATATTTCCATGCTAGAACAATTTAGATACAACTGTAACTTTTTTTAAAAAAAAAAAAACAATAGTTTTGAAACTATCAGAATCATAGACCAGAATTTTCTAGACTTCTTCCCTTAGAAGTCAGTTTTAATGGCTGAACTCAAGCATGGGCAATAGGTAAATTACCAGAGCACTATCCAAACTATTCCACTAGAGGACAAACTCAGTCATAAATCACTCGGTGTATCTTCTTGCACATGAATAAAAAAGCACTAAAACAGGAGATTTCATGAAAACTCACTCCATTCTAGGCAATACTAGGTGTGTTGGATGCAGTTGCAAGGTTTTGGTAGAGATGATAGCAACTGAGTGCCCTTAGTGGGGTGAGGTGAGGGTCCTCACCCAGACACAGCCGGTTCCCGCAGCTCTGCAAGGTATCCTTGGCAGGACACAGGTGAATCTATCTGCTGAGCAAATAACTTATTTTTCAAAAGGGCAAAAATAGCTACAGGGAGAAGGAGAGAGGGGAAAAAAAGGCGTAATAAACAAGACAGGGAATATTAAGAGAAAAGAAGAGGTTCTCTGTGGCAGAGCAGATCTTCCCTGCAGCCCACAGAGCACATCAAAGCAGATGGAGGTTCCTGAAGGAACTGCCACCTGTGGAGAACCTATGCTAGAGCAGATTTTCCTGACAGGACTGCTGCCTGTGGAGAAGCCCACACTACAGCTGAGGAGAAGTGTGAGAAGGAAGGAGAAACAAAGCAGCAGGTTATGGATTGTAACCCCCCATTCCCATCCCACCTGCACTGCTCAGGAGGGTGGGGGTAGATAGAGGAGTCTGGAGTGAAGTTGAGGCATGGAAGCCAGGTAAAAAAGGTGCTAGCTTGAGGTTTCTTTTCTCTTCCCACTACTTAAATAAATAATTATTTTTATTTTAATTGGCAATAAATTAGGGTAATCTTTCCCATGTCGAGCCTGCTCTACAGTCAATGTCCCTGTTTTTATTTCCACCTAATCTTTCTCATTCCTGCTCTTCCTGCCTTCTCCCCATATTCTGCTGAGGAGTGCGTGAGCAAGCAATTGGGTGGGAGTTTGGCTGTTGTCTCAAAATAAGATACCCCACTTTACTAAGCCTAAAATCCCCAGCAGGCTATTTTTAAGTACTCAGAATTCCAAATGAAATTGCATGTGTGTCTTCAATTATGCTTTTGAGTTCTTGTAAGATTAAAAAAAAATAGAAAATGAAGGGCTTGACAACACCTTAAGCTCACTGTTCCTTCCTTCAGCTGTCTGTCCCTTGCTTCTACCTGAGAGAAATCCAGGAGACTTCTGCCCTAGCCAAACATGAGCTGAATAGGGTCTTTTTCTCTGCAGGTTATCAGACGACCTGTTGAGAAGCTGGTGTCCAGTTAGATGAAAGAAAACTTTGAATGAGTGCTCAAGTCAGCCTTGTTAGCTTTAGCCTCAGCTGAACAAAAAAATCTCACAGCCTCAAATTATATGATAAAGAACAGATAAATCCAAACCATGAAACAGACCTTCCAGAAAAGATCTGTACTAGCCAAGAAGGAAACAGTGACATTAGCTGTTTATGCAATAACTCTTAAGGTTATCAAAAAAATTTCCATTCAGAACACTGCCTTGTCAGCATCAACAAGTTGTTCTCAAATGAATTTGATAAAAATGTAGAGAAAGCAGAGATAAGTTTGTGCCATCCAACAGGCTCAAGCCCAGCCTCTTTAAAATGCCCTGCAGGCAGCTGAAATTCATGCTGCCCGTGGATTTGCCCTTTTATTTTAGTTAAGCTTGTGTGCTCTTTAAAATGTCCCTTAATCGCTCACTATTAGCTAATGAGTGATTTATAAACTCTACCTTCCAGAAGTCTGCAAAACATAAATGGATTCATACCCACACTCCTATCGAGTTCCTTTGATTAACAGTTCTACAGAAATTTTATGAAAACTAGTATCTGATGTGAGGTCATTTATGAAATTGGTTCTGTTCTGTGCGGACAAATAGGGTCAAACTCTCCAGAGAGCCTGAAGGACAGCTAGACGCTTCAGGTATTTGATGCCACAGGATCTAGGTCACAATGAACTCGAAACATCCTGGATTTAGAAGGAAATCTGCTGCAGGCAAGTGATGCCATCTGCTGTTGACCATTCACAGGATACTAAACCAGATGATTCCTCAGATTTGTGACACTTCCTTTTTCTATTTTATTTCTGTCGTTAGTACCTTCTTTGAATATAAATTCCAATATATTTTTTTCCAAAAGGCATTCCATAAAGTATTAGAGTGATCTGGATCTCTGTTACCTGTTTTTAACTCAGATTTCTGATTTTCCATATTTCAAAATGACACAACCAGAGCAGTTGTGAAGATATGTTAGAACGAGAAGAGGCAAGGAACAATGTATTTGCTTTTTCTAAAACATAATACTAATTGCCTATTTAGCTATTTAAATTGAAGATATTCTTTAAGTTTCACTGTGATTTGGATAAGAGCTATACTGCATTAACAATTACTGGAAAAATCTATACATTTTCATAATCGTTATTTTGTTTCTTTGTCTATTGGTCAAATAGACCAATACTGTGACTGCTACAATTCTAAACTGGAAGGAAAACAGCATATCCACAAGATATTACTAGGTTGCTCAGAATAAGGTAGTATTTGGGATTTTTTATGTATCAAATGTTTCTAGGAGTACCTTAAATATGTCATTCTTATACCTCAGAGTATGTTTTATCTTTTTAAAAAAATAAGAATGTTCAAATGCCTCTATATAAAAGTATTCCAAGTGAAAAAGAAATGGTGTTATAGAATCAGAAGACTCTCACACAGCTCCACCAGATACTTCACAGATCAAATCTGCAAAAAAATCACAGCTGAGAGACTGAGAAAATATGTATACGCCAAAAAAAGGAAAAAAAAATAATAGAAGGAAATAGAAGGAAAAAAAGAAATAGATTAGCTTCCTGAATTTAAATTCATATATGGAGAAAGAAATTTTTAAAACCGCCTGTTGATAAAATGTGTTCAGGAAGCAGTATTCTAGAAAAAAACTTAGCAATTTTTTCACTTCAGATTTTTTAATCCTGTTTCCGTCTACACTTGACTTTGTGAACTGGTGTTACTTTTGGTTTTTCCCTTCTTTGAAAAGCCCTTTTTTCTGCTTGGGAAACAAGGATTTCTCCATGAAGTCTTCCTTAAGCACTCAGTATTGTGTATTAGCAGCTGCACAGACATACTACTAATTTCTGATTCTTGAATGATGCAAAATGAATTGCAAAAGGCTGTACACAAACTACTTTGGGTAGGTCTGCAGGTAAATTATATGCCCAGACTTTGGAATATCCACAATTTTGGTGCACTGGGGCTCTTCACCCTGCATGAAGGGACTGCTTCCTCAGCACACAGCCTCACCCTATGTAGTATGGTTGCAGTCATCATACTATTCCCAAGTACCAAATGCTGCTTTGTTGGTGTCGGGGTGGGTTTTTTTTTGGGTGGGCTTGTAAACACATATGGGTGGATAGTGCTGTTTCACCACAATAACAACTCCAGAACTGTTGGAAATAATTGGAAGCTGCTGTATAAACATGGCACTTGTAAATATTTTGCCACTCAACCATTTGCTGTGCTGCCACGGTTAGCAACAGTACATTTGCGATGATCTGTCTTGCCATGATAGACAGAGATATGAAGTGTCAGCTTCTCTTTGCTCACACAATAAATGCAAACTTGTTTTCTTCTGAAATGGGAAAGCAGTTTCTTAACAACTCCAAGCACAGAATTTAATATACCAGTATCTGAATTCTTATGCCAGATCTGCTGCCAGGAAATGTCCATGACGAAAGTATTCTTACGAAAGATAAGAACAGCAAGATGAAAAATGGAATATAAGAGAAAATAAGACCTTCTATGTTAATATACAAATAATGCAGTATATTATTTCCCTGACAGTTAAAAGTTATGTGGAAAATGTAAATGTAGATCTATAAATATTCCCATAAAGGAGAAAATTCTATTCAATAACAGCCAACACTTCAGTATATGTTAAATTTTAGAACATCAATCTAAATAGCATTTAACTGGTAATACTGGAAGGATTCTGCATTAAGGAATGCTTCATTTAATGCTGTGTCAAGATGAGATCTTAATGCCCAGAATGATAAAACAATTAGAAAAATTACAACAGATTTTGTTCACCTTGTTGAAAATGGCTGGAATTTTTCTAGTGGAAGCCTGACAGAACTGGTATCTCCATGGCTGGAGACTGATCTTGCAAGGTACTGACGACACTGTTAAGAGTAGTGACTGTTTGACCTCTTACTAGAGCAAACCTCCATGTACCATGCAGCTCACAGTAAGTGTGAAGTCTTTTCTTAGTTGACTGTGCAGGAAGAGAAGCACTTGAATGAGCATGATCAAACACAGGTCATGAGACGGACATGCTCTTAATTGCATGGCCCTGCACAATTAACCTGGCAAGGCCACTGGCTGATTTCAGTGAGGGGCACAGAATCAAAATGGTTCCTTCCTAATTAGAGAGCAGTGTTCCAGAAAGTTGAGAAACACCAAGCATTAGTAAAAACATTTCCATTAACTGGCAATCTTCAGTCCAAAACTTACAAAAGAAGAGGCAAGAAATCAGAAGCAAAATCCCAGTATATGTTTAATTCTAAGAACTCATACTGAAACCTTTCTAATGCTTAACTTCATTTTCTCATTTTTTCACTTCTCTTAGATATATGAACATTATATATATGATATTGTCAACACAGTCTGGCTTTATAAGATTCAGTGAGAATCACAAGTAATTTTCCGAGAACAATATAAGCCAAGCTAAACAGAACGAAGTGTCTATCGTGAAAAAAATTGCAGCCATGTGGGATTTCTTAATCAAACAGTACACAGGAAAATGATCAGGAAAGAAGCATTTAAAACTCATCACTAAATTCTTAGCTTTAGCTGTGTTTCATGAGAAACCTACAGAAGATAAATACTGAAATATGCTATCGAAACTCAAAGCAGGGCCTAATGGAGACACAAAGGCACTCCTCTTGGCCATCTTGGTTACAGATTAGCACAAGTGCAACTTTTATTTACATCTGTGAAGATAGGTATGAAGCGTTTATCAGTTTTTTCAGAAATACTGCAATGAAAAAGTTTTTTTGGATTGGTCTAACATTAATTTTCAATCATGCAGGCTTCTCTCATACTCCTAATTTTCGTGGGCATAGAAATAAGCATGACATGAAAGGCTCATAATCAGCTGCACTTCTATCTTTAAATACTTTCTAAAATTTATCTCTAGATCCACTTGTGAAGCACTATTTACTGACATAAATTAGCAACACTCAGGTTTTTTCTCAAGAAGAGCTTATTAACTGATTCCACTTGTGATGTGACATGACATGACATAGCAACAGGAGTTGCTATGTGCTGTTACATGTTACGGCTTAGAATTCCAGCAAATTGACATTTAAAAATCGATTTCGAAAGAAATAAATTATGAAAACAATGATAAAAACGTAATATTCACATGCATTATTTAGAAAGCACTATAGAAATAATTTTAAAAAAAAATTGAAAACAATTACTTTTCCTTGAAAGACTCAAATATGTTGTAAAATTACTAGGTATTTTTCAGAGACAGTAAGCACTGGTACACCTATTAAATAAGTGATTCATCTGAAACATCAGTCAGAGGTTGAATGAGATTTTCCAGAATTTTCCCAAAACATAGGAGTTTGAAAAAAGTATTATTTTTGTTAGCCATGTTTACTACAGTAATGCCACGAAGCTAAAGATCAGTGGATTCCAGTGGGCTTGTTATATGTACATTCAAGATTCCACCACGAGGAGTTCCCAAATAGTTAATGTGACAGTAGCGAATTAGATGTTAATTTCATTGCTGTTTGGAGACAGGCTATGTGGAAAAAAAGCAAGAAACAGAAACACTGAAAAAAAGGGACGACAAAGGAGAAAAGAGCATGAGAAAATCTGGAGTGAAGCAAAGGTAACAGCAGCTCTCAAAACGGAGTCCACACTTAAATTCTATGGGATCTTCAAAATCCCCACAGTTCCTGTTTCTACAAACGTGTCTTAACTGCTGGATCCTCTGGCTGACTACTCCCTGAGAAAATCACTTGCAAAGTAAAAGTGTGAAAAGCTCTTTACGTCCAATAATGAGAGTAGATCTTCTTAAAGGAGGACAAAATGGGACAAGAGAAGGGCACGAAGTTAGAGATTCCTGGCAGAAACACTAAATTTTCTGCAAAAGGTCAGCTCTGATTCTGCAGCATTTGTAAAGAGGCCTTGCCAATGTAATTCAGTACACAAATCTCTTTGATAATGTATGTTGTTTTCTTTCACTTAAATTTCTCACGTAAAGGTTTTTATACCTCAAAATAGGAATGTGAAACAGGTTGGTTATTTTAATCATTGCTACAGATAAACAGTCTTACCTATAACAGGAATACTCCATTATTAGTGAGTTAGACTTGGAGAAATAACCCTTCTAAAATGCAACTGCAGTGGAATGCTGCTCGTGCACAGCAGAGAACATTCCACTGAAGGAGTTGAATTACAGTAATATCTTAGTTTTTTCCAGGTTCCAGGAACCCACAATGGAAGGCAAACTATCTTAAATCTGCAGGCTACTCTACCCCTAGACCAAGGTACTGTGCAGGTGAATTTACAGTTTGCCAGGTCGAAGATATAAAATACTTAGGAATAGTCAGCCTTTACCGGAGTTCTGAATCTCTGCTTCCCTGTGTTTTTATGTGTTTTATCTGCTTAAAACATAGAAAGAAAAATGGGAGCAAGGAACAGAATACCACAAAAGAAGTTGCCTAACAGTTTTCAATGTTTACCTGCAATGGCACTGCTTGAAGCCCAAGTACAGAGCAGACCTCGACATTGTTTTGCTTCCTCATGCAAAATCTCTTTCCACTAGGTTAGTTGATGGCAATGTACCCCCTAATTCTCTACAACTACCTTATGGTCACGTCACAGAAGAAAAGCTATGCTGCTTTACGTCTCCCAGAGAAAATACTACTATTTGTGGTGATCCTGACACATGGGGCAGCATCCCTGGCTGCTGGGCGGGGACCCAGTTTCCCTGCTACTGGGAGGACCTCTCAAGCAAGTGGCAGGCTTACCTGCCTGGCCCACCCAGCACTCCTTGACTGTCTCAGCAGTGGCAGCACTGCAATGGAAGGGGCTGTGAATGTGCTAATTGAGTGTCAGATGGAAGAAAGGGGCAAATAACTGACTGACAAAGATGATGTCTGTTCTACTTTTAGCACTCCCTTTCCCCTCTTTTCTGGGACACAGGTGCAAGCTGTTTAGAAATTAAGTTGACTCACCTTCAGCTTTGGCTAAAAGAAAGTGGCAGGGGTCACTGTGTTTTGTGAGGAGCCCAAAGCTGTCAGTGTCTGTCAGACTCTGAGGATGCTTAGCCAGCACCTCTGGGAACAATCTTGTCAGAGCTTGGACAAGTAAGAATGTTGTCCTTCTAAATGCCGGTGAAGTTTATCATTAAGCAAGTTGCTATAAGCTCTTCCACTTTGTCAAAACTAACTTATGCTGTGTTACTGCAGATGTAGAACTTCCAGAATTTTCAGGATTGCTGTTCTGAACATAGAAAAATAATAGAGCAATAAATTCACTTTTAGGTCTGTTTGCCCTTTACTAAATCTGGGCTCCAGTTATGAAAGACAGATCTATAAAGGGAGATATTAATACCTTGTATTTTCAAGTCCCAAACACCTATTAAAGCACTTCCAAAGACAGAGGTACAAAGAAAGTCGGTCTATAGAGGTCAGCTATTTTGAGAATTCTAGCCTTAGTAAATAACCTTGTTTTTCTTCTATTATTTTCTTTCTGAACTTGAGGCACAGCATTTAAACTATTTCATTTTCAACTTGCTACTTAAATTGAGTAAACAGATTTTATTCTTAATAAGAAAACTTACCTTAACTCAGTTCCACAGAAAATAGGTTTATCCTTTTGCTGTCCTGTTCCATCATTTTAGATGCATGGGGATTGTATAATCGGAGAAATTTTTTACAAGGAATCTATTCAGAACAATACACGTGCATCTTACCTTCTTGTGAAAGGAGTAAGCAATAGTATACTTACTGCACTACCATGCACTACATAGTCCTTAAGGAGTATGTTAAACAATCCACATCTGAGCTTGTTTATTGAAACACTCCCATTCCCATGCTGACCAACTCTCATTAGTTAAAATATGATCTGAGTCACTGGAACAGGTGTAGCCTCTGATAAACGGTACTAAGTTTGCACTCACTTCAGGATGTAGAAATCAATGAATATATGCCAGCCAAACAAACACTATAACACTATGGAATAAACACTGTCATAATTTGCTTCTGGAATCTGATATGCTCAAAATTACAAGAAAATTTTAAGCATGTAAGAAAATTCCAGTATACGTTTACAGAAATTGAATGTAAAAACAGAGGAAAAATGAGACTTTGTATGATAAGAATGCCCAGTAATCCTGAAAACCTCTTCTTTGAAGGGAGACAAAGCTCTCCCTGACTTTACTAATTTCAGACAGTCACAGTTAAATCATCAGGACAATTCCTTTAAATGATTATAAGAATTGTGAGTTCTAGCATGCCACATTGAGACAACTTACTGAGATGCTTTTAGTACAGGCTATGAGAGCAAAACTATGTTTTATATCTCCAAGACTTTTTTGAAGTGGAAGATCTCAGTATTTTTAACTTGGCAGGATTTTTAAGGTCAGAATTTTAAGCTGTTACTGTTTAAAACACCTGCAACATTTCAGCAAGAAATCACAAGACCTTTTATGGCTTCAGAGGGCATCATGCTACTGGTATTATCGTGTATAATAACAGTATTGATTCTCGCAGCGAATATTGACTGCTTTCCCTGTTTTCTTACATATCATAACATTATTTTTGATATTTAACTATACTTTTATCAGGCCACATTCTGGTTATCATGCTGCAGTCTCTGTGAAACACTTACCGTATTTCTCAACTTTCATCTAGCGGTTGAAATAACGCTAACAGCTCCAACAAAGGCTAGATACAGCCACCAGTGCCTGTGATTCAGAACCCCATGATCAACATTATCACTCTCCCCATCTCTGATACATATCCTGAGAGTAGAACCAGGGCATTGACTGCAAAGATGTCTAGGAAGGACAGAGATCTCCATAAACACTGCTCGATTGGTATCTAGCTGGGGCAGACCTCTGGTTTGTTGCTCTATCTGCTGGCATAAAGTTGGTTTTTAATCACGATTACAAAAATTCTTCTCTGTTGAGCTAAGTGTTGCTGTGCTTCGTTTCTGCTCAGCTAATACTGACTGCCAGCAGAGCTTTATTTAACATCTGCAGTTAAACAGTTAAAATTATTTCTGTTAGACCTATCTTAATACAGCTTTCTTTAAATTTTCACTCAATCTGTAAAATATTTTGAGGCAGTCTTTTTTGCTTGTGTGCTTTAGAAAGCAGAAAATAATTTTGTAGGGTTGTTATTCAGGGAAAAATTCAGACAGTTCCATTAAAAAATTGGCCACAATTGGGTGTCAGTAGAATATTTTAAAACAGCCTTAGGAAATGATCTAATAATACTTAGCTCTGAGAAATTACTATTTGGTACTTATTGAAAACATGAGAATTCCTACTGCAGACTACAAAGGAAAACAAAAGTAGAAATCACATACAATTAAAAACTTTGAGCAACACTATGATAGTCTTTTTGTGCACAGGATTGCAATCAGGATGTGATTTTAGCTGGTTTTCTCTACCTTTCATGAACTTAGGGGAACTTAAAATTAACAACTATTTTTTAAAAGTAACAGATGCACATGGGCGTCAAATAAGGAAACTTTTTCTTTGAATTTTCCCAAGGATATTTTTGATGACTTTGTCGCAGGCTAGAAGGGACACCTAGAACTAATTTGGTCCAAGCCTCCTGCTCAAAGCAGTGTCAGCTACAGAGGGTTACTGAGGGCCATGACCCGCTGAATTCTCAGTATCTCCAAGGACGGAGACTCCAGAACCTCCCAGTACACTTCTAATATCTATCTGCCTCACATCAGAAAAGGAGTTAAAAGTTTTTTAGATCAATTTCTCTTTGTATTTCAATTTTTACCTGCTGTCCTATCACTGTATAACACTGAGAATAGTCTGACTGTGTCTTCTTTACACTATTCCATCAGGTGTTTTTTATACATATTGATAATATTTCCCTCCCAGCCTTCTCTTCTCCAAGCTAAACAATCCCAGGCCTAGCAGCCTTGCCTTGTATATGGGATGCTGCCTAACCATCTTTAAGGTAGCTGTCTAGGCCTGCTTTGGATGTCCCTTTCTCCTTTCTACTAGGGAGCCCATTGCTGACCCTGTATTCCAGATGTGGCCTCAACAGCCCTGAGTAGAAAGGAAGGATGAGCTTCGTTGATCTGCTGGCAACATTCCCTAAAGCAGCATAGCAGGCTGCTGGCCCTCTTTGCACAAGGGCACAGCACTGCCTCATATTCAACCTGATGTTCAGCAGAACCCCCAAGATGCTCTTCTGCAAAGCTGCTGCCCCAGTGTGAACTAGTGTAGAGGCTTATTCCTCCTCAGATTTTTGACTCTGCAATACCAGTCAGAAAAACAGAGAAAAATCACTTTCAGAACTATGCTCACACAGATGTACATTGCCATACACCCCTGAGCTCCTCACACAGTTTTGTTTCATGCAAAAAAAGCCACTGACAACATATATATCAGACTGTCACAGAGATACTGCCAGTTCTGGTCTCAGTGTGCCAAGTGCACACATTATGTAAGCCTATCAAGTGTCTGAGAATATGTAAGGACATTTACAAAAGTGTGTGCACAGTTGTGCAGACATGTCTCTTAAAATACAGTTCTGAGTTATCTCTCTGTTGACATCCCAGACTCAGTGGACTCCACATATAAAACCAGATCCCTGTTCGATGAATTCTAACAGGTCACCACTCTATCATTCCATAAAGCAGACTCCCTTCCATAACAGAGGTCTGCATCTTTTTCCCCCATCTTCTTACTGTTACAAATATTTTTCCTATCTTTTTCTTGCTGACTCATTTTCTTGTTGCTGTACTTTCTTCAGTTTTGACCATGAAAACTAATACTACGAGGATGCACAATGTAAATACTTTGAGATTTTTAATTTCTGCTACATTATACAGCAGGAAATGTGATGAAAGGACCAAACCTTACTCACCTTCTTCAGAAGATAGCTCATTAAAAATCATTAACAACTTTTAGTATGAGAGCAGGAACTGACCTGACGTCCTGAGAAAACCAACACTGGTTTTTTAACACTGATTTAAACAAAGGTTTACTTTGATTTGTATTCCTAAAAGAGCATTAACTAGAATTAGGATATTTCAATTTAGATTATTTTTATTTCTAATCTTTATTCCCCTTTGCTAAAATCACACAACTTCTGTAAGAAAAGGATACTAGAGCAAGTAAAGAAGAGGATGTAATATTAATATCTTTGAGGTCCTATTAAGTTGGAGACTTAATTTGCAGTTTCCTTTTTCACTAATTTTTTTTAGTAAGTAAGTTTTTAAATACGTCACAGTGTAAAGACGTCCTTATTCAATTCTCAGCACTTTTTGAGTAAAAGATCTTAACATTTAGGGAAATCACATCTGTCAGATACAAATTGTTCAGATGTAGCCTTTGCTTACTGAGTGCTGGGTAGCGACAAGTATGCGAGAGGAGGCATCCTTCTATGCACAACCTGTTTTTTGTATCTTTGCTTATTATTTTATGAAATCTCTTCTAGCAGCAGCTCTCAGGTTTGAGCCAGATGGGCTGATATGGTCTAATCCAGTGTGGACCTTACAAGGTTTTATGTTTCCTTGCTACCTCATCTTTTTTTCATCACCTGCTTTGTATTTCTTTCTCTCAGTTTTTAAAACGTAAGAGTGACTTCTACTTCTGCTTCTATAGCTGAATCTGCTTTTGTTGGCATATCAGTGTGTCCTTTTTCTACAGGTACACTTGCAACTTTCTCTTCTTCTTCACATTACATCACTGTCCTTCTCTGATGTCTGCCTAATGTTCCAGAACTGATATGCCTGTGACCAACGTATTTTTTTGTTCTCACGACTTCTATCCTGCTCAGTTTCTCGTGCATTATCTCCACCTCAGCATTTCTTTCCCTTCCCACAATTTCCAGATTTCTTCCCAGAGCTCCCTTCCCCAGCACTAGAGGATTTGTTTTTGTTTCCTTCCTTCCAAGTCTTTGCATCTTTTCTCTCTGTTACCCTGCTTAGTCTTGTAGGACAAGTGAACTAGGAAAGGAAATAGCTGCCTCTTCTAATTGTCCAAGTCAGGCATGTATTTAAGAGTCTCAAATACACTAGTGCCAACAGGAGTTGGACTAGGTGATCTCCAGATGATCACCAGAGGTCCTTCTAACCCTAACAATTCCATGATTCTGAGAAATCCCAACATATTCAAAGAGGAACAGCATAACATTAAGGCATCTATTAATTTTCCAAGGAAAACACACTACAAACAAGATAAATGAACTTAGTATTCTCTTAGACAGCAACACCAACTTCTCAAAAGGAAGAGTGTCCTGTGACACCTCAGGTAGATCACCTAGAAACTAACTGAACATTATTGATGGCCTTAATTAATAGAATGCTGTTCCCCTGTGAAGTGTTATAGTCTGGCAACATGAACAGCTCACTTGCTATTATTCTTTCTAGGTTACCCAGTGCAATGCTGTGTGTTTTGAACTAAAGCAGTGAATTAAATAAGCCTTTATCCCATATGCTGACTAACAGCTGTTTCTGAGCAACACACTACCCTCCCAACTATTTAATACTAAGGATGATTTAATTCATTCCTGTCCCTAAGCATTTTTCTTCCTGATACTTTTTCTTTCTATCCAATTAGATTCCTATTCCAAATACTATTTCATACACACTACATCAGTCTTTCTGCTGAAGTAAAGACTAAATCTCTGAGACTATTTATTACTCCTCTCCTTCTATTTCTTTACTTGCTGTATCTTCATTTCCCACCTTTCCTCACAAACACATCAAAAAAGTTAATGTCTCATATGGCTTTCCTCAGCTACAGGAGGGTGGAGATACGAAGCACCTCTTGTAAAATGTTTGTCAAACCAAACAAGCAATTTCCAGAGAGTTTCTAACACCTACCAGTTGTTATGGATATCACAGTATTATCAGAGTTATTTAAAACAGTTTTAGATTAGCCAAATGTCAATCTCGCAGCAACTGCACAACCTTCAGGACATCTTTGTGTACATGACAGACTTATAGCTGTGAAACGATTACTCAAAAAACCTTGTAGTTTCTAAATGAGCATGTATCAATTTTTTTCTTTACAGGGGAAAAATATCTAAAAGTTACAAAATAGGTTCAGCTATTCAAATGTATCATTTTGGTTTATGTTAGTTTTTCTTTTGAGTCTGAAAGCACACAAGACAAATTTCACTATTGTTTGTTTTCACATTTTTAATGTACTGGTTAAAAATAACTATGTCTATTCATTACTGGTTTTTTTCAAAAGTTCCCACCAACTTTAGTATTTTAAAAGCATGTATTTTGGCTGAGGAACAAACCAGAGGTCACAAAACCAACCTAAGTGGCTTTTCACAACGTCTTACTTGAAAAAGATGACAATTATAGTAAAACATCCAACCAATATCTTCTTCTGATTGGTTTGTTAGTTTGGACTCTCCTTATATATCAAGCCTATAAGAGATTTATTTTATATATTAAAGTGCTAAAAGAAATTCAGTGGGGATTAGGCAAAAAAGAAGGTGGGGTTTTTTTTCCTAGTGGTGCACAATGGCTTGTGGTAGGTAAGACAGATGCAGAAAGTTCTGAAGTTCTGACAAAGTGTAATCAAAACGACATGACTCAGGTGGTACATGCATAAATACAAATGGTCCAGTCACCATACTGTGAAGAACCCACATGGAATTAGCAGCATGAATTCCCATTTTTTAGGAAACAGCTATTTATGCTGGTAGATCTTGCACTGAGGCATAGTCTCAAGTATGTGATAATACATTCTGTCACCATGGAAAGGAATGAACATAATGTAATACCAAAGAATAAATTAAAACATTACATGCTGGCAAAGCTTTCATTCTTATTTCAACACAAGCAAGGGTTTCAAAACATGTAGAAGGTAAACACAAGTTCTCAGACAAGTATTTGTATTCCCCTTGCTCAATTTTCACTTAATTTTGGTATAATTTTGTTGAGTGTCTAGTTGAGCTGAGCTAGTTGTCTCTTAACTATGCAATTAGGTATACTCAGTAAAGGCCTGGGCAGAAAGCTATTGCTATTTCACCCTTGAAGGGCAGGGCTTCTCCCTTGATCTGCAGTGATATGCAGTAAAATCCTATTTGTCTTACATAAAAGCATCCAGTGAAATCAGAAGGGGACTTGGTAAGGGGACCAGGATTTGATCCAAAATTGTACTATCATAAGGATATGGACATTCTCCAAAATTTGTGATCATACACCTCTACGCCTAAAACAGAAACACAAGTTAATGCTTTTCCTGAAAGTTTCCATTATGTAGTATTCAACAAAGATTTGCACACGAATACAGCTTTCATTAAACATAAGTTGCCTCCTACCCAGAAATTGCTGCTAGTTTTTGATGAGCCTGATAGGCCATCTCACATCCCCGGGTTCGAGTTTTGTGCAATTCTGCATGTAGAGAAGGACAGGTGACTGAGACATCCCCAATAGAAATGACCAGCTCCCGATAGAGAGCCACCTGGGTATTGAACTCCTGGACAAGCTGAAAAACAAAAACAGTTCACATACATGAGAATTTTTAACTACATGGGTAAAAACAATCCATTTTTTAAAAAAACATGCCCAGTCTAGGGCTTGTTCCTGCTGCTCACAACTTCATAGCACACAGGACCAAGAGCACACGATTCAGTAAATGACTAGAGCCTCCATGGCAGCTGCTTCTTCTGTGAGCTATAAATGTTCATCTATAGGAAAGTACTGTTTCTGCTTTTAGTATCTGAATGTGTTTGAGTTATTAGTATTAAATATTAATCAGACAAAAAAAACATCTGTTTTACTAGTAGCATGAGGTTATTTTTTGCTATCATGAAAGGCAAAAATATCTCCAGAAATTATTGCCTTTGCTCCTCCTGCTTCCTGATTAACAGCACATTCAGGGATTGGAATGCAGCATTTGCTTTTAAATTGGCAATTTTGCTAATTTACTTTGTAATGATTTCTGTTCTGTCTCTTTTCTTCAATCCAGGTTTCTGACTTAAAATTCATTTGCTGTTACTGGCTGGGAAGATGTACCAAATAGTCAGTTTCCTGTAAAATTCCAGAAAGCATCTTTTCTAAAGTGCATGTGGGAAAAAGAAACAAATGAGTAAATAAACACTACAACCTGTACAGAAATCCAATATCCAGCAGATACATACAGATGTTATTGGATAAATGGGTAATTTCAGAGTGATGGAAAGATCATTATTATTTTGTCCCACTGATCACATACTTTAAGGAAATTAAGCATTTGCTGTCTTCCAAAAGAATGCACATAAGACCATTTGCTCCACATGGTGGCGGGGGTGGAAGGATTGGAGTAATAGAACAGAATATTTATTTATCAGTGTTTTGACCTCAATTTCCAAACTACATAAAAACAGACAAGAGTAATTGCTCTTAATTCTGCAGTCATCATTACCACCAGAAGTTCAACACACCCCAACATAAAAACATGCTAAGAACCTAGAGTCTATCTGAGCTACCAGTTTTTAAAGTCAAGCCCTCAAATTCTCATGCTCAGGAAATAAACGAGTTACTTCTGCAGTATTACATTCATACCCTTCATGCATCCCACTGCAATTAACTGTATACCTGATAATCGGTATCAAAAACAGTTTTGGCCATGCTTCCTTAAATTTCATTTTAAGAACAGCAAATAGGCTCCTCTGCTTCAGGAGCATCAAGTCAATCCAAGTGCATTTCAGTACATCTGCACCCTCCCACACCTATATCCCAAACAAACCCAAAAGCTCACACCAAGCAAAGCCCCAGGCACAATATTCGCTGAACAAGTCTTCAGCTCTTGTCATTCAGTAGCTTAAGAGAATGCATGAAGGCAATGGAGAGGAAAACAATTGTACTATGTTGTGTCATAGTGTGATTATTCTGCATTAGGAAGAAAAGTGTTGCATCCTGCAACTGGTAGCTGGTTGCACCAGATGCATTTTGCCAGCTCTCACCGGATATCCCTTGTTTAAACAGACTCATTCAGCCACCTTAGCACTGCCCAGGAAAACAAAACCACACATATGTTGCTGAATTGAGACAGAAAACAACAACAACAACAACAACAACAACAACAACAAAAAAAAAAAATCACACTGATTTCACCTCCTGAATCCTACCGCAACTTGATAACCCACCTATAAAATGTATTTTATTTCTCATCAGTTAATTCTAAAACTTCTCTGTAACTAACCACATTATGGTACTGGGAATGAGAAAAAAGGCAGAACCCAGTAAGATCCACTTGTTGGGTATATTTATAGAGCTGCTGTGGCAGCTTTTGTTCCTCCATGCACTGGGAATTGCTCCCAATCTTGAAGCATCAGAGTGGATAATCTGCCAGCACATTTTTCAGCACCAGAGGAAAAAAAAATTGCCAGAATCCAGCAGAATAGAAGTAGCAGCTCCATTTTCAATGCTACTGGACAGCTTTAGCCAGGTACGGATTTATCAAGAAAAGTAGCAGTGACTTCCTTTTTTTCTGCGTTTGTCACTAGCTAGAGAGGGAATTTTGGGGCCCAGTGTCAGGCTGACTGTAGCTCAAAGAGCTTGAAAGGGGGCATATGGTGCTGATTTGGAGGAAAGTGTCAGGATGCAAGCATTTTGAACATGACTGGGGAAAAAAATCTCAGAATGTGACAGTCCATAAATAAGAGATGCAGGTGCTTCACAACTGCAAACAGCTACTCTGGGAAGACTGGTAACAGGTATCATATATATCAGGAACAGAATTTCAGGGCCTCTCTGTGTCCTGATTTAGAAGGATATTAGGGCAAGCATGTGGTTGCTGCACAAGACAGCAAGTAGACAGTGCAGTGATTAATTGGAGGGAACTATTTACCCATTTAGGCTTCAGTGAGTCCAAGTCTGGGTACGGATTTGGACGGATCTACCAATAAGCAACTCCAGCTGCTTCGCGGTGTGTGTACTGGGGCGAGGACTCCTGCTCCCGCAGGACTGCCCAGGAGCCCGGCTCCGCTCCCTGTCCCGCAGCGGGCTCCTCGCAGGTCCCGTCTTTGGAACCGCGGCGAGCCGGGGTGCAGGGCAGCACCCCGGTGGGGACTGCGGGTTTAGAAACAGTGCAACTGCACGTGATAGGAATAGTCAAGGTGGCGGGAGGAGCGGCACCGCTGTCTGCGCCGAGAGAGCTCGGAAAAGGTAAAAAACTATAGCAAACCCGCCCGGGGTACCCACCATCTTACAGTCGTCCAGGGTTCTCTGAGTCTGGTAGGCGCTATCGGAGCCACTGCCCCGCCGTTCGCTGTCGCGGCCGTGCGGAGAGGTCCTGCTGCCCTGGAAGATGGAGGCGGTGGAGCGGGGGCGCTTCCTGCGCCCGCTCGGTGCAGCGCTCATGCACACGCATCCGCCGCGCGGAGCCGCCCGCGGGCGCGGGCAGCGCCTTCCCCGCC